>OY747137.1:61934993-62013461 GCA_963556465.1 Berberis vulgaris | reverse complement strand
CACTCAATCCACACAATTTCTCTTCTCATCTCCTTTTCTCTTCTCTTTTCTTCCTGCTTATCTTCGCCACCACCAGTATGGCAGCACTTTAACAATCCCCAATCATCTTCATTCTCCTCCACCCTCCCCTCCCACAAGCTCCCCACGATAGTATGAAGAACCAATGTACTACGCGTCGGCATTAGCCGAAGTTACCAAGAAAACCAACACACTTGAAACAACAAGCGCAGACATGGAGAAGGTCGAAAAGGTCTTCGTAGACCCACAGATCTACAAGTTTTTCTTGAACCCTACTGTTGGGATCGAAAAGAAGCGCCAGGTCGTCAACAACATTGCCACCTCTTCCAGCCTCCAACCCCATGTCAAGAACTTCTTGAACATATTGGTCAAAATGAGGAGAATTGAGTTTGTGAAAGACATTGTCAAGGAATTCGACACATTCTACAACCAATACACTAATACCCAGCTGGCTGTGGTGACTTCGGTGGTGAAATTGGAGTCGACCCACTTGGCGCAGATTGCAAAGCAGGTGCGGAAAATGACAGGGTCCAAGAATGTGAGGATTAAGACTCTCATTGATCCATCTCTGATTGCTGGGTTTACTATAAGGTATGGGAGTTCGGGGTCCAAGTTGATTGATATGAGTGTCAAGAAACAACTTGATGAGATTGCCACCCAGCTTGATTTCAGTGATGTTTTGCTCGCTGTTTGAAGAAATGGTGAGAGGGTTTTTATCTTGATTGTTTATTACACATATTATATTGTGAAACTCTGTTTTGTAATTTTAGTTTTTGATAAGAAAATGTGAAGGATTCTTCAACATTGTCACTTCTTTATGGTGCGTATTGTTTGTTTGATTAAATGCCTGTAATAAATTAGAGGAGAACACAAACTAATCGCCAGTTTGTTAGTTATCTCGGACGGTGCCTAGAGATTGTTTGATTACATCTTTAAAATCTCTTTTCTTAATTACTTAGCAACCCTGTTGTCGTTGCCTAGCTCTATAAGATATATTTTAGATTTAGATTCATTTTCTCTTCAGAATTAAGGATGATTTGGATTTAAAATTTGATAACAATTGATTAACATTTGTGACTGCGGTTTATACATCTAAGGAGACAAGGTGGTAACATTGCAAACCATTTCAACTGTCTAAATAAAGATGTAAGAGGGAGGTACATTAATCCCTCCCTTTACTTTGGCAATGAACTCGACGAAACCATAATGGCAAGTTTGGAGGATTTCATATATGGTATGCTATATATGAATGTAGTTTTTGGAGAGTTTTTTGCAACAGGATGTCAAGCTTCAAGTCAGATGGTATGCTATATATGAATGTATTTTGTTTCAGAAATTCTAGCCATTTTGTTTGGTTGGATGCTACCATGAGAAGGTACCTTAAGGACAAAATGGAAGAAAAGATGAAGAAACAAACAGGGAAACTTGAAAGTCCAATTTGCAAATAGCAATAGCAACAAATACCATTCAATCAATTCATTTTGTTGTTCTACTGATTCTGAACTTTTCAAATGCTTGGAACTGAATGTAGTTCAGGCAATATGATTTCCACATATCAAGAATGTTGACAGTCCTTTTGGAGGCATACATACATAAACAATAATGGAATTCACCATAAAACTGCAAATGGAGAACATAATGAAACCCTTATATGGTTTATATTGTATGGCAGTAAAGACTAGCATATCTGTGCAATGCACTTCAACAAATCCATGCCCAACACAATTTGAATTGATCTATATGAAAAATACAAGGAGTTGATCCTGTGTTCACAAATGAGCAATTCTTCAAAGAAACAAAAACATCAAACGTGTTTATGTATGATTGTTCAGAGTAGAGTTTGGAGATTACAAGGTGTAAATTGTACATGAATTTAGCGTCAAAGACATTGACATCAGCTGAATCAATACGTAGGATAGCAAGCTTTTTTACACAAATTTTTATAGGGGAAGAGAGAACAATACAATTCCTTTTAGTGTACTACCCCATTCTCCAGTCATGCTTCTTACGCCTGCATCTGTGATGAGCTTTTTGCTCAAAGAATGTATTCTCACCAACCACCTCCATGTTGCAAATCTGTATCTGGAGCAAAACAGATGCAAGGCACTATCAGCAAGATCAGCATTATAATGACTCAAAGCTAGACACAACTTTAGGGTTAGGGTTTATAAAATGAGAAAGCTGGTGAGAGGGCTCACACTACGTCTTCTCAAAAACCCTGTTTTCTCTCCATAGAAAGCTAAACCCTTGAAAACCCAAAATCCAAATTCAAAACCGTAAATACCCTCTCAAGCTTTAGTCCAACAAGGCAATGTAGTGAGAGTTCTCTTCATAAACTTCGAAGAGTCAGTAAATCGAACCTTAATTTTAGCCCAATCGACCGATTGATTGAGCAAAGTTTGTGTTTCTAGAGGTTCAGAGAGTGAGTGTGTGTCAGAGAGAGAAATAGAGAGAGAGTTCAGAGTGAAAAGCAAGTGAAGAAGAGAGACTGCAAAGGGAGAGAAGAGATTGAATGAAGAAATTGTGGGGATTGAGTGAAGAAGGGAGAGTGGCAGATGGATTTTGTGGGTGAAATGGGTCTTTTGGAGCAAAAAACTTTCACTCTTTGGATTCAAAATTTGGAGCGCACGTGCCTCAGACCCTCCCAAGCGCACTTGCCCAGAAGGGTCCAGGCAGCCTCCCTAGCGTGAAACCCAGGCTGTGTAGAATCTTTGCATAGAAATGATCATCATTATTAAGTCATTGAAAAGATTCTCTAATTAAGAATCCAAGAATATTAGATACATACATAGAGATCAACATCAATCGCATTGACTAGTACATACATACGTACGTACCATAGATATCAGCATCAATGGCAGTGACGAGAAGGGTAGCTCCAGGTTTGCCTGTGAATGGACTAGGCCATTCACAGGTGACTCCTCCTATGATTGCAAAGGCGAATTCATCTTTAGTTACTGATAGCAGATACAACAACAAATCCTCATGACCAAAAATGGTTGCACGTAAGAGGGGCGTCTCTTGGACTTCATTTGGGATCTGTGTCAAAGTTGGGCTTTTACCCACCAAGATCTTGGTTGCCTTGATGTTCCCATTGGTGGCCACATTGTGAAGAACTGTGAACTTTTTCAGCCCTTCTTGTTGTCCCGGAAACGGGTGAGGGAGCGGGGTGCAACCCTCCATCCCCCTCGAGATGTGTGCCTTTGCGCATCTCGAGGGGGATGGAGGGTTGCACCCCCTCCCTTGCCCGTTTCCTCGTCATTTAGAATTTCTGGTGAAGTTTTGATCGTCTTGGGCTAATAAAGCTCCTACGGGCATCATCACGACAAGTTTCTCTAAGAAGATAGTCTGACCTGACATTGCAGCCACGGAGAGAGCAGTATTCTTCATTTTATCAATGGGGGCTGTCCAAATGGGGGCGTCGGCATTGGGTCCTTCAAAGAATTGTCTAGCTGATTCCCAATCACCTTTCATGCAGGCGTTGCCTAATTTCCTGTTTAAGTTGATGTTCTGATGATTAATTACAGTTAAGGATGTTATACTTGAAGGAGCCATAGGCAATCTAGGATGTTATATTTGAACCTAACTACGCAGCTTGCGAGAGAGCACTGATTGGTGTTTGAGGAGGGTGATCAGCACGTGAATACCAACTCTACCTCTCTCCATAGGTTCAGCATGTGAGTACCAACTCTATCTTTCTTTTCATCTTCTCCAAATCCATATAAAGAGGGGTAGAGTTGGCACAAACGTGCTGGACACCCTCCTCAAGCACAAGGACCAGGTTGAGTAGATTTTTTCATTTTCAATTGGCTGTTATATTTACAATATGATTAATAAGGTTGTGTTTGATTCCAAGGAAAATTTTCCATGAAAAAAATATGAAGAAAAATAAAACATTTTGAAAGAAGGTAGGAAAAAATGGTATTCATAACTTGTACTTTGAAACAAAGCTTTGGTGCTAAACATGTATAAAATACCAATTGCTAAACAAAATTCTAGGGCTGAACAAAAAACCGATCAAACCGACTAAACCGACCGAACCGATCAAAATCGAACCGATTGGTTCGGTTTAAATTCGGTTCGGATCGGTTTCGGTTTTAAAAAATTCAAAACCGAAGTGGTCGGTTCGGTTTTCGGTTTCTATGTGATTTTAACCGACCAAACCGAACCGACCGGATATATATAATAAATAATATATATTTTATATATAAATAATATAATATGTTTAAAATAGTCGGTCGGTTCGGTTTTATTTCGGTTTTGGTTCGATTTTAGTCGGTTCGGTTCGGTTACGGTTTGCATAAATTAGAATCGGTTCGGTTTCGGATCGGTTTTGTTAATGGTCGGTTTGGTTTCGGTTTGAAAATTTTAAAACCGACCTAGGTCGGTTCGGTTCACGGTTTAGGTGAAAAACCGAACCGATGGTTCGGTTTTCAGCCCTACAAAATTCCATCTAGTCTATGGGGGAGGAAAATGGATCCAACAATCTACTTTGTAGGAGCATAAAAGATAAATGCACGAGAGACAAATCAAATTGGTGTATAAAGTTAAGGGGCAAAACTTAATTTCAAATGCAAAATTATATGTTTACAAATTTTTTTCGAGTTATTTGCGATTTTTTCTTATAAAAAATAGCTAATTAGAGGATACCCTCATAATTAATGACTACTGCAATGTCTCCCAAGACTAACAGTCAACATGCGTTGGCTGTCAAAAGGTTCGCGTTGATTATCAAAATGTCATTCAAACAATAACCAATAGATGAACCTCGAGATACAAACATGTATTTTGAGGAAAAACTAACGGGTCAAAATTTTCATGTATCTTAAGAAATTTTATGAATAAAATACAAAACTAGACCTCGATTTACAAATTCATCTCGAGAAAATACTTTAAAAAAAAACCTTCTTCTTCCTTCAAGCAGACAAAAGACGTTGGGGTGGTTGATGGCTGGTGGCGATGGTAGAAAAGGAAAATAAATTAAATAGAAATGAGGAAGCGGGTTGGTTGTCAGTCTCGCAGTAAATAGATAGAGTGAGCAGAAAAGAACAAAAAAGTATGGCAGGACAGGGTCGTCGGCGTCGCAGAGAACATAGCAAGGGAGGAAGTGGTGGGGCTGGATGGGCGTCACAGTATCGACAGCTTTCGAGATTGCAACTCTACTTCTATTCACAACAAACATCCATAGGTACTTGTATGGTTGTTATAAAAGAAGCCAACATCAACAAAACTGAGCATTGATCTACCAATCTAAACTATATAACTAAGGCTCCTCTTATGAACAGTGAAAAGTTTTGTCTTTGTCTTGATTTCTCCTTCCAGTTTTGCTCTTCCAACTATATGGTATTTAGTTTACAAGAAAAAGTAAAAAGTTAGTAAAAAGTGAGAACGGTGTTCATGTCATTCAAACGAAAAATACTATTATATATTTTTTACCATTTCACCCTCCCACACTTAAACTTTTTACAATTAAAATCAGCCCCTTGTTAGGGATGGCAGTGGGGCGGATTTTCACGGATATCCGCCCCACTCGCCCCGTTTGAAGTGGATTTGGTTAAGGATTCGTGGATGTTGGCGCAGATACGGATTTTCGATCTGTATCCGTTTATTAATCGGGGTAGATACGGATTTGGCCATATCTGCCCCACGGATATCTGTTTAACCAGTAAATTTACAAAAATGCCCTTCGGCTATATAAATGATTAAACGTATCTCTCACAAATACTCACCCTCCCTGACACACACCTTCGCTCTCACTCACACCAGAGCCAGAGCATTTCCTTCTCACTCTCACTCTAACACACACTTTCGCCCCTCACACACAGCAGAGCCCTCTCCCTCTCACTCTCACACACACCTTAGCCTTTCCCTCTCACACACAGATTCTCATTCGTCTTCGCCTCTCCCTCTCACACACATATCCTCACTCGAAGATGAAGGGTCGAAGCCAAGGGTTTCGCCTCTCACGGCGAAGGGTTTCAAAGGGTCGAAGTCTCAGATTCTCACTTTGAAGTCGAAGCCTCCTCCGCCTTCCTCTCCCCATCAGAGATTGAGATCTGATCTGAGATTAGATTCTCACAGTCAAAGTCGAAATTGAAGTCGAAGCCTCCCACCTCATCCGCCTTCCTCTCCCCATCAGAGATCTGATGTCTCAGATCTGATCTCAAATCTGATATGATCTCTGATCTTAGAGATCTCAGATCTGATATGATCTCTGATCTCAGATTTTTTAGATCGATTTTTTTTTTTTTTTTTTTTTTGCAATTTATTGTATGGTTTTTTGTAATTTTTTGTATGTATCTTTCGAATGTATTTTTTGTATGTATGCATTTTTTGTATTTGTTGTATGTAATTTGTTGAATGAAGTATCTTTTATTGTAGATGTATCCTTTATTGTATGTATGAATGAAATTTTTTTTTTAACGGGTATGTGGGCGGGGCAGATATCCGCCAATCCGTGCGGGGCGGAGGTGGGTTTTAAATAAATTTATAAACGGATTGGCGGGGGGGATTTGGGGATCCGTTATTCCTGACAAGGCGGGGATGGATTTGCCCAATCCGCCCCGTTGCCATCCCTACCCCTTGTAAGCATTCACTAATTATACTAGACCTATAAGTAATTTATTTGAAGCTCTTCAATTATATAGATATTATAAAATGCCCTTACATCTGACTTCTAAAGTTCTCATTTACCTTCCACATTTCATACTTTTACAATTAAAACCACATCTCTCAAACATTTATTAATTATACCTATGCCCCTAATATAATTTATTTTGAATCATTTTATTTATTTATAAATTATACATGGGCTCTTAAAATTATATATAATTATTTTGTATAGAAATTCAATTATAATTTATTATCATTATTAAACTGTTGAAATAAAATAAAAATAATTACTAAATATCTGCGCATGTAGAGTGTGTCGACACCCTAGTTTGTATAGTATCTGCTACTGCTCCTTCTTTTAAAGTGAACTACAACTTCTTGTTGGGTCGGTGAGTCTCCGTGGTCAAGTTAGAAAACAACTGAGTAGTAGTCAAGGAAGTACATTAATAGAAAACTAGAAAACAATGAGTTTAAGAGATTGAAAGTTTCTTTAGAGCTCTCTTAGAATTCAATCATTTCCTCGTTGGCCTAAGGATTCTATACTAGCATCCCTACCCATCTGTCCACATCTTTCATTAAATGACCTGACAAAAAATTCTGTAAAGTGTGATACGCTGCCGAATGTTGCAATTGACGAGTAACCTACTTTCGGCTCATGTTTCTTTCCTCTGATCAAGTTGTACAATGTTGCTCCGATGTCGTCTGGTTGACAGAATCCCTCAGTTTGTCCTGATTCCACGACTGCATTAGCCCATCCCCATTGGATCTACGTGTAGGGCGTTTCCAGTCGATATACGGCATAGTTGACTAGATTCCTTTGGTCGTAGATGCCTTCATGTTCGTCTCTGGTTGGCTCTTCCCTTGAGCACTCCACTATCCTCATTGGTACTCCTTCTCTGTCGGTGTCTGCTTGATTTTCCGTTTATCAAAGATGTTAGACAATTTTCCCTTAGTTGTCATCCTCTTAATTTTATTTGTCTGGAGAAGAAGGAAGTTGCGTCATGTGTCAAGCATGTGATGCAACTTTCCCTCCAAAACTTAATTTCACAAGGTAAATAATCTTTGTTGTCGCACATGCCTATCACGTGTGACTTTCCCTTCTTTCGTGCTTTTCATGTACTAATGTTGTCATGTGTTTAACGTGTGACGACAAATTGGGTACAAACATTTTCCACATACCTTGCACACATATACATGGTTGAACAAAAAAACAAAAACTGTAACACTTTTTTTGTTCTCATGCATGGCTTTCCAATGTTGCATTTTGATTGAAATTTAGTGGAAATGCACACATTAATTACTTATTATTAGGAAAAATGTGTAACTCTGATAGCTCGATCCAACAACCGGCTCTCATAAACACATAATTTATTATATATGGGACTTTAAATCTT
Source organism: Berberis vulgaris (assembly GCA_963556465.1). Lineage (NCBI taxonomy): Eukaryota > Viridiplantae > Streptophyta > Magnoliopsida > Ranunculales > Berberidaceae > Berberis > Berberis vulgaris. The sequence goes on along the minus strand of OY747137.1, from coordinate 62,005,437 downwards.
ACATTTGAAATTTCAAAGTGAATATGCAATTTAAAATTTTAAAGTTCCTTCATATGTTATAACGATAATAGACTTTAAATCTTACATCGGATCCCATGTTGCATCTGTAATGCTAGACTTGATATTTGTTTTAGCTTGCACGATGGTGCTATTTTTGCTGCAAAATGCAGTATTGTCTCTAGCGAATTCTCATCCGTCTTTGATGCCAAATCCTAGATTTTTAAGGTAGTAAAATGCCTTTTTTGGCCGATGCTTTACCTCATTATGAAGCATGGATGGACAAGTTCCGATGGATGAAATAAAATCATTTTGATGAGGCAAACCAGCTCCGATCCATTGGATGATACAATATGATTATGATCAGTGGATGATGCGATCTGATTATGATCAATCCTTATGATGGATTCTATGAAATCCACATTTCCAATGTTCTGAAGCTTTCAAAACAGTACCATCTATGATAGCCCACACAGCCTCATCATTTGATTGCTCAACTTGGTCACAAATAAATAAGCTTGACGAGTTTGAGGTGGTATTGTTTATACATAGTTTTGTAGTTGATACAAGAAACTATGGTACTTGAAACTGTTGAAAATAGATATTAAAATCGAAGTTCATAATCAATTGCAGTTAAATATTGTAAAAAAGGATAGATTATAACCATTGTGTTAGGTTTTATGTTTAGTATCTCGTACCTAATTCTTTGAAAACATCCGAATACACCATGACCAACTTTCCGAGCACTGTCATGAAAACATATGCAATTGTCAGCTTGTAAGAAATGTCAACCGTACGAGAACAAGAACAAGAACGCAATTGTGTTTGGTTTTATGTTTCAAGGTTGTTTATTATTATTATTATTTATTATTATTATTATTATTATTATTGATGCAGTTGTTTTTTGCTTTTTGCTTTGACTTGTTTCTGTTGACTTCTACAAGTAACACACGTGAACCACAGACCACTGTGGGGTGGCCGATGGCACTTCGATTCTAAAGTCAGACAGGAGACTGAGAAATGCGTAATGTTGTAAAAAGAAAATTTGTAGCGCACCTTAGCTTTACCAGCCTAATGTCTTATTTATAATGCTGAAATCCTAATTTAACCAGGTCATCGTTTGCGTAGTGTGAGAGGCCATAGTCTTTCTACAGGCTCAATTTCTCCACGAACCCCATTGAATTTGGTACCTGGGAGTTACTGGGAAGAGAAATGGATGGTATTGCTCAAGGCTGAAGAACAATGGCAAGGAAGCACACCAAAAAAAACTTAATCTTGGAAAAAAGGATTCGCATAGAAAGTGAGGTCTACCCTGACTTGATCATAATCAGATCCATCTCCAAGGAATCCTGGAAATGGGAAAAGGGAGTCAAGATCAAGATCATCAGTTAAGCGAAATTTATTAGAAGATTTGTCTCGAGAACTTGGTTTAGATGAGGACTTTGAAGCGCCAGGGCATAGTGAAGTTGAGAGGGCGAAAGATTCTTTGACAGTGGAGTTAAGGTGGATGAAAGTCGTTCTCTTGAGGACAGAACTAAACACCATGTCTTGGAGAAGAACACGGATAGTATAACTGAGGAGACGTGTCTAAGCAAACACACTGGCAGGGTTAGGTTTCCTATTGTATTTTGGTTTTCTAAGTTTCCTAGGTTTCCTATTTCTATTAGGTTATGTCAAAGTTAGCTCTATATAAGCTTGTATTCTATTCAATGAATAAAAAGAAGAAAAACAATAAACAATTACAATAATATAATTTTTTACAGTATTCTTCTGTATTTTCAGCTTCCTCAAGTCCTGTCAGTGGAGTTGGCGATCAAGATAATGACTTTCAGAAAAGTAGTGTTGCATCAAATTCTTATGCTGATGAAAATGATGTTGGCTCCAGCAGCGAGGAACACTGTGGGACGATTCCCGATGACCCACCTCTTCCAGTTTCTGATACCGTAGGTGATACCTTGGAGAAATCTTCTGGTAGTGTGGATGCCATTGGGAAACAGGATGTTGGAGGTAAGGATGCGATAAGGAAACTGGAGGCTGGAGTCAAGGACGGGACAGTGAAACAGAAGACTGGAGGCAAGGAACAACGAAAGCCCCCGGTTTCGGTGGCTTTGGAAATTAGGGCGTAATGCCAATGAAGGAACATCTGAGAAATGCGGAAATGCTGAGGCGTCAAGATCTCCATCTGTAGTTGATAACGAGAACGTTGTTCTTGCCTCGTCAATGCATGGTTGACGGATGTGGCACTTCACCCAGAGACATTGTGGACAAGAATGTGATGGGTACTTTGAGGAATCTAGGGCAGTCTATGCTTGAAAATGTTCAGGTAAACTTGGTCATGTGATGTCTAGTTGATTATTTCTTACATATTGATGTGGTTAAGTGATAAGATCCTGACCTCCGCAACTAACAATTCTGCAGGTAATTGAGTCAGTCTTTCAGCAAGATCGCAGTCAAGTAGATAACATGTCTAGAAACATGTTGGTAGGCAAAGGGCAAGTGACAGCCGTGGCAGCTCTCAAAGAGCTTAGAAAAATCAGTAACCTATGATCTGAGATGTGAGTTGAATATTGATTGTGTGTAAATATATTTTGTATTTATTATTATTTTGGATTACCAAATAAAATGAGTTATTTAGCTTATAGACACGACCAAATGCACCTGGCAAATCCAATTCTGAAGAGTTTGGTGCTGTAAAAATAGGAAGTTTATCAAATTTATGTTCCAGTAGATGATTTTTTATCGAGCTATTGTGAATCAGTGAATGCAAACTGGTTGATCACAAGCATGTTACAGATAGAAAATCAATAGAAATATACCGAAGTTGATTACAAGCATCACAACATTCAGTGTTCATTGATCCAGACGTATCGACTAACAACACATTGTTGGAATACAGACACTCAACACATGCCTACATTCACTCAACACATGCCTACATTCATAACTAGTTTTTGACAGTAACATCTTAAATTACAAGATGGATATGTAGGTAGACTTGATCATTGCATAAAATAGGCGAGCCTGTAAGATTGCAAATAATACCACAGGAATGCCAGTAAGCACTGCTATAAGAATAGAGATCCACAAACGTTTATGTCCAATCATGAGAAAATATGTCGCGATGAATGCTGCTGTCATAGTAGCTGTGGCAATGAAGAGCATAAGCAGGCTAATTACCAATCTTCGAGGTAGGGACTTAAGGAAGTCTTCCTCAGCGTAACGAGCTGTAAGGATGGATAAAAACATCAATACTGAAGTCAAAGACGAGAAGAATGCTATTGCATTTGATACTGCAAATACTGTGTAAGCCCTTTTGCTCAAAAAAAATGGGAATTCCTTTATCTTGGTTGTTACCACCAGGGACTGTAAATGCTGCTGCAAATACCACCGTCGCAATAAGTGTGGCTACCACCATAGATGACGACGCCATGTGTTTCATCCATTCCTCTCCTTTCTCTAGTAACTCTTTGTGTTCGCTAGTGAACATTTCCCTTGGGCTCTTTCCCTCTTCATTTTTTTGGTCTCTGTACGAAGGTTGTACAATCTTTTCAACTTCCTATATAATTATAATGAAATAGCATTAGAAAGGATTTTTTATTAGAGAATAACATAAAATACTGAAAAATTCTAGATTGAGCCTGGTTCAAAAGTATTGATTTGTGTCTGAGAGGGTGGTCTGCACGTGATCGAACCATTCTACCCTTCTCTTTAGGGGTGGGCATCTCATCCCACGTTTTCGATCTCATCCCGTCTCGATTTTTTTGGGGTTTTATTGGAATTGATCAATCTCATCCCGATTTCATCTCATCCCGATCTAGAGTGGAATGAGATCAGGATGAAGATTTTTAATCTTCCCCACCCCGTCCCGTCTCAAATTATTTTTTAAATATTTATTATTAATAATTTTAATATTATTCATGAAATAATAACGCATAGATTCTATTCTAGTATTAACTGTTTTCTATTATTTTTGACATATGTATCTATTATTTCATGTAAGTACTAATAAAGCTAATACAATTATTTACATTTGAAACTAAAGAATAACATCAATATGAAATAAACAAAATGTTCTATTTCCTACTGATCATGTCCTGTCCCGAACCCGTTTGAGATGTGACAAGGTTGGGATGAGGTCTATTTCATCCCTAGTCTGAACGAACTAGATGAGATAGGGATGAGATCCATCCCATCCCGTGCCCACCCTGATTTCTCTCCATAGATTTGGGGAAGTTAGAGAGGGTAAAATTGGTCTGATCATATGCAAACCATCCTCCTAAGAACAAATCAGTGCTTTTGAACCAAGCTCTCTAAGCATGTATCGTTCAAAGGTAAGACTAAACATCATTGGATGAACTTCAAATTTGGCAATGTGATTGAAGATGAATTGCACTTTTCTTGAAGAACTTTAAACTTTCGAACCAATTTACAATAATCAAACCATTTTTTTTTCTTTTCCTACAAGTATGATAAACAACATTGAAATCAAAGAAAATAATTAGAGGGATGAGTAACATATCACCTTATACCATTGGATCTCATGTTGCATCTGTAATGCTGGACTTGATATTTCTTTTAGCTTACGCGATGGTGCTATTTTTGCAGCAAAATGCAATATGGTCTCTTCCAAATGCTCATCCGTTTTTAGCGCCAACTCATCTTTAAGTCCTAGATCTTTAAGGTAGTAAAATACCTTCTTTTGCCGATGCTTGACTGCATTATGAAGCATGGATGGACAAGTTCCGATGGATGAAATAAAATCATTGGATGATTCGATCTGATCATGACCAATGGATGCTACGATTTGATTATTATTATTATTATTATTATTATTATATATATATATATATATATATATTTTTTTTTTTAAAGGCAAGCGCGGGGATATAAATGGGCTCTCCAGACCACTGAAAAAAAAGGAAAAAATGAAATTACATTCTGCTGTATTTCCTGGCTATAGCATCATTGAAAATGATCTTCTTGAGGTCTTCCGCAAATGAACTTGGGGTGATCTCTAAGAATTCTGCAGTGGGCATCAGTTTAGCTAATTTATCAGCAGCACTCTTAGTCTCCCTTGGAGCATGCATCATTTGGTGTTCCTCAAATCCTTCTACAGCTCTCTTAATTCGTCGTATAATGTGTCTTGCCTCCCATGGGGGTGCAGTGTTGCTCGTTAGGCACTGCTACGATCTGATTATGATCAATACTTACGATTGATTCTATGAAATCCACATTTCCATGTTCTGAAGCTTTCAAAACAGTACCATCTATGATAGCCCACACATCCTCATCATTTGATCGCTCAACTTGGTCACAAATAAACTTGACGAGTTTGAGGTATTGTTTATACATAGTTTTGTAGTTGATACAAGAAACTATGGTACTTGACACTGTTGAAAATAGATATAAAAATCAAAGTTCATAATTAATTGCAGTTAAATATTTAAAAAGGATATTAGATTATAACCATTCTGTGTTGGTTTTATGTTTAGTATCCCGTACCTAATTCTTTGAAAACATTTAAAACCATCGTGTTCAAACTTCCGAGTACTGTCATGAAAACAAATGTAATTGTTAGCTTGTAAGAAATATCAATTGTAAAAGTATATGGAGAAAATATATGGATGAATGGAGATACTAACTTGTGTGTCGATGCCAAAATCGTACCCGACCTCGGTTCTCGATGGATGGCCAAGACTTTGTAGCTAATACTTGGATTGCAAACTTTCCTCCTGTCTTTCATTGTTGCTATTTCACAATGTCTTTCAATGCCACGTCTACGCAAGATATAAAATAAAAACATGACAGAAATAAAAAGAAGAAATTAGGAAATTTATAACAATATTGTACAATGAGAGATTTTTTTTATTTATTAAAATAAGTAATACCTAAAGTAATTAATGCCTATCTGGTTAAAATCTTGAGATTAAAAAAAGGAACTTATTTATTTTGTCATACTTAATGTTTTAAATGTACCAAAAGACAACTAACCAGCCACTTGTCCAAGAAAAATAGAAAAATAAATAATAAAGAAATAAAAACATATAAAATAGTAGACTTTTGAACATAGAAATTATCATCATTATTAAGTTATATTCGAGAATATTAGCTATGTTTACATACATACATAAAGATCAACATCAATGGCAGTGACGAGAAGGGTAGCTCCAGGTTTGTCTGTGAATGGACTAGGACATTCACAGGTGACTCCTCCTATGTTTGCAAAGGTGACTTCATCTTTAGTTACTGATAGCAGATACCGGAACAAATCCTCATGACCAAAAATGGCTGCACGTAAGAGGGGCGTCTCTTCGTCTTTGTTTAGGATCTGTGTCAAATTTGGATTTTTAGCCACCAAGATCTTGGCTGCCTTGACGTTTCCATTGGTGGCCACATTGTGAAGAACAGTAAAGTTTTGATCATCTTGGGCTAATAAAGCTTCTATTGGCATCAACGCGACAAGTTTCCTTAAGAAGATAGTCTGACCTGACATTGCAGCCACGGAGAGAGCAGTATTCTTCATTTTATCAATGGGGGCTGTCCAAATGGGGGCGTCGGCATTAGATCCTTCAAAGAATTGTCTAGCTGATTCCCAATCGCCTTTCATGCAGGCGTTGCCTAGTTTCCTGTTTAAGTTGATGTTCTGATGATCAGCTGTATAGTACTGAGTAGTAGTAGTAGTGGTAGTAGCAGTATTACGTCCTGTATTACGTCCTGCTGCACCTGTGGCTAGCATCGACACATTTGGCGGAGATCCTTGATCAGATGAACTCGATGAAGTAGTCATTATAATTATTTCTGATCTGGTCTCAATCTCTCTATGATCAATCTGTATTAAGGGAATTGAAGTGTTTGTATTTGAGGAATTTCAAGCAGGCTGGCTGGCTGTGCCACCTGCTTTAAATTACTACTGAAGTCTTCTCAAGTCTTTGGAAAGACTTGCTCCACCTACTGACACAACTGGCTTCATATTATTAAAAGACCAGTATGTCGACGCATGCTTATTATTCAACGCATGCTCATTATTCAATATATCCACTTTTGTTTATGTTAGACTCAAAGTCAATACTATTCTGCAGATTCTAAAGCCAATTGGATTTTCTATTATGTGAAATTCTAAATGTCGAGGGAGTGGGCGAGGAAATCAGCGAGGAGGGACCGTCCATCCCTCCAAGATGCGTGCCGTCAGATTTCATGCGCACATCCCAGGGGATGGACGGTCCCCCCTCGCTGATTTCCTCGCCCACTCCCTCGACAGGTAGACTCACTCTTCTATTATTGAAAGCATCTTTAAGGAACCATCTTTTTATACTGGTTAAAAAAAGGGGAAAAAAAACCCATCATCATCAGTACAATTAATTACAGTTAATGATGTTATACTTGAAGGAGCCATAGGCAATGTAGGATGTTATATTTGAACTTTACTACACAGCTTGGGAGAGAGTACTGATTGGTGTTTGGGGAGGGTGTTCAGTACGTGAGTATCAACTCTACTCTACCTCTTTCTATGGTCCAGCATGTGAGTACCAACTCTATATTTCTCTTCATCTTCTCCAAACACTACACCAAATTGATATTTTTGTAACAATCCCCAAAACAATATCACTTTTGAGTTATAATAATCCACAAAACAATTTTACACATTTTCACAAACAAAGTGATAAAATAATTGTATCACCATGAAGAGTATGAGTCTAGAAGTGATACTATTCATGGTAATCTAATTTATTGTATCATTTTTTTTTTGTAACTATTTTTCATTTTTTGACTAAATCTAGTTTTGACTTGAAATTATTTGGTGAATTGTTATAGCTCAAAATTGTTACTATTTTGGGAGTTGTTACAAATATGCCAATTTGGTGTAGTGAAACCCATGGAAATAGGGGTAGAGTTGGCACACACGTGCTGGACACCCTCCCCAAGCACAAGGACCAGGTTGAGTAGATTTTTTCGTTTTCAATTGGATGTTATATTTACAATATGATTAACAAGGCTGTGTTTGATTCCAACAAATCATTGTTGGCTTACTTTGAACGACACTGATCATCATCTTTCTTGGCTCGGTAAAAAAGAAGGATGTAAAATCTTTGAATTACTCCACACATTAATTGGGTGTGTGAGAGTATCTATTTATAGAGTTCGTATAACAAATTATAGCTCATGTACATCTTATCATTTTGTTACAAAGATTAGCATAACAGTCCTAGTTGAATACTGTTTAGTTGTTGGATTAGGATCAGTGTCCTTGTTGTGAAGAACTCTGTTAGGCTGTAACAGAGTTGTGTATATCCTTGACACGCCCCCTCAAACTAAGTGGCAAGGAAGTGACGGTTAGTTTGTCTCTAAGGTAGGAATGTCGTAATGAACTGAGTCCCTTGGTAAAAATATCAGCAAGCAGATCTTTGGTGGAAATGAATCGGACATGTAGTTGACGAAGAGCAACCCGTTCACGCACGAAATGGTAATCAATTTTGATGTGTTTAGTGCGGGAATGGAATACTGGATTCACTTTGAGATACATAGCTCCAAAATTGTCACACCATAAGGTCGGAGATTTAGGAGGATGAAAACCAAGTTCACGAAGTAGAGACTGAATCCAAAGTAGTTCAGCTGTGGCAATAGCCAACCCGCGATATTCAGCTTCAGTGCTGGATATGGAAACTGTTTTTTGTTTCCTGGCATTCCACGAAATGAGATTTCCTCCAAAAAATATGCAATACCCGCTTGTGGATCTACGATCATCAAGACACCCTGCCCAATTAGCGTCAGAAAATGCATTCAGAGACAAAGAGGATGGTACACTTAAAGACAATCCATAATCCACAGTTTGCTTGAGATAACGAAGGATTCGTTTGACAACAACCCAATGTTCATCTTTGGGATCATGCATGTATTGGCAAACTTTGTTAACCGCAAAAAACACATCAGGTCTAGTGAAAGTGAGGTATTGGAGAGCACCAACAATGCTTCTATAAATAGTGGGATCACTGAACCGTGTCCCATTTTGAGATAGGCGTGTGTCACTTGCAAGAGGAGTGGAAACGGGCTTAACTCCATCCATTTTAGTTGGGTGCAATAAATCAGTAATGTATCTCTTTTGAGAAAGAAACATACCAGTAGCAAATCGAAGGGTCTCAATGCCCAAAAAATAGTGCAATGGTCCCAAAAAATAGGAACCTGCTTCAAACCATAAATCGACTTGTGGAGGCGACATACATAGTTTGGATGGCGTTGGTCGATATAACCAGGGGGTTACTTCATGTACACTTCCTCCTCAAGGAATGCATTTTGAACGTCTAATTGGCGTAATGGCCATCCGCGGGCTAAGGCAATGGTCAAGATGGTACGTATAGTGCAAGACTTGACCACAGGGCTAAATGTTTCACCATAATCAACACCTTCTTGTTGGTTAAAGCCCTTTGTGACAAGCAGAGCCTTATATTTGTCCACTGTGCCATCAGCTTTCCGCTTTAACCGAAAAACCCATTTGCAGCCAACAATATTTTGGTTTGGCTTGGAAGGAACAAGGGACCATGTGCCATTCTTCAAAAGAGCGTTCAATTCCGAATCCATTGCCTGTCTCCATTCAGGGGTCATTGCAACTTGAGTGTAGCATGTAGGCTCAAGAAGATCATCACCATATAAAGGGTGTTTGGTAGTAGTCAACACTTTGGGTCGATAAATCCCATTTTTGGCATGGGTTGTCATGGGGTGCTCAATATGAACTCGAGGAGCTTTAGGTGGTCTGGAAGATGGTGCAGGTGGTGGTGTGGGCTGAGCTTCTGACACTGTGATCTCATTAGAACTTGTAGTAGGGAAGCCTGCATTAAGAGACTCAAAAGGGGACTGTAAATCTGTAGTAGGAGCAGATTCATGAGAGATATCAATGGGAGAATGTGAAGTAGGAACTGAAGAAGCAATAGCAGGTGAGATTTGTGGAGTAGCAATAACAGGGACAGATGCCATACCTGACATTGGTGGTGGAGTATGCACATTGGTAGAGGATGGTTTAAAATCCATCGACGCAGGGGTGACGGTTCGAGGACCTGCAAAAGGAAACACAGTTTCTATGAAAACAACGTGACGTGATATATATAGGCGGTTTGTTGAAACATGTAAGCAAAGATAACCTTTGCAAGTGCGGTTAGCATAGACACCCAAAGACACGCAAAAACTCATAGTTGGGTTTTTGATTGAATAAGGTCTCGAAAGGAGATTTGTTCTGTAAAACTGGGGAAGGTAATCTATTTAGCAAATAACATGAGGTGTTAAAAGCCTCACACTACACCAAAAACCCCCATTAGCAACGGTTTTATACCGTGGGCGTAACCCATTGCCACGGCTAAGAGCCGTGGGCTACAGAGGCGTCGCGAAATTCTTTGTAACGGCTAAAAACCGTTGCTAAATGTTTAGCAACGGTTTTATGCTTGAATAGGGGTGATGATTTTCAGCATTTAGCCACGGTTTTAAACCGTTGCAAGAAGCATAGCAACGGTTTTTAGCCGTGGCAAAAATAGCCACGGTTTTAAGCCGTGATAAAGCATGGATACTAGCAACGGTTTAAAACCGTGTCTAATTAAGTAGCAACGGTTTTAAGCCGTGGCTAACCCTAGCCACGGTTAGAAGCCGTGGCAAGGTAGCCACGGTTTTTAGCCGTTGCAATAGTTAGCCACGGTTTAAAACCGTGGCAAAATTTTTTTTTTTTTTTTTTTTTTTTTGCTATCAAATGACTTTGAGTCATTGAGTCAAAATCTATCAAATAATGGAGGCAAAGTAATGTAATTAATGAAAGCAAAGTAATGTAATTAATAAGAAAATGTATTACATTGAGTCAAAATCTATCAAATAATATCTCAAATACAATGACACACACAAACTTAAATATCTCAAATACAAAGAAAGTGGAACAATGCTGCTGCTGCTACGAGAGACGCAATGCTGCTGCTACGAGAGACGCAATTTTGAGGTCCTAAAACACCATTAACACACACATAATTACAACAAAGTTTATTTTTTAAATGGATTTCTATTTGAGTACAAGATCCAATAAAATTATACCAAAACCCCATTGCCTCATATAGATAAAAGAAGCCACGAGAGGTAAATGTTCTCACCTCACAAGGCTGCATGCCAAGAATGCTAATGACTGCACTCACAACCTCCGCCAAGCTTTCCCTTACACCAAGAATCAACTCTCTCAAAGTCTGGTCCCAAGCTTTCCCATGCATTCCTGAAATTGGAAACCCCCACTATCAACACATAATCAGCTGCAACAACCTCAACATCTTCAAGCTGGTATTCATCTTCAACTCCATCATCCTCTACCTCACCACTTGAATCAACCTTGAAGGACACAAATTGATTCAGCATCAAAATGATAATACACCAAAATAGAAGTTGACTTTGTAGTAAGTATGTAGCTTGTGGTTTAAAAGTTCAAATAAGATGAGTTTGTTAGTTACTCGGTGAAAAAAAAAATTTCAAGTTAAATAACTTTTCGCAACTTGACGAAATCCACTCTTTTTAGAATAGCATTCAAGTGAACAAATACCTTTACAGTGGACCTAAGTTACAGAATCTAATTCAAGAAAAATTTCTTCATATGGAAATCAATTAACCTTTAAAATGAAACCATCTGACTTGGTCAAAATCAAAGCTTTGATTTGCCTTTACATGGAAGTGGATTAATTTTTAAATGTTGATCACAATTTAGCCATTACCAAAGCAAGGTACTAGGAATAAGTGGACAGATTAAGTGGCAACTGTACCTCTTTAACAACGAACTTCAACGTGTTAGAGAACTTCCCAAGAACTGCACCTTCTGGCTTCTGGAATGCAATATATGTCTGCCCTGGAGAATCATAAGGAAGTGAGCTTAAAGCCTTGCATGCTACTTCCACAAAATCCTCAGCTTCGGAAGCATCAACAATAACAGACACCTGAAAGCAAGCCAGAGCATAACTGTCAAAGAAGTTTTATTCAAAGGAAATGGACATTGAATATTGCATTTCAAAATGGATAGTTACATTTTCCAGCAGTTGTTGAGGAATGGTATTTGTGCAGTTATACTGAAATACAACATGCTCATCATAAATGTGCTTCACAACATTGACAGCATACTCCGTCTCAGGTTCTGTCAGCTCTACTGGTGGTGAGGACTGAAGCGCACCAAAAAAAAAAGTGAGCATCATGTCAACACACAATAATTAGGTCCATGGAAAATAATGAGGGATGAGAGAATTTTTATCATTCTTTCTTTTATTTCTGTATCTTTCTCATGTCCCTTTTTTTTTATTGTTTCTTTTGTCAAACCAAAACACATATCTCAGAGATTTATTCTTCCCTTTCTTGTTAATCAAATTGACTGCCACTTCTAATTTATTAAACCTTTGGAAGATAAAACATCAACATTTGCAGAGGAGCAAGATATTAGGTTCTCTTTTGCTATCAACGCTAATTACTAGAAAGTTGACAAGTTCATGAATTAGTAAAAAAGCAATTCACCATTAGCTAGGCAGAGTTCTGGCCAGAATCTTACCCTCCTTTAAATTATTTATTGCAAACTACAAATACAAAACACCTGAATATAAGCTTTTCTAGCACAGGTTGCTTTGTAATTTCATATCAGGAGGGTCATCTGGGAATCCAATGAGAACAGTAAGGTTGGTGGGGAAGATAATTATATATATGCAATAGGGTAGGTTAATCAATAATTGCCTGGAAGCAAAAAACAGTTGCAATAAGGTTGCTACTTATTTGACCATTGGCAACAAAGTATATCTACATAACTAGCTAAAAGACTAAGTGTTTCCAATTTCTAGCGAAAGACGACACTGTCCTTTTCATCTCTCACTATCAACCCTTCTCCTAATCTTTTGACATAATCATTAGATTAACACTATCATGAAACATGCATCTCTTAATCACCAACCACTTCCATGTATCATGATTTCATATTGCCGTATGTTAAACTGATGTGGCATACATACCTGGAACTCTACTTTTAGTACTTTTCAGCCCAAGCAGTCAGCTCCCAGCAACCCGGACAGCACCAACGCAAGCTCTGTTTCGCAGCAGCGTGCAGAAAAACCCGCAAGCCTCCCAGCAGACCTCAACCACAGCTCAAAACCGGTGTGCTAACCGCGCACGCTGAAACCCGCTGCGGCCAGAAACAGCACGTACATCAGCCAAGGTTGAAGGAGTGCAGATCCATCTTCAAGATGAAAGAAAATAGATACAAACACATTTACCTTTGCCTGGTTTACTGCACTTAGAGAGATGGTCACACGACCAGATGTCAGTGGGGCCAGGAATGCTGCAAATCTCTGAAAAAAAGAAATAGATTGAACTTTTTTCTTTAAATGGCTAGCTTCAACTGAATAGGACCACTATTGTTTCCAGAGAAACTGTCAAGAGTTGGAGTTAGAAGTAGTTGTCACCTGATCTGGATCTTTTATAGCACTCAAATATTGACCGTCAGGTGATACATCAGCAACTGAATTCAACAAGTTCTCTCAAGGGATTCGGACATTGTCAAACCTGACATAAAGGCAGCACCATGATGAACTCAGAAGCATATATACGCAGTTAAAATGAGAATGGACTGGGAAACGAAATAAATAAAAGATAAAAAAATTTGCTATTGTACCATATACGGCCATTATCAACACCATTCAGTCTAATTTTATGACCAGTCTGCAATACGGACGTTTGGGCATACATTCCCTTTTTGATCTCTAATCTGAGCTATGAATGCATGGACCCCCTGATTCTTCCCTTGAATATTGAGTTGGGAAAAGACTATTGTATGTGTCGCATGCTGTGTCCATATTCACTGAACAGTAGAGCATCTAAATAGTGAACAATTATTGCATTAAATGTAAGCATATACACTGCGCTACCCCTTTATTACAATTAGAAGGTAAGCATATAAATCAAAGCTAATTTAACCAGGAAATTAAGATCAAGAAGAAGCATAAAAACAAACGGAAACAACTAAACATAGAATCCTGGAAATTTTACGCTTTCAAACCATCACGTACAGGAATAGTGAACAAAATACCTTACTAGGTAGTCATATTGTTCACTAATCATTATGTAACCCAATTATATAATAATGTAAGATATTGATAAAGTTGAAAGAAAATAGTAAAAATATTGTTGCATTAAATGTTTAGTAGACTCTCTCTTCAAGCATCTGCATAGTTCAAAACATCAGATTCCAATCATTACTGAATAGATGAGAAAGACATGTGAATTGCATTGTGTATTTTTATCATAGCTACAATAGTTGAGAGATCTTTATATGATTATGATAAGATGCTCTACTGTTCAAAGAAAGTAAGCATTTGAGGATTAGAAGAATCCCCCCACCCCCAACAACACATGTTATGTATTAAAAGCACACATAATATCTAAAAATAACACTTGTTAGCCAACATTCCAACAGCCTTTGTCGCAGCAATTATGTTTAAAGACGTGAAAGAACTACATAAGTGTGTTTACATGTTTAAAAACGATCTATTGTGACTTCTTGCTCGGTCTAATCACCCTTTGCCGATATCCCAATGACCTAGTAAACACCCTCTGAATTTCTAAAGGAAGTCCATAACATTGATCTTGAAGATAAAATGACATTGACCTGTAACCCATGTTGAATTTCTCTAATGACGAATGAAAATAAATTCAAGATTACTGAATAATAAAATAGCTAGTCCAACTCCGAACTAGCCGGGGTTGAATAACCTACTTGTCTGTCCCACCAAGTACAAGCATTATCCGACACCAACAAATAGCAAATCTAATCTTCAAGGGTATATGCATTTCTATCCGTGCTAAGTTTTATAGCATATCAAGAAGAATTTTGACAAAAGAGTTTCACGTACCTTTCTGTTGTGTTTCATCAAGCGGGCTGGTAGTATTATTCCTCCTCTCGTCAACAGTAAGGTCCACTTTAGACAGAGCCGCCACAGATGCTTGAGTTGCGGCTTCTGCAACCTCTGAGCCCACCATGGCCAACAAGAATGCAACCTGAGAAATCTAATAAATGTTAAAAAATTAATATTTGCAAAATAGATACATTGAGATGCATCATGTAGAAGTGATGGAAATGACCCAATCACTGGGAAAGTCCATCATGATCAAATAAAAAGACAAAATACCAGCTGATGACAATCAAGTCATGGCCAAGTTGTGTATATATATAAAGGTAATATGTTGATAATTATGTTACTTTGGGACAAAATTGACATGCGTCCAAGGTTGTGATAACAAAAATTGTCAAGGCATCTCATGTTGGTTAGGGTTATCCATTTAGGGTGTGTTTGGTTACGGAATTCAATTCCATGGAGGGACCATTTGTGTTTAAAGACAAATTTGATAAAAAATGTGGTGGACTACTTATCATGAATAGATTGTGATCAAAGGTGGGGGGTTGAACTTCGATGAAATATGATACGAGAATCCAATTTTGTAGGAAGAGTAAGGAGTTGGGACTTTCGTGTTTCATGGAAATTCAATTTTCACCTTTAATCAAAATGTAGAATCCATAATAAGTGCTTTCATCAAATTTGTATTAAACACGAGTGGTCCCCCGTGGATTCCATAGAAATGGATTCGCAACACACACTCCCTTATCATGTAGACACCAGTATACCCACTATCATATAGGATTAGGCAAGTAACCTATACAGATTACAGACCAAAGCAAGCATCATATATACTACTGGTAGATATGGTGATTAACATGGAGAATGTATACAAACTTCCCAAAGGCTCTCTGAAACTTAGGAGGGTATCGAGATGGCATAATAATAATTATTAGAAGAGAAGACAAACAGTCAATCAAAGACTGAGAAACCACTGAACAAATTAATTTCTCCAGAACCAACTTCATACCTGCACCATAATAGGGTTGCTTGCATCAGAAAATGAGGTCAAATGCCTCTTCTTTGCTAGGGATGACAGAAAAGCATCCTCATGTTTAGTTTCAGCATCACCATGGTTCTTGGTCTGAGAGTACTTATCAACCTCCCTCAGAGTCGGGATGACATACAAACTGTTCTCCAAACGAGCACACATCACCTTGTTCAGCATTGGACTGACACGAATATCTGGGGGGTCTGCAAAAACAATGCTTATCAGATGCTTTTGAAAATTGTAACAAACATCAAGTGTAACTGCAATGCAGACAGACATTCACAGTAAATAAAGTCAATATTGGCTACACCAAGCATATAGAACACGCATCATAAAGAGGGGGGAGATTGGAGGGCGATCTAATTAGGAAGGCAACACCAAATAAGAATGTTCTGATTCATCGATCTGCAATGAACTTTATTAATATACATTGTCAAATGATTGATTTGTGTAGATGCAGTACAATAATAAACATTTGTTTTTTATGTGGTCCACCTAAGCAGCCATGCCACATAATCCATGTCCATAAGCTAAACAACAGGGCAATATTGAGCTTTCAATAAATATGAAATTCATTAGACTCTGCTTGTGACTTTCAAACCCACAACCAATCACAAGAAGTTGTATGAGTACAAGGTGTGTAACTTGCATGAGCTAAGCAAAGACAATGCATGATACTGCAGTGTCATGCTTCATGGTTGTGGCAGGTATGATGACCTTGTGAGATTGTATAAAAATGAGGAAGTACCTCTCTTATATATGCAAGCCAAGATTGAATAAATAAAGTAGCAGAAGATCTTACCACTGAAGGTTTATCTAGTGCATCAGTGACCCATAGAGGCCTCTTGTATTTCTCACGACCAGTAAAAGTTCTAAGTGGGTCCTGCAGTTAAGATACCACAAAATATTCAGTAAATCATTTTAAAAAAACCAGTATATCAGGCAAATCCAAGTCTTTGGCGAAAGTTACAAATAAGAATCATCAATATCAAATGCTCATTCTCGATTTGAAAATCTACAAGCAGTTGGCTACTAAGGAGGGTTGATGGATGAATTAAATAATCCAAGCCTTTTTTTAGCCACGGTTTTAAGCCGTTGGGCACTATAGCCACCGTTTTTAGCCGTGGCAAACACACCAACGGCTTAGAACCGTGGCCACCCCTGTGTAGCTAATCAGGTCTTTTGGTGTAGTGTGAGTCTTTCCAAGTGTTGTTGTGAGATGCATACCATCTGATTTAGGAACTCATCTGGGCATCCATTGAAAAGAGGGACTTGTCGAATTGTCTCAACATATAATATCTGAGAAATCTGCATCCAAGGTTCACAACAATTAGTACTGAAAAGATGTGTCAGAAGGTCAGCTCTGTAATGTTACCTATACCCCTTATCACAAGTAATATATCAGTTTGTCATTATATATTACTTCTCAAAATTAGCTAAAAGGTTTCGTAATGGTATGTTACTAGAAAAATGGACTCAAAATTTTGACAGAGTATTAAACACATGAAGACATTGATTATTATTTAGAAGAAACTCCTAGAATTGAAATTTGATAGAAGTAAACACAATAACCAAATAGAAGTTAGTACCTTGGACCGGACAGCTACTGGTATGTCCTCAAGAATTCTAGCTTTGATGTAACTACTCTCATACTGTAACCTCAGATGACTTGTTACTTGGGACCTGTGTCTATGAAGTGATGTCCAACTTCATAGATTTTCTTCACAAAATAATTCCAAGTTGCAAACAACATCTCTGGCAAAACTTTGTTTTATTTTTGTTGTTACATATATTGGCAAGGCAGACTTGTCAAGCTAGAAAATACATTGTTGATAATTATCACCTATAAATCTTCCCTTTGTCATCTTGTTGTTTTCAACATGTTTAAAATTCTACCCAATTGAACAGTCTTCTCACATTACACAACAACCATATAATTATGTGTAGTTTTCAGAGTGGTACTAGATCTTCCCTAGTCAATGGGGCATTTTGGTTTTCTCAGAACTTGATTTTAATTCAACACTTCATTCAAGGCTGTCAATTTTGAGGGGTTACTGTCATTTCTACATGTAGAACAGTATATTGAAATCAAAATAAACCTCAATTCCACACTTAGGTAGTGATGGAGGTGTAATAAAAAGAAAAAGAAAAAAATCCTCTAACATGGAAGATAAGAAAGGACACGAATATGAATGAAAGTTATTGAGACAATCTCTCTGCTGAAGGTAGTTTTTAATCAGAGAAAGAAAGAAGACATTTTATATTTTTGTTTGTTTGTTGAAGAAGATAGAATGCTTACCAAGTGGACGAAATCTCTCGCTGCAATGGCAAGAATGTCTGCACAAGAAACAACTCCAGGGCACTTGCTCTCCACCAAGGACTTAGCCTTCCTTATGCTATCAAACGCTTCCGCCTTTAAGTTCTTGTTATCGTGCGCATCCCTCTCTGCCTGATACGGGCTTCCTGGCCTTGTTGATATCAAAATGGATGCATCGCAACCCTGCAATATAAATTCACAAAAAAAAAAATTCAGTTTTTTTTTCTGCTAAAATGCATCGTGGCAGACTTATGAACCGACATGCAGATAAAAACGGCATAAAAGCTTGAAACTATGCTACTTCTGTCACAACTGAACCACATGTACAATGTACATTCTAGCTACAGACCCAACAGAATATGCTAACACGAGAGCATAACTATCATCTAGGATGGTAAATTACTTCGACAAAGCAATCATGGAAGAAGAGTCTAATTGTTGCAGGTGCAGAAATTGGTGCATTCATTAATGAGTTTCTGAGTAGTACGTAGCACTTGAGCTACATGTGCATAACACCAAGTTGCAATCATAACACGAAAAAAGTGATCAACTTCTTATTCAAAACCAAATTTTTTTTTTCCAGAACAATTAACAAACACCACCGAACTCCATCACTACATTCTAGCAGGCGTGTTTGTAAAAGTAGCATGCGAAAAATAGCACTCATCCTTTTTCTTTGGTGCAAATATTCCTACTCTAGAAATGGAAGAAAACAAGGTGCTCACTCACTCATTCACACCACTCACAGCACATGCACTGAAGAGGTGCTCTCACCATCATGAGCAGAGAATTACCTGAATGGTCCTGATTGATTGAGATGTTGTATGAAACAAGAAAGATAGAATTGCAGTTGACCAAGTGAGCACCCATTTGGAAAATTTGTTGTTTAGAGCACCCACCACCAACAACAACAAAAGCTGTGAACCCCACATCCCTCTGTGTTGTGATATGCTCTCATGCACCACTTTTGTGTATGACTTGGTTGTGGATCTGAAAATTGCAACCAGAACATATCAATATTCTCAGTGACGGAGTCACAGTTTTTATAATGGGGTGCAGAGTAATGAGTCATAGAGGCCTATGAGCCCATAATTACACCTATTCCTGAAAAAAATACCACCAACACCTATTACACCTCTGGTTTGAGCTTCTTCATTTCCTTCAAGAGCTTCTTCATTTCCTTCAAGAGCTTCTTCATTTCCTTCAAGAGCTATAATGTTTGTGTACTTACAGAGAAATGGAACCCAAACCAAACCAAGCAATAGAGAGACAGAGAAAGGGGTAATAGAGAAGGAGAAGAAGAAGACCTGGGGTGCCTTTTCAATTAACTCCTGCACATAGTTTTCGCCAAAACATCGATGCCCAGCAATAGCATCATAGACTTGGCGAATGAGGGAGACTAGCTTGGTCTTCTAATCACAAAAACAAACAACCCAAACAAGATCAAATCACTTTCATACAAAAAAAAAAAAAAAAAACCCATTAAGCTTTAACAACTAAACAAGAACCCCAAAAAACCAAGGGTACAGATTGATCAATTTTACAAATTGAAATATACCCAAATTCTAATTTTAAACAAAAAGCAATGCACAAAGCATGAAAACAAACATTCAGTGGAGAAAGAACAAGAGAGAGAGAGAGAGACAAGGACAAAACCTTTAAGCTTTCCACCCCTCTTCAACAACTTCTCCAGAATCTGAAACAAAGAACAACAATTAGAACAAAAATATTATACCCAAATAGTCCTAAAAAAATTAAAACTTGAAAATAAATAAAGAGAGAAGATCTAACCTTCTTTCCAGCACTGGGTTTGCATCTCTTCCAACATTCCAATTAATCCATTCGATCAAATCACCCAATTTGCGACTTACAGAGAAATGGAACCCAAACCAAACCAAGCAATAGAGAGACAGAGAAAGGGGTAATAGAGAAGGAGAAGAAGAAGACCTGGGGTGCCTTTTCAATTCCTCTGAAATTGGATGAGGATGCGAGAACCCTATAGGAGAACCGATTGAAGGCTGCGAAGGAGGAGGAGGATCTCGAATGGCTAGATGGCCAAACCCCATCGCGTTTTGTTGCTTGTACAAACACAGACACTGCACTGTGTTTTGGTTGTTTGGGTTGCTCGACTTCTCCCTCTCTCTTTCCTTCTCATTCTCCTTCTCTCTTTCCCTCTCCTTGAAATTTTAGGGTTTTTTTCGCAAAGGGTTGAAAAGGGGGAGATGGAGCGGGAGATGGAGAAGCAAAGGGTTGAAAAGGGGGAGATGGAGCGGGAACGCGGGAAGCAATTTTTTTTCGCAAAATTTCGCCCGCGAGAAATCAACTTACTTCTCCACACGTCCACGTGCACTTTTGCAACGGTTTTAAGCCGTGGGTCACTATAGCCACGGTTTTCAGCCGTGGCAAACACACCAACGGTTTAGAACCGTGGCCAAGCCTTTTTTTAGCCACGGTTTTAAGCCGTTGGGCACTATAGCCACGGTTTTTAGCCGTGGCAAACACACCAACAGCTTAGAACCGTGGCCACCCCTGTGTAGCTAATCAGGTCTTTTGGTGTAGTGTCAACCCAAAAGTCAAAAGGCATCGATGCATTGTGGAGAAGAGATCGCCCGGTTTCAACAATGTGACGATGTCGTCTCTCTGCAAGCCCATTTTGCTCTGAGGTATGTGGGCAGGAGAATCTATGATAAACCCCTTGAGCATCAAGAAACGGTGTAAATTTTTTATATTCCCCACCATTATCAGATTGGAAAATCTTAATTTTCTTGCTAAGTAGATTTTCTATTTTGGATTTGAACGAAATGAAGATAGTTGATGCATCAGACTTATGAACAAGTTGGTAAATCCAAATAAATCTACTGTAAACATCGATGAGTAGGAGATAAAATCGAAAATCATTTCTAGATGTAATTGTAGAAGGACCCCAAAAATCAGAAACAATAAGATGAAGAGGTTCATTATATGAGCTCGAACTATTTGGGAAAGGCAACTTTCTACTTTTATTGATCAAACAGGAATCACAAAATTCAATGTTGTTACTAACAACTGGTAAAGAAAATTCTTGAACGACACGCTTCACAGTACGCATCATGGGATGCCCTAAACGTTGATACCAAAGATGGATGGAGGACCGGTGATATTCACATAATTATTACATAATATATCCCTTAATTTATGCATGTTGGTGTTTCGATTATTATATTGTATATTAATTATTTCGTTTTCATGTCTTTGTAGGAATTTGAGCGTAAACGATGAAATCATATTAAGGCGACGAGTTAAGGAACGATCATTAGTCGATTCTAGCGGTGGTACAAAGTAGAGGGTCACACATCTAAACCCAAAACCTAAGCCCAAAACCTAAACCCAAAACCTAAGCCCACAACTTAAATTCAAATCCAATGCTAAGCCCACTCAAACCCTAGACACATTCCCTCAATCACCAAAGATTTTGATTTATTTCTTTACTTAAATCACTCATTGAACAATCTCTTGAACCTGTCCACATTCATTCTCTCCTAATTCCCTTTAAATACAAAAATTCAATGGATGAAAAGGGAAGGAAGAGAAGGGAAGAAAAATATAGTTGAGAATCAAATCCTCTATCCTTCAATTGAGTGATTCTCATCACCCTCCCCATCCATCTTCAGCCACACCACTAAGCTCCGCCTCCACCACGATCAGCCACCCCGCAACAGACCGCCACCGTCACTAATCACCGTGAAACAGGGGCGTGACAACCCTGTTTCACGTTAAAAACATCACCCAAGCATCTCCCTGCTCCTCTCCCTGTCCATCATCCATCCACCACCATCATCCATCAAACACCATCCCCCGATCACCACCATCACCTCCAGACAGCACCTCGCGATCCACCATCACCGCGAAGCGAAACAGAGTCACCATCACCGCCGCGACTCTGTTCCGCCTCGCAACAGAGCCAAAACAGGTTCAGCCGCCATCTCGGCCTCTCTTCATCTCGACCTCCTTCCTGACTCCATTCCACTCGGCCACCATCACCCGAGCACCGCTAGAATCACGAAACAGGGGAGTGACACCCTGTTTCGCGTCAGAGCCCCGCCTCGCCGCCGCCACTGTTCCTCCTCCTCTCTCGGCCTCTCTTCATCTCGAGATCCTTCCTGCATCCCTCTCTCACGACCACCGTCGCAAGCGACGCTTCAGCAGGCGGCACAGACCACCGCGACAGCGAAAACAGGGGAGTATTCTTCCCGATTTCTCTCTGTTTTTTTTTGCGTCTCTCTCGATTGTTTCCTCACCCTCTTTCTCTTTTTCAGGTTTTAGAATCATTTGGAGGACGGTACAGTCGCAAGGAGAGAAGAACAGCACCGCGAGCGCCGCTGTCGCGCTGGAGAAGACGAGCGACACTGTGGTGCTACTGTAGCAGCACTGTAGCTCGGCGGGAAATAACAGAATTTTAATTTTTGTTATTTGCACCCCCGGTTTCTCTCTGTACTACCACAGAGCTTGTGTACTTCATTTTATGATTTATCGGGATTCATGTTCGGACCAACTGCTGAGTACCACCACATCGAGTTTGCGACAAACTAAATGGGTTGTATAAGTTATTGTGATTGATTTTACTGAATTGTGTGCTCAATTACTAATTACAATTTATTTCTGAAAGTTTTTGATAAATTACTTTTGCTTGAAATAATTTGTTAATGTTTAATAGAAACACTATATAATTTAATTGGATTTTAACGATCACATATACGGTGTAAGCAAGGGATTCTCATCCCTAAAGCTTCTCGTTTTTTAATTCAGTAATCTAGATTAAATAATTTTGCTAACTCACTTGTGAGTCCAAGCCCACAAAGCCCATTTTTTTATTTTTCTTATTTTTAAATTTATTTTTAGTTTAGTTTTAAAATGTTGTAACCCCATTTTTCATTTAAATTAGTTTAAATTAAATTATAAATTCCAATTGCATCCACCTTCCTCGTGGGATCGACCCGTACTTGCCGTTGTCTACCAATTAGGCACCGTGCACTTGCGGTTATTACAAGTGGGTTGAATTAACCTATTTATTTAGGTTAGTTAAACTCGCATCAACCGCTCACTTATTAATGTGGTGGGAGGAAAACTACCTTGACTCGGAGTGAACGAATACATGCCACCTTTATTCAGTCCTTGTAGAACCACCATCCCCGTGCGACGATCCTTCACAAGAAAGAAAGAGGGGTGAAACTCAAAAAATACATTATTGTCTTTGGAAAATTGAGAAACGGATATAAGATTTGTAGAAATTTTGGGCACATGGTAAAGGTTATTAAGATGAAAGGTTCAATTTGAATATGTGAAAGAAGCCTTACCAACATGAGCAATGGGAAGAAAGTTGCCATTACCTACACGAATTTGGTCAGGACCATCATACTCAGTTCGAATCTGAAGATTTTGAAGATCGGATGTCACATGATTTGTAGCACCACTATCAGGATGCCATTGATGATCAATGAAAGACCCTGATGCCGCAACATAAGTGGCTGGTAGAGATCGATTAGGCAGATCATATCTATTCCAGCAAATGGAGGCAGAGTGATTTTTCTTGCCACAAATCTGACATGGGCCTACAGAAGTAGATGGGGAACGATTCAGTCCATGACTCGGACTGCGATTCTGATGTCGACTGTGCTGATTGAATCTGGTGGAGGTGTTCTATTGATGATTAGAGGAATAAGGTCCTGGTTTCTTAATAGAACTGGAACGTGTTGCCATGTTCGCAAGGGGCTGCAAATTGAGTGTCGCTTGTTGTGCTTCAACTCTCATATCAAATGCCAATAAGTGGGCATGGAAGTCATCCATAGGAATATCGGCTACCGTGGCCGTGAGAGTGGTGACAATAGCATCATAGACTGAGTCGAGGCCACTTAAGATGATCTGCTGCAAATCTGAGTCTGGTAGTGACTGCCCTGAGGCTGCAAGACTATCTGCAAGGGACTTGGCATGGAGGAAGAATTCAAACATGGTTTTGTTCCCCTTGCGGATGGTTTGAAGTTCACGCCGTATCTGCATGATACATGCTTTGGATTTGGAAGTATAATGTGTCTCCAATGTTGTCCATACAGCACGAGATGAGTGGAGACCGACAACTTGTACCAAAACAGTCTCGGATAGAGATGAGAGCAACCAGCCAAGCAATACTTGATCTTGTTTTTGCCAGGCTGTATAAGCCGGATTGTGTGCTTTCTCAGAGGTGAAACGAGGAGGACAAACATTGGTCCCATCAACGAATCCCTCAAGATCATATCCTTTCAGTAAGTGCACGAACTGAGTGCGCCAAAGGAGATAGTTGGTTGTGTCAAGTTTGACAGATATCAAGTGATGAAT
Source organism: Berberis vulgaris (assembly GCA_963556465.1). Classification (NCBI taxonomy): domain Eukaryota; kingdom Viridiplantae; phylum Streptophyta; class Magnoliopsida; order Ranunculales; family Berberidaceae; genus Berberis; species Berberis vulgaris. The sequence continues at coordinate 61,980,857 of OY747137.1, read as the reverse complement.
GTGGGTAGTTTGCAAGGTTGTTGGGGAGATAGGGCTGGTAAGTGAAGAGGAGGAGGAATCAGATTGAGAAGATGAGGTCGCCATAGGATTGAGAAAGGGAAAACGTTGGTTTTTTTTTTTGTTGTATAGGATCGAGTTAGGCTGATAACATGTAAAATCTTTGAATTACTCCACACATTAATTGGGTGTGTGAGAGTCTCTATTTATAGAGTTCGTATAACAAATTACAGCTCATGTACATCATACATCTTATCATTTTGTTACAAAGATTAGCATAACAGTCCTAGTTGAATACTGTTTAGTTGTTGGATTAGGATCAGTGTCCTTGTTGTGAAGAACTATGTTAGGTTGTAACAGAGTTGTGTATATCCTTGACATTGGTATCAGAGCCGATGGTTCGGCTGGGACTCGGTTGGCAAGGTGGAGGTGTAGGCGGCACATTATTCAGGGGATAGGCGTAGGCGCAGGGCAGCGAGCCAGATCCAGGTGGGAGCGCATGGCAGAGAGCCAGACCAGGTGGAGCATCGTAGGTGCACGGTCCGCCAGATGAATGATCCAGATCCTTGCCGAAATTGTGTCCGAGAGTATCCTACAAGTCTGGACGAGGTGGAGTTATTTTACAAAGGATTGTTAGGAACACCACATAGAAGTAGGGCAGACCCTGCAAGAGGTTAGTACCAAAGAAGTTCAGTACTAATATGTCTTTTTTTTTTTTTGCTTAACTTGCGAAATAGCATTGAAATACTCTTACATGAACGAAAAGTGCTGGAACAGTCCAGAAGAACGCAGACAATATTTCTGGTACATAATGGAAGTGACGAGCTAAACCCCACCTTTTTTTTTTTTGGAAATTGAGCAGGGGTTATTTAGGATCCCCAAACCTGATAAAATAAAAGCAAATACTGAAGCAAACTCTCACAAGAGAGAGGACTCACCAAAACAAGCCTAGACTATAAACAAACTCAGCCTTTGTACCTTTTGTTTGCATCCTTAGTTCTATTGGATTTTCGGGGACAGAGGCTAAAATCTTTGGTGTGAGTGTTAGAGAACGTCTTTGCAACTGGTTTTGTAAACACATCATCATCGCTGGAGAGGCCTGGCTCATGCTCTTCTTCAGGAACCTGACAATTTACTTGTTTCAATCTATTGCATGTGCGATTCTTATCCTCTTCCCATACATCTTTTAACCAAATGTAGTCTGCCTTCACTGAATCTTTGCCACGACTAGCAATAGCTTCTTGTAATGTAGAAGGAACTTCGTTTCCCTTTTCGTATTCATTTATCATCGTTAACGTATATTCAATCTCAGGAAGGGTAAGGATACCTTTCGCTTTATTCAGTTCTGCTTCGGTGAATTGTATCACACTGCAGTGCTCGAATTCCTCACCATCATTGACATCCTGGGAGCTGTTGTCTTTCTTTGCACTTGAAATATTGGCTGCCGGCATGTTGTTGACTTCTCCTACTTTATCATCCTCGATTGAGTTGGGCACAATTTCATTTGGGTACTTACTTCCATGTTCTTCCACCAATTTGTTGTCATTCTTTTCTATTGCCATGTCTTCTACAACTGCTGCCTAATTTTCTTCTGTCACTACAACATTGATGTCACTCACATTATGGGCACAACTGTTGAGCATAGCTGTGTCATATTTAGTTGTTTCTCCTTGCTTCCCAATTGCTTTTTCAATCTCACTAGCTGTATACCCCGCCTCGAGAAGGCCTTCAGCCATTGTTTCTTGAGAGGTCGTGTCACTGGCAGGAAACTTCTCCTTACTAACCAACTGACTATCTATTTGGTTATTCTCATCTTTGACAATGTTCTCCATAAGTGACTCGAATTTGTTTGACAAAGTTACTTTCACCGGATCGTTGGTCACTGACTGCTCAACCCCATCTCCCTCCTTGATTTCCTCACGCTGATGATTCTTTGCGCCACTCGTGCCAACTTCTGGTTTTGTCGCTTATTTTTGTTGGCCACTGGAACATATTGTTGCTTGATAATTTTGGTTTCCACCTTTTGTTTCTCAGTCTTCTCTTCTTTCACCAAGTTAAAGGTTGTCGCATTGCCCTTATGACCTAATTTTTTTTCTGCAAGTTTCCTCCTGATGCCCTAGCAATGAACAATAATAACAATATTTGAACCCCGGGTATTCAATTTTCTGCCAAAAGCCCCTATTTTTAGCCTGTCTATCCAAATTCTATTAGGTAGCTTATCCGCCAAAGACATCTCCACGCAAACATGGGCAGAACCCGGGCGAGATAAACATTGAGTATGATCATCCATGCGCAAAAAACCACCAAAAGAGTTCACAATTGCTTTCAAAAGAGAAGGATGAAATAAATGTAAAGGCAAGTTAGACAACTCTACCCATAAAGGAACCGAGATCGGATCCGCTCTCAGACTGAAACCATCGTGCCAGCGGAAGGCTTTAAAGCGGACTCCACGAATCAAAACGAAATCTCTCGATAGAACTTTTTTTGCTTCAGCCTCCGATTGAAGACGTACTAAAACGTGACGATGATCAAGTAATCCTAGCGAGAAATCTCCTAGGATACCCCAAGTTTTGTGAATCGAAGCTCGAATGTTGTCCAACGTAGGCCGGTAACTAGAGAACTTTAGAACTATCACATGTTTTTCCATGAAAGCTTCCCCATGTGTCTCATCAGACGCCGTAATCCCAATGGCAGGCTCTCCTTCTTTCCGAAATCTAGTTCCTTCCACCTATATTTCCTTAATCTCATCAACTAGAATTTTTCCCAATATCTGTGCAAAAGTAGGCTTAGGAGCTGCGTCAGTAGGTTCCCTGCCCCCCAAAGGGGGAGGATTGACGGCTAGAGGAGCCGTCATAACCCACTATGTCCTGATCAAGCCAGGCCTGAATAGCGGTGGCTGGTAGATCTGAAACTCTCGCAGAGCCTCTCGAAGCAGATCTGAAACCTTTTCGCAGAGCCTCGCTACCCTCGCAGAGAGCAGACCTCGCAACCCTCGCAGAGAGCAGATCTGAAGATAGCCTCGCAACCCTCCTCTCGCAGCTGTGCACCTTCCTCTTCGCAGGGCCTCGCAACCCTCCTCTCGCAGAGAGTGCTACCCTCCTCTCGCAGAGAGCAGACCTCGCAACCCTCCTCTCGCAGAGAGCGCTACCCTCCACCTGCAAGAGCCACAAGAAATCAATCACGGTTGAATCAAGTTTGAACTTGTTTTTGCGCCTCCATAGTGACTGCTCAATTGTTGAAGCAAAAGAATATTCTAATGGTGCTCTCAAAGTCAGGATAGAATCAATGCAGTTTTACATGCCAATATATGCGTTTCTGACAGTATATGAACCAAAAGTAACAACTCACCATCCATATGTCAAAAGAAGACTTGTTTTGGTTTCTCCTTTGCTAGTTTGGTACAAGCTAGGCAGTGATCTGCAGAAGAATTAGATGATGTTTTAGGATGTGATCTATGAGAAAAGTGACTCGCAGCAAGGAAGTTCCAAAGAACTGCTAGGCACACAAAAGAAAATGAGTCAACTAAGATTGAAGGTTAAAAAAAAAAAGTACGTACCTTTGATGGAGCCCTTCCCCAGACTGAGCACTTCCCATTTGTTCTGTGGAACTCTTGCCGTAGTTGATATATATACACTAGATGCCAACGGCAAGAAAAAACAGCGCAAGCTGAGACAACAAAAGCAACTATTAGAGGCAAGGCAATATTATAGTAGTATGCATCACCATCTATGAGGATATATATATACAAGTAGCTCAAGATTGTGCATACCATCACCAGCTCGGCAAATCCAAACTTAACGTAAGCCCAACTCAATGACACAGAGTGTAAAGTTAACACATAAAAGTTTGGCTCTCATATCACGTTTGTTGACATAAAAAACCTTAAATTTAAAGCTAGACAGTCTTCAAACTGTGAAAAAAAATATTGTTGCCAGCTAAGGTACTCCCTGGAACCCTTGAAAACTCTAACTATGTCATGGCAGTCCAGATGAAAGACCAACTCTTCCCAATTCTGAGTTTGTCCCCAGTTAATAGCTCACCATGGCCTTAAACTCAGCTTCAAAGCTACTGTTTCCTCATGTAGTTAAGTCAGTGACGAAGCCATGATTTTTGTTGAAAAGGGACGGAGTGATAACTCATAGTTAATTAATGATAATATAATAATTGTACTAACATAATTTTTATTTTTTTTAAATTTGAACAATGTGTAAATATGTATAAAACATCAATTGCTAAACAAAATTCCATCTAGTCTATGGGGGAGGAAAATGGATCCAACAACCTACTTTGTAAGAGTATAAAAGATAAATGCATGAGAGACAAATCAAATTGGTGTATAAAGTTAAGGGGCAAAACTTAATTTCAAGTGCAAAATTATATGTTTACAAAATTTTTGGAGTTATTTGCGATTTTTTCTTATAAAAAATAGCTAATTAAAAGATACCCTCATAATTAATGACTACTGCAATGTCTCCCAAGACTAACAGTCAACACGCGTTGGCTGTCAAAAGGCTGTCACACCCCGATTTTTGAGGAAACGAAAATCCCTTTATCCACGTAGGATTAGGATCATCCGCTTCCCAAAACTCGAGACGTGAAAATTTAACAACAAAAACATTAAATAAAATTAACATAGACAAAATTTATAACCGGGTAACTCTTTGAAGATGATCGCTCTATAAAAATAAACCATCAAAGATGCCGCCCCAAAACTCTATAACCTGAGAAATGCCAAATGACTACGTTCCAATAAGAATGTACCCAAGAAGCAAAAGCTCACTTGGGTCGCGAGGTAGCTGGTATGAGTAATCTCCATCCTTATAAAATAAAATAATTTACAAAAATTTCATAAACAAGAAAATAACACTCAAAGTCTTGTAGTTCCTCAACGAGGTAAACTTTACATACTAATCAGTTTTATCATGCTTAAAATATAAATTTATTTTACCAACACTTACAAAGTAAATGTTGAATATGGTAAGTCCGATCTGCAGAAATTGTTAGTAGACTTACCATCCTGCACTAAACGGTTAGAAACAAACGGATAAAATTTATAAGTTATCAATCCTCATAAATGCAATTTATTTTCAAACAACGATACAAATCTGATGTAGGAAGGTTTCTAGGGTTCCTAATTTGGGATTCTAGAGTTCCTAATTTGGGTTTCTAGAGTTCCTAATTTGCTCTCAAAGCTATTTACTAAATAATTTATTCGTAATCTTTCAATTTAATTAGGAGTCTTTTTAGTTTCTTTTTAGGATTAGGCTTTACTTTTATTTTAGGAATAGACTGCTTGTTATTTTAATATTTGATTCTATTTTTTTCTTTTAGGAATAGGCAGTTTTCTTTTAGGATTAGGCTTTACTTTTTATTTTAGAAATAGACTGCTTGTTATTTTAGTATTTGATTCTATTTTTTTTCTTTTAGGAATAGGCTGCTTATTATTCAAGTTATTTGAGCACTATAAATAGAGTTCTTCCTCAATATTGTAAGAGACCTTTGATTTGAGTAATTTAATTGAACAGTAGAGTTATTTTCTTTGTGTTTTTGAGCGAATCTCTTGTATCATTCCTTGTAAATTGTCTGTTGAATTAGTCCGCAGGATAATCGCTATTCTGCCCGGCGTCAGTTGGTATCAGAGCATCCACATCTTCTAGGGGTGAGATTTCATCAGTTTCTATGACTGGTGGTCGTGGTCGTCGCGGGCAGGTTTCGAACAAGGAAGCCCCAAACTGTGATTGTAGCGTTAAGGATGTGATGATTAAGGATTTACATAGGCAAGTTTCAGAGTTAAGCCAGTGTCTAACGACGCAGGATTTCGGTGATCGTGAGATGGAAGATCGCGATTCTGATTCCAATTTCAAAAACTCGTATCACCATCGTGCTCGAATCTGGGAGCGCCGTGGTCGGGAGGATCGTCATGGAAATCTCGGTTTCAAAGTGGATCTACCCGAGTTTTCTGGTACGTTACAGGTCGAAGGATTTGTGGATTGGTTGAATGAAGTAGAACGTATTTTTGAGTATAAAGAAGTCCCAGATCATGTTAAGGTGAAATTAGTCGCCAAAAAAACTCAAAGGCAGAGCATCTGCGTGGTGGGAGCAGTTGAAGCGAGCACGAAACAGGCAGGGCAAGGCCAAGATCACTGATTGGGAGAAGATGAAAGGTCACTTCCTTCCTTTCGGCTACACTCAACCCTTATTTCAGCGACTTCGCTCGTTGAGGATCGTTTCTGAAGCATACCAGCGTGCACTTGCTGTGGAAAAATAACAGAGCAGGAGGCCAATAATCAGCAGTGATCAAAGCGGTTGGCCAGTTCACCCTCAAGAATCCCGTCCTACCCAACAGCCACCACAGAGTAATTCTACTGTTAGATGTTTTAGATGTGGTGAACAGGGACATAGAGCGACTGAGTGTAGGAAGCTTGCTATTCAGAAGGGCAACAATCTTCTGATTGAGGAAAACGTGGTAGACGAAACTGAGGAGCTTGGAGAGCCTATGTATGACACTAATGACGATGGAGATGGCCATGAGACTCTAGTCGTTCGTAAGAGTCTACTAACCTCCAAGGGCTATTCAGGGGACGATTGGTTGAGAACCAATATTTTCTGCACGACCTACCAGTTGTGAATGGACACATTGGTGTATGTTCTCTATTATCCCTCGAAGCCTCTTGTTACCACCCGTACCATGGAACACTTGCATTTTAGACAGCTTCCATCTGGCATTAATGCCATTGTTGTTACTGCTTGCTACTGGGATGACGATGGTCTTGCACCTCCGAGTACAAGGGTTTCAGGTGAGGATGTCATTATTGGAAAAGCCACACCCATTGCTCCTGACGAGACTCAAGGAGGAGTAGCTTCACAGTACACAAAGCGTGATCATAGCACAAGTTTGCGTCACAGTGAAAGTGGGATGGTGGATCATGTTTTATTGACCACGAATGCAGATGGACTGAGATTTGTGAAAGTGTGGATGAGATCCGTCCGGATACCTCAGATTGGAGACAAGTTCAACAATAGGCACAGTCAAAAGGGAACTGTTGGCATGACCTACACTCAAGAAGATATGCCATGGACTATGGAAGGCATCACTCCTGATATCATTGTCAACCCACATGCCATTCCTTCCCGTATGACAATTGGTAAGCTCATTGAGTGTATCATGGGTAAAGTTGCAGGGCATATGGGCAAGGAGGGGGACACAACTCCTTTTACTGATGTCACAGTGGATAATATCAGCAAAACCCTTCACAAATGTGGATATCAAATGTGTGGCTTTGAAGCCATGTACAATGGACACACGGGCCGAAAGCTGACTGCCATGATTTTCTTGGGCCCCACTTACTACCAGAGACTGAAGCATATGGTGGATGATAAGATCCACTTCCGTGGACGTGGTCCAGTTCAGATCCTGACCAGGCAGCCAACTGAGGGGAGTTCTCGTGATGGAGGTTTTCGATTTGGAGAAATGGAATGTGTTTGCATGATTGCTCATGGCGCTGCACACTTCCTCAAGGAACGTTTATTTGACTAGAGTGATGCCTATAGGTTCCATGTTTACGAGCGTTGTGGATTGATAGCCATTGCAAACTTGAAGAAGAATTCATTTGAATGCAAGGGTTGTCAGAACAAAACAGACATCATTTAGATTCACATTCCAGATTTACCAGCAGACGTGAATCCAGATTTACCAGCAGAAATGTAGCAGTAGCTAGTAAAGTTTTCTGACCTGATACCAGAGGATCTTCCTCCTGTGCTGCCACCAGAGGATTCCGATGAAGCTGTTGTGAACTTGAGGACGAGTTCTTTCCAACCCGAGGCGACTGATGCAAGAGAGTTTCTAGGGTTCCTAATTTGGGATTCTAGACTTTCTAATTTGGGTTTCTATAGTTCCTAATTTGCTCTCAAAGTTATTTACTAAATAACTTATTCGTAATCTTTCAATTTAATTATGATACTTTTTAGTTTCATTTTAGGATTAGGTTTTACTTTTATTTTAGGAATAGACTGCTTATTATTTTAGTATTTGATTCTATTTTTTTCTTTTAGGAATAGACAGTTTCCTTTTAGGATTAGGCTTTACTTTTTATTTTAGGAATAGATTGCGTGTTATTTTAGTATTTGATTCTATTTTTTTCTTTTAGGAATAAACCTCTTATTATTCAAGTTATTTGAGCACTATAAATAGAGTTCTTCCTCAATATTGTAAGAGACATTTGATCTGAGTAATTTAATTGAACATTAGAGTTATTTTCTCTGTGTTTTTTGGCGAATCTCTTGTATAATTCTTTGTGAATTGTCTGTTGAACTAGTTCGTAGGATAATTACTATTCTCCCCGGCGTCAAAATCATAGTCATATTAGACTATTATTAAAATATCAACAAAACACATTTTTCTACCTTTAGAAAGACATATAGTTCTCATTCAATGGTCAAATGAGTATTTAGTTTCTTCCTTTAAGGCAATCATGCACATACACAAAAATGTTGCTTATTTTCCACAATCGCATTATCCTCCTTGTGCCGAACACACCTCACCCAAGTGTGTCTCCCTTGCCTTCGAAACCACTCGGAGTGTACACGTTCCAAGTGGGGTGCCACATCGAGGAACATGTCATCTCACCCGAAGTTCGATTCATGGCAAACATTTCTTAAATACTACACGTACTACCGAACTCACATGGAAATAAATAAATAAAACAATTCATTCATAGAACAATCGAAGTCCTTAACTCCACCACCCATTCCACATCCACGGAAGAGTTGAGGAAGATGATCACTGCAACAATTCAAATCACACACCTGAAGCATTCAACTACAGTTTCACTACCCAATCAGAACCTAGTCAAACCCTCTCCAAGCCTTCCAACTTTCTAATCAATTTAAACAGACCCCAACTCAGTTGTAACTAGCCTAGTTTTAGTCGCCAAACAGTCGGGTAAATAACCCTCCAAACAATACCGAAATGAACAAGTTGTCCTAACTAGACAGCTTGCCAAGTCATCACTCAAATGTACTTAATTCTCACATTAGAACTCCAAATTGACTACCGTTAAGGGCTATAGAAAGTAGACACAAAGAGGTTTCCAACTATATATAGCATATCCCCTGATTATGTCTGTAACATTACAGATTTTATAAACAAAGTAGGTCATCGTCAGCATTCGTCCAGATTTACCTCTTGTCATTAAAACTAGTATATCTTTCCGCACAAAATTCAGATTGTGATACCGTAAAATCCTGTAGAAACTAGACTCCAACATAAAAATTTTGATATATAGCATGATATAGTACACCCTAAAGTACCCATTCAAAACCAACATAAAAACTGCACAAAATCAAGACTGATAGAATACACAAATAAGTTTAAGCTCATAATTGAAAAATGTTTCCGACTTTGTTTACATTTTTTTTATCAAACAAAAAGAAATTTTATTCTCATTGACAAAAAAATAAAACTATCAAGATTTTCTACAAATACAAAGTTATTCCCCCCAAACATATAGTTGTAAATTGGCTCCAGCACATCAACAAACCAAAACCCCATCAAAATAAATTGCTCATTTCAACCGACCATGATTTCTCAAGCTCCACTTCATCCCAAATATAATTTTCAAGCTTATTAGGTATAAAAAAATTTCATATCACATACAAAAATTTTCCAAACAAAAATATATGAAAAGAGAATGGAGGAAAACTCACTAATTTCTACCAAAACTTTTATATACATGGATTTCTAAAATTCAATCAGTGACATTTGTTTCTGCCTCGAGGGAGATCTAACTGTTGGATGAACTCCAAACCAACGGTATGTTTTTCATACATGTGTTATAAACTTATAGCTTTAATTTGAAGATATTCTGACCTCTATAAGGTCTCGATCCACTGACAATACTAAGACTGCGCAAAGCTGTATTTATTAAGGGGTTTAAATAAAGACCTAGTTGTAGGTTTTCTCTTTTAACTCAACAAATTACTACGAAAATACAATAAAAATTTCATATTTCAGATTTATATTTGTATTAAACCCTAATATTAATCAACTGATTAATCTAAAAAAAAAGTAAAAAAGAACGAAGAAGACTCACCGGTGTTATGCATTCTTTTTCTTTTTCTTTTTCTTTTTCTTTTTCTTTTTCTTCTTGTTTTACCTTTTTCCCATAATTCTTTAGATAAATTCCTCCCATTATTTTGTGTGTGTAAAATAAAAGAATGAGGCTGAGTTTTTCCAACTCTTTTATAAATCTCTAATCAGTGTTTCCTAATTTTTTTTTTGCTAAAAGTACACACTTTCTACTCGTTTAACCACTAAAAATAAAACAAGTTTTACACATTATAAAATTATAATACATTACAAATTTATAAGTAAATATTATTTACATTTGTGTAATTAGGCGGGTATTACAATATACACACCTCAAAAGAGTCTTGTCCCGAGATTCGAAAGGTAAGAAAGCAATGTGAACTTAAAAATAAAATACAAATTAGCAAAAGAAATAAGATTTTAAAAAAATATATTTTTTCAGATTAGAAGTTATTCAAATCCTATACTTATAGAAAAATTTTCACATCATACAAAGTCATATATCAAACATGCATAGATACTAGGTTGTTACCTGCGTATATATAATATTTTAATTAGAATACAAAAATAATAAATTGAAACACTTTATATACACAATCATGTTTATAAGGATAGTGAAAAAGTACGGGTATTACAATATATATAACTCGAAAAAATCTCGTCCCGAGATTCGGTAGAGGTAGGGCTGAACAAAAAATCAATCAAACCGATTAAACCGACCGAAGTGGTCGATTCGATTTCTATGTAATTTTAACCGACCAAACCGAACCAACCGAATATATATAATAAATAATATATATTTTATATATAAATAATACAATATGTTTAAAATAGTCGGTCGGTTCGATTTTATTTCGGTTTTGGTTCGATTTTAGTCGATTTGGTTTCGGTTTGAAAATTTTAAAACCGACCTAAGTCAATTCGGTTTACAGTTTTCAGCCCTAGGTAGATGAGGGTAAGTAGGTAATTAATTCTACAATAAACAAACTACCTTCCGAATGAAACAACAATAGAGTCCAAATAATAACCATTCCAAAAATAATTTTTCTACTAACTCTCCTTAAGAAACAAAACACACATCACATAGACAAACAAATAGCGCATGCATATGCCCATAACTTCATTAAGACAATCACATAAAATATATATTCTAAATATTCAATAAGTATAAAAATTACGGGGTGCTACAATATATACAACTCAAAAAGGAATCTCGTCTCGAGATTCGCTGAAAGGGTTAACTAAATGCTTCGGACATAAAACCACTAAATGAAAATCTAAACGGAATGTCACCCACTACTGACATTAAAAATAAGGTATGATTAGCTCCGTACACACAAGTCAAAGAAATCTCATCACTAGATTCATGAAGAAAATGAAACAATACTAAAAGTATAAGGTTCACCCTTGTCACTTTATCTCTAGATATTTACATTATTACTCTCCCATATCCACCTTCCGGGGATCACCTAGACTCTACCCCAACCTAGGCTAACCAAATGCTCTGATACGAAATTGTCACGCCCCAATTTTTGAGGAAACGAAAAAATCCTTTTATCCACGTAGGATTAGGATCATCTGCTTCCCAAAACTCGAGACGTGAAAATTTAACAACAGAAACATTAAATAAAATTAACATAGACAAAAATTCTAACCGGACAACTCTTTGAAGATGACTGCTCCATAAAAATAAATCGCCAAAGATGCCGCCCCAAAACTCTGTAACCTGATAAAGGCCAAATGGCTATGTTCCAATAAGAACGTACCCAAGAAGCAAAAGCTCACTTGGGTCAGAAAGGTAGCTGGTATGAGTAATCTCCATCCTTATAAAATAAAATAATTTACATGATTTAACATAAAAATTTCATAAACAAGAAAATAACACTCAAAATCTTGTAGTTCCTCAATGAGGTAAATTTTACATACTGATCAGTTTTATCATGCTTAAAATATAAATTTATTTTACCAACACTTACAAAGTGAAGGTTGAACAACTTACCATCCTGCACGAAATGGTTAGAAACAAACGAATAAAGTTTATAAGTTAAATTCTCATAAATGCAATTTATTTTCAAACAACGATACAAATCATAGTCATATTAGACTATTATTAAAATATCAACAAAACACATTTTCTACCTTTAGGAAGACATATAGTTCTCATTAAATGGTCAAATGAGAATTTAATTTATTCCTTTAAGGCAATCATGCACATACACAAAAATCTCGCTTCTTATCCACAATCACAATATCCTCCTTGTGCCGAACACACCTCAAACAAATGTGTCTCCCTTGCCCTCGAAACCACTCAAAGCATACATGTTCAATGTGGGGTGTCACATCGAGGAACATGTCATCTCACCTAAAGTTCGATCAATGGCAAACATTTCCTAAATACTACATGTACTACCGAACTCACATGAAAATAAATAAATAAAACAATTCTTTCATAGAACAATCGAATTCCTTAGCTCCACTACCCATTCCACATCCACGGAAGCGTTGAGGAAGATGATCGCGGCAACAATTCAAATCACACACTCTAAAGCATTCAACTACAGTTTCACTACCCAATCAGAACATAGTCAAACCCTCTCCAAGCCTTCCGACTTTCTAATCAATTTAAACAGACCCCAACTCAGTTTTAACTAGCCTAGTTTTAGACACCAAACAATCGGGTAAATAACCCTCCAAACAATACCGAAATGAACAAGCTGTCCTAACTAGATAGCTTGACAAGTCATTACTCAAATATACATAATTCTCACATTTGAACTCCAAATTAACTACCGTTAAGGGCTACAGAAAGAAACAACACTAGAGTCCAAATAATAAACCATTCCAAAAATAATTTTTCTACTAACTCTCCTTAAGAAACAAAGCACACATCACATAGACATACAAATAGCGCATGCTTATGCCCATAACTTCATTAAGACAATCACATAAAATATATATTCTAAATATTCAATAAGTATAAAAATTACGGGGTGCTACAATATATCCAACTCAAAAGGAATCTCGTCCCGAGATTCGCTGAAATGGTTAACTAAATGCTTCGAACACAAAACCACTAAATGAAAATCTAAACGAAATAATGTCACCCACTACTGACATTAAAAATAAGGTATGATTAGCCCGTACACACAAGTCTAAGGAATCTCATCACTAGATTCACTAAGAAAATGAAAAATACTAAAAGTACAAGGTTCACCATTGTCACTTTATCTCTAAATATTTACACTATTACTCTCCCATATCCACATTTCGAGAATCACCTAGACTCTATCCTAGCCTAGGCTAACCAAATTCTCTGATACGAAACTGTCACGCCCCGATTTTCGAGGAAATGAAAATCCTTTTATCCACGTAGGATTAGGATCATCCACTTCCTAAAACTCGAGACGTGAAAATTTAACAACAGAAACATTAAATAAAATTAACATAGACAAAAATTCTAACCGGGCAACTCTTTGAAAATGACTGCTCCATAAAAATAAAACGCCAAAGATGCCGCCCCAAAACTCTATAACCTGATAAAGGCCAAATGGCTACGTTCCAATAAGAACGTACCCAATAAGCAAAAACTCCCTTGGGTCAGCGAGATAGCTGGTATGATAATCTTCATCCTTATAAAATAAAATAATTTACATGATTTAGCATGAAAATTTCATAAACAAGAAAATAACACTCAAAGTCTTGTAGTTCCTCAACGAGGTAAAATTTACATATTAATCAGTTTTATCATGCTTAAAATATAAATTTATTTTACCAACAGTTACAAAGTGAAGGTTGAACATTGTAAGTCCGATCTGTAGAAATTGTTAGTAGACTTACCATCCTACACGAAACGGTTAGAAACAAACGGATAAAATTTATAAGTTTTCAATCCTCATAAATGCAATTTATTTTCAAACAAGATACAAATCATAGTCATATTAGACTATTATTAAAATATCAACAAAACACATTTTCTACCTTTAGGAAGACATATAGTTCTCATTCAATGGTCAAATGAGCATTTAGTTTCTTCCTTTAAGGCAATCATGCACATACACAAAAATCTCGCTTCTTTTCCACAATCACACTATCCTCCTTGTGTCAAACACACCCCACCCAAGTGTGTCTCCCTTGCCTTCGAAATCATTCGGAGCGTACATATTCCAAATGGGGTGCCACATCGAGGAACATGTCATCTCACTCGAAGTTCGATCCATGGCAAGATTTCCTAAATACTACACGTACTACCGAACTCACATGGAAATAAGTAAAAAAAACAATTCATTCATAAAACAATCAAAGTCCTTATCTCCACTACCCATTCCACATCCACAGAAGCGTTGAGAAAGATGATCGCTGCAACAATTCAAATCACACACGCTCTGAAGCATTCAACTACAGTTTCACTACCTAATCAAACCCTCTCCAAGCCTTACAACTTTCTAATCAATTTAAAAAGACTCCAACTCAGTTGTAACTAGCCTAGTTTTAGTCGCCAAACAGTTGGGTAAATAACCCTCCAAACAATACCGAAATGAACAAACTATCCTAACTAGACAGCTTGACAAGTCATCACTCAAATGTACATAATTCTCACATTAGAACTCCAAATTAACTAGCGTTAAGGGATATAGAAAGTAGACATAAATAGGTTTCCAACCATATATAGCATACCCCCTGATTATGTCTGTAACATTACAGATTTTACAAACAAAGTAGGTCATATGTCAGCATTCGTCCAGATTTACCTCTTGTAACTAAAACTAGTATATCTTTCCGCACAAAATTCAGATTGAGATACCGTAAAATCATGTAGAAACTAGACTCCAACAAAAAAGTTTTGATATATTGCATGATACAGTACACCCTAAAGTACTCATTCAAAACCAACATAAAAAAACTGCACAGAATCAAGACTGATAGAATACACAAATAAGTTTAAGCTCATAATTGAAAAATGTTTCCGACCTTGTTTACATTTTTTTTATCAAACAAAAAAACATTTTATTCTCATTGACAAGAAAATAAAACTATCAATATTTTCTACAAATACAAAGTTATTCCCCCAAAACATATAGTTGTAAATTGGCTCCAGCACATCAACAAATCAAAACCCCATCGAAATCAAATTGCTTATTTCAACCGACCATGATTTCTCAAATTCCACTTCATCCCAAATATAATTTTCAAGCTTATTAGGTAAAAAAAAAAGTTTCATATCACATACAAAAATTTTCCAAGCAAAAATATATGAAAAGAGAATGGAGGAAAACTCACTAATTTCTACCAAAACTTTTATATACATGGATTTCTAAAATTCAATCAGTGACATTTGTTTCTGCCTCGAGGGAGATCTCACTGTTGGATGAACCCTAAACCAATTGTATGTTTTTCATACGTGTGTTATGAATCTATAGATTTAATTTGAAGATATTCTGACCTCTATAAGGTCTCGATCCACTGAAAATACTAAGACTGCGCAAAGGACGGAATTTAAATAAAAACCTAGTTGTAGGTTTTCTCTTTTAACTCAACCAATTCCTACGAAAATACCATAAAAATTTCATATTTCAGATTTATATTTGTATTAGACCCTAACCTTAATCAATTGATTAATCTAAAAAAGTAAAAGAGAACGAAGAAGACTCACTAGTGTTATGCATTCTTTTTCTTCTTCTCTTGTTTCACCTCTTTCCCCTAATTCTTTAGGTAAGTTCCTCCCATTATTTTGTGTGTGTAAAATAAAAGAATGAGGATGGGTTTTTCCAACTCTTTTATAAATCACTAATT
The DNA here is from genome assembly GCA_963556465.1 of Berberis vulgaris. Lineage (NCBI taxonomy): Eukaryota > Viridiplantae > Streptophyta > Magnoliopsida > Ranunculales > Berberidaceae > Berberis > Berberis vulgaris. The sequence goes on along the minus strand of OY747137.1, from coordinate 61,964,983 downwards.
AGGGTTTCCTAATTTTATTTTATATTGCTAAATGTACACACACTTTCTACTCATTTAACCACTAAAAATAAAACAAGTTTTACACATTATAAAATCATAATACATTACGAATCTATAAGTAAATATTGTTTATATTAGTGTAATTAGGCGGGAAGGTGACTCCAAGCGAATGAACGAAGGAAGCAACTTATATATATATATATATATATATATATATATATATATATATATATATATATATATATATATATATATATATATATATATATATATATATATATATATATATATTCATATTATAAGTTATTCAAATCCTATACTTATAGAAAAATTTTCACATCATACAAAGTCATACATCAAACATGCATAGATACGAGGTTGTTAACTGCGTGTATATAATATTTTAATTATAATACAAATATAATAAATTTAAACACTTTATTTACAATCATATTTATAATGACAGTGAAAAAGTATGGGTATTACAAAGGCTCACGTTGATTATCAAAATGTCATTCAAACAATTATCAACATATGAACTTCGAGATACAAACATTTACCTTGAGGAAAAACTAAAGTGTCGAATTTTTCATATATCTTCAGAAATTTTATGAATAAAATGCAAAACTAGACCTCGATTTACGAATTCATCTCAAGAAAATACTTTAAAAAAACCTTCTTCTTCATTAAAGCAGACAAAAGACGTTGGGGTTGTTGATGGCTGGTATCATGGTAGAAAAGGGAAATAAATTAAACAGAGGGGAGGAGGCGGGTTGGTTGTCATTCTCGCAGTAAATAGATAGAGTGAGCAAAAAAGAAGAAAAAGGCATGGCGGGACAGGGGCATCGGCGTCATAGAGAACAAAGCGAGGGAGGAAGTGGTGGGGCGGGATGGGCATCACAGGATCAACGTCTAGCTTCCGAGATTGCAACTCTACTTCTATTCACAACAAACATCCATAGGTACTTGTATGGTTGTTATAAGAGAAGCCAACGTCAGCAAAACTGAGCGTTGCTCTACCAATCTAAACCATATAACTAAGGCTTCTCTTATGAACAATGAAAAGTTTTGTCTTTGTCCTGATTTTCCCTTTCAGTTTTGCCCTTCCAACTATATGGTATTTAGTTTACAAGAAAAAGTAAAAAGTAATAAGGGTGTTCATGTCATTCAAACAAAAAATACTATTATATATTTTTTACCATTTCACCCTCCCACATTTAAACTATTTACAATTAAAATTAGCCCCCTGTAAGCTTTTACTAATTATACTAGACCCTATAAGTAATTTATTTGAAGCTCTTCAATTATATAGAAATTATAAAACGCCATTGCATCTGACTTCTAAAGTTCTCATTTGCCTTCCACATCTCATACCTTTACAATCAAAACAACATCTCTCAAACATTTATTAATTATACATAAGCCTCTAATATAATTTATTTTGAAGCCTCTTATTTATTTATAAATTATACATGGGCTCTTAAAATTTTATATAATTATTTTGTATAGAAATTCATTATAATTTATTATCATTATTAAACTGTTGTAATGAAATAAAAAAATTACTAAATATCCGCACATGTAGAGTGTGTCGACACCCTAGTCTGTATAATATCTACTACTGCTCCTTATTTTAAAGTGAACTACAACTTCTTGTTGGGTCGTGAGTCTCCGTGGTCAAGTGTGTGGAATGTCTTATCACAAAAATTGATATATATATATATGTGTGTGTGTGTGTGTGTGTGTGTGTTGAGTGTTTAACTCAATGCTCGTTAGAAAACAACCGAGTAGTAGTCAAGGAAGAACAATAACAGAAAACTAGAAAACAATGAGTTTTAGAGATTGAGAGTTTCTTTAGAGCTCTCTTAGAATTCAATCCTTTCCTCGTTGGCCTAAGGGCTCTATTTATACTAGCATCCCTACCCATCTGTCCATATCTTGCATTAAATGACCTGACAAAAAATTATGTAAAGTGTGATACGCTGCCGAATGTTGCAATTGACGAGTAACCTACTTTCGGCTCAGGTCTCTTTCCTCTTATCAAGTTGTACAATGTTGCTTCGATGTCGCTTGGTTGATGGAATCCCTAAGTTTGTCCTGATTCCATGAATGTATTAGCCCATCCCCATTAGAACTGCGTGTAGGGCGTTTCCAATCGCTACACGGCATAGTTGACCAAATTCCTTTGGTCGTAGATGCCTTCGTGTTCGTCTCTGGTTGGCTCTTCTCTTGAGCACTCTACTATCCTCATTCCTCATTGGTACTCCTTCTCTGTCGGTGCCTGCCTGATTTTTTGTTTATTAAAGATGTTAGACCAATTTCCCCTTAGTTATCATCCTCTTAATTTTATTTGTCTCGAGAAGAATGAAGTTTCGTCATGTGTCAAGCACGTGATGCAACTTTCCCTCCAAAAGTTAATTTCACAAGGTGAATATTCTTTGTTGTCGCACGTGCCTATCACGTGTGACTTTCCCTTCTTTCGTGCTTCTCATGTACTGATGTTGTCATGTGTTTAATGAGTGACGACAAATTGGGTACAAACATTTTCCACATACCTTGCACACATACATGGTTGAACAAAAACTGAAACACTTTTTTTGTTCTCATGCATGGCTTTCCAATGTTGCATTTTGATTGAAATTTAGAGGAAATGCACACATTAATTACTTATTATTAGGAAAAACGTGTAACTCTGATAGCTCGGTCAAACAACCGGCTCTCATAAACACATAATTTGTTATAGCGAATATGCAATTTAAAATCTTACATTTGAAATTCAAAAGTGAATATGCAATTTAAAATTTTAAAGTTCCTTCATATGTTATAGCGATAATGGACTTTAAATCTTACATCGGATCCCATGTTGCATCTGTAATGCTAGACTTGATATTTGTTTTAGCTTGCACGATGGTGCTATTTTTGCTGCAAAATGCAGTATTGTCTCAAGCGAATTCTCATCCGTCTTTGATGCCAACCCATATTTAAATTCTTGAAAAAATATTTAAAAAAAAAAACCTTATTCTTTCTTAAAGCAAACAAAAGATGTTGGGGTTGCTGATGGCTGGTAGCGATGGTAGAAAAGGGAAATAAATTAAACAGAGAGGAGGAGGCGGGTTGGTTGTCAGTCTCGCAGTAATAATAGATATTAAATAAATAAATATTAAACTTTTTTTGGAAGGCAAATAAATATTAAATTTCATTTAGAATTAATGATTCAATTCATTTAGATTTCATATAAAATTTCATCTTACATTGATTTAATTTCAACACATCATAAATTTTAATTTAGAAGAGTATTTTGATTAAAATTAATAATAATAAATACTAAATAAATAAATTCGGGACGGATTAGGTGGGATTGAAAATCTCCATCCCGATCCCATCCCATCCCACTCTAGATCGGGACGGGACAAGATCGGGATGAGTTTGATCAATCCCAAAAGGACCCAAAAAAATCTGGACGGGATCGGAACGGGTTCGGGATCGCGGGATGGGATGCCCACCCCTACTTGGGTCTGTGAGTCTCCGTGGTGATGCAGGAGGATCCGAGTCAGATGATGATGAGTTGTCGGATAACACATTGTTGGCACTGAGATACCTTGAGTTGGCAGATCAGCGCAAAGATGGCAGGTAGTCGTGATCTTTTCCTAATTGGGGCAATTTTGTGTGTGTTTTGGTATTTTGGCCATAACTTTGGCTACGAGTTTCAGAACCGCACATATGACCCCAATTCAAAAATCTCTTTTCGGCGCGCACGTCATGGCCACCAAGCTATGCTTGATGCACATTTTTTCGAGGTCAAAATCCACTGTTTTTCTTTTCGAATCCACAATTTTAGTAATTTTTTTCCCTTTTTTGGTAATATTTCATTTATCGTTTAAGAAGTGATTCTGAACCGATTTGGGCCAGATTTTGGCAGATTACTTCTTTTATTATGTATTTCATTTTGGCATGGTTATTGAGATTTTTCTATTTTTGGTAAAATTCTGATAATGACGAATTTTAGCCATAAAGCCCGGCTTGTGGACTGACTTTCAGATACTCTTTGATTTGCATAATTTGAATTAAACATCAAAGGTGTTTCCCTGTGAATTATCTGTTGAAACTAACCTGAAGATTAATCGCTATTCTGTCTGGCATTAGTTGGTATCAGAATTTTAGCATATTCCAGGGGTGAGAATTCTTCAACTTCCATGGCTGGTGGTCGTGGTCGTCGCGAGAAGGTTCTAAACGAAGAAGCCCCACACCGTGATCGTAATGTTCAGGATGTGATGATTGAGGATTTACAGAAGCAAGTTGCAGAGTTAACCCGGCGTCTAACGACGCAGGATTTCGGTGATCATGAGATGGAATATCACAATTCTGATTCCAGTTTCGAAAACCCGTATCACAATCATGCTCAATTCTGGGAGCACTGTGGTTGGGAAGATCGTCATGGAGACCTCGGCTTCAGAGTGGATCTGCCCGAGTTTTTTGGTACGTTACAGGCTGAAGGATTCGTTGATTGGTTGAATGAAGTAGAGCATATTTTTTAGTATAAGGAAGTTCCAAATCGTGTCAAAATGAAATTGGTCGCCATCAAACTCAAAGGCAGAGCATCTGTGGTGGGAACAGTTGAGGCGATCACGGGACAGGCAGGGCAAGGCCAAGATCATTGGTTGGGAGAGGATGAAGAAGAAGATGAAGGGTCACTTCCTTCCTTTCGGCTACACTCAAACCTTGTTTCAGCGACTTCATTCGTTGAGGCAAGGCACGAGATCGATCGATGATTACACGGAGGAGTTCTATCAATTGATAGCCCGGAATAATTTATCTGAAACAGAAGAGCAGATGGTGGAATAATTTATCAATTGATAGCCCGGAATAATTCAGCCTTCACTCATTGTGGACCATTTCAAAAGCATACCAGTGTGCACTTGCTGTGGAAAAACAACATAACAGGAGGCCAATGATCAGAAGTGATCAAAGCAATCGACCAGTTCACCCTCAAGAATCTCGTCCTGCCCAGCAACCACCACAGGGTAATTTTAACTCAAATATTAGATGTTTCAGATGTGGTGAACATGGACATAGAGTGATTGAGTGTAGGAAGCCTGCTAGTCAAAAGGGCAACAATCTCCTGATTGAGGAAGACGTGGTAGACGAAACTGAGGAGCTTGGAGAGCCTGTGTATGACGATGATGAAAATGGAGATGGCCATGAGACTTTGGTCGTTCAGTCTATTGACTCCCAAGGGTGATTCAGGGGACGATTGGTTGAGAACCAATATTTTTCACACGACCTGCACAGTTGCAGATAAAGTCTGCAAGATGATCATTGATAGTGGCAGTTGTGAAAATGTAGTATTTGAAGAGGCTGTCCAGAAATTGCAGTTGAAGACATATCGTCATCCCAAGCCGTACAAATTGTCGTGGCTGAATAAAGGCAGTGAGGTAACAGTAGATAGGTGATGCCTAGTGTCTTTTTCAATTGGCAGAAAATATTTTGATAATGCTTGGTGTGATGTTGTGTCTATGGATGCTTGTCATGTATTGTTAGACAAACCTTGGTAGCATGATCGCAGTGTTATTCATGATGGGCGAAAAAATACATATTCCCTTAGCATCAAAGGGAAGAAGATTGTGTTGGCACCTTGTCGGGAAGGAACCACTCCTACCCTGGTAGCTAATAATACTAACTTGCTTTCTAGGTCTGGGTTTTTAGTTGAGACTGAGTGTGGAGACGTGGTCTATGCTCTGCTACCTTGTGGGAATAGTGCAACAGACGTGAATCCAGATTTGCCAGCAGAGGTGCAGCAGCTTCTAGCAAAGTTTTCTGACCTGATGCCAGAGGATCTTCCTCCTGGGCTGCCACCCATGAGGGATATTCAGTATCAGATCGACCTTGTTCCGGGGTCCAGTTTGCCTAATCGACCGGCTTATCGCCTCAGTCCCAAGAAATCTGAAGAGTTGCAGCGACAGGTGGTAGAGTTGTTGGAGAGGGGCTACATCCGTGAGAGTATGAGCCCATGTGTAGTTCCTGCTCTGCTGGTGCCGAAGAAAGATGGCTCTTGGCATATGTGTGTTAATAGCAGAACAATCAACAAGATTACAGTGAAATACAGGTTTCCAATTCCCCGCCTGGATGATATGTTAGGCCAGCTATCCGGTTCTAAGGTCTTCTAAACAATTGACCTTAAAAGCATATACCACCAAATCAGAATAAGGCCTGGAGATGAGTGGAAGACAGCGTTTAAGATGCAACATGGGTTGTATGAGTGGATGGTCATGCCTTTTGGACTGTCCAATGCGCCCAACACATTTATGAGATTTATGCATCAGGTTTTACGGTCTTTCATGGGGAAATTCGTTGTATTTTACTTCGATGACATCCTCATTTAGAGCCCGACTTGGGCGTCACATTTTGATCACCTCCGTGCTGTTTTTGATAAGTTGATGACGAAGCGCCTGTTCGTCAATCAGAAGAAGTATTCTTTCTTCACCACTTCTGTCACTTTTCTTGGTTTTGTTGTATCTACTGATGGTGTTCATGCAGATCAATCGAAGATAGATGCGGTCTTGGTGTGGCCCAAACCAAAGACCTTACACGATGTCAGAAGTTTTCATGGATTGGCGTCCTTCTACCGTCAGTTCATCAAAAACGTCAGCACTTTGATTGCTCCTATCACAGAGTGCCTCAAGGGACGTGATTTCTAGTTGTCCGAGGAGGTGGAGGCCAATTTTCAACTGGTCAAGCAGAAGATGACAGAGGACCCAGTTTTGGCACTTCCTGATTTTGAAAAGGTGTTTGAGGTAAACTGTGATGCATCTTGGGTTGACATTGGTGGGGTGTTCTGAGTCAGGAGGGAGTCCAATAGTTTTTTTCAGTGAGAAGTTATCAGGATCAAAGAAGAATTATTCCACATATGATTCGGAGTTTTATGCCACAGTTCAGTCCCTAAAGCATTGGCGTCACTACCTAGTACAGAGGGAGTTCATTCTTATCACTGATCATGAGGCCCTGAAGTACATCAATGGCCAACACAAGCTGAGTAGACGGCATGCCAAGTGGGTGGCGTACTTACAGGAGTTCACGTTTGCACTAAGGCACCAAGCAGGGAGTCTGAACCGTGTCGCAGATGCACTGAGCCGTCGTAGGTTACTCCTCACCACCATGAGCACCAGAGTCGCAGGATTTGAGGCTTTTTCTGATATGTATGCTGCAGATCCTTCCTTTGGGAGGATAATTCAGGAGGTAACTGATGGTCAACGACATGACTTTATTTTTCATAATGGTTATTTGTTTCGTTGATTACAGTTGTGTATTCCAGATTGTTCACTACGGCAGCAAATTATTAGTGAACTTCATAATGAGGGTCACTTTGGGCAAGATTAAGACGTTGGCCTTGATCTCTACTAACTATTATTGGCCCAATTAAATTGACCAATTGCATGGCTCATTATGTGGAGCGTTGTTGTGTGTGTCAGCAGTCCAAGGGAGTTCTCACTAATGTGGGCATGTACACACCTTTACCTGTACTTGAAGCCCCTTGGTCTGATGTCAGTATAAACTTTGTGTTAGGCTTACCCCGTACCCAACGGGACTTGGATTCTATTTTGGTTGTGGTTGACAGGTTTTCCAAGATGGCCAATTTTGTAACTTGCAGAAAAACAATGGATGCTGCCCGGATCACCCATCTTTACTTCAGGTGGTGTTCCCCGATCCATTACTTCAGACCGTGACACCAAGTTCATGAGTCGTTGGAGGAGTTTATGGGAGAAACTAGGGACGAAATTGAATTTTATTAGCGCCTACCACCCCCAGACGGATGGTCAGACCGAGGTGGTGAACCGGAGTTTGGGAAACCTTTTGAGGAGTTTGGCAGGAACTAAACCAAAGCAGTGGGATTTGGCGTTACCTCAAGCAGAATTTGCCTATTTGAGATTGTCTGTGGTCAGAATCCATTCGGGGTGCTTGACTTAGCCCCTATTCCACGTGTGGGTCGTTTGAGTTACAAGGCAGATGCGATGGCAGAACATCTTCGAGGTATCCATGAGCAAGTGAAGCTGGCCATTCACGAGAGTAATTCCAAGTACAAGGTTCAGGCCGACAGTCACCGTCGTCAGGTACTTTTTGATGTTGGTGATTTTGTTTGGGCAGTATTAACCCGTGATCGTTTTCCTGTTAGAGGATCCGAGTCAGATGATGCTGAGTTGTCAGATAGCACATTGTTGGCACTGAGATTCCTTGAGTTGGTAGATCAGCGCAAAGATGGCAGGTAGTCGTGATATTTTCCTAATTGAGGCAATTTTGGGTGCGTTTTGGTATTTTGGCCCATAACTTTGGCTCCGGGTATCAGAACCGCACATATGACCCCAATTCTAAAAGCTATTTTCGCGCACACGTCGTGGCCACTTCGGTGCACATCTTTTCCAAGGTCAAAATCCACTGTTTTCCCTTCCAAATCCACAATTTTAGTAATTTTTTTGCTTTTATGGTAATATTTCATTTATCGTTTAGGAAGTGATTCTGAACCGATTTGGGCCAGATTTTTGGCAAATTACTTCTTTCCTTACGTATTTCGTTTTGGAATGATTATTGGGATTTTGCTGTTTTTGGTAAAATTCTGATAATGGCGAAATTTAGCTATAAAGCCCGGCTTGTGGGCTGACTTTCAGATACTCTTTGATTTGCATAATTTGAATTGAACATCAGAGGTGTTTCTCTGTGTTTTTTTGGGAGATCCTCTTGTGTCTTTCCCTGTGAATTATCTGTTGAAACTAACCTGCAGATTAGTCACTATTCTGTTTGGCACGTGGTCAAGTGTGTGTGTGTGTGTGTCTTGACTGTTTAGCTCAACGTTCAAGTTAGAAAACAACTGAGTAGTAGTCAAGGAAGAACAATAACAAAAAACTATAAAACAATGAGTTTGAGAGATTGAAAGTTTCTTTAGAGCTCTCTTAGAATTCAATCCTTTCCTCGTTGGCCTAAGGGCTCTATTTATACAAGCATCCCTACCCATCTGTCCATATCTTGCATTAAATGACCTGACAAAAAATTATGTAAAGTGTGATACGCTGCCGAATGTTGCAATTGACGAGTAACCTACTTTCGGCTCAGGTCTCTTTCGTCTGATCAAGTTGTACAATGTTGCTCTGATGTCGTCTGGTTGACGGAATCCCTCAGTTTATCCTAATTCCACGACTGCATTAGCCCATCCCCTTTGGATCTGCGTGTAGGGCGTTTCCAGTCGCTATACGACATAGTTGACCAGATTCCTTTGGTCGTAGATGCCTTCGTGTTCGTCTCTGGTGGGCTCTTCTCTTGAGCACTCCAGTGTCCTCATTCCTCATTGGTACTCCTTCTCCCTATCGGTGCATGCTTGATTTTCCGTTTATTAAAGATGTTAGACCAGTTTCCCCTTAGTTATCATCCTCTTAATTTTATTTGTCTGGAGAAGAAGGAAGTTGCGTCATGTGTCAAGCCCGTGATGCAACTTTCCCTCCAAAACTTAACTTCACAAGGTAAATAATCTTTGTTGTCACACGTGCCTATCACGTGTGACTTTCCCTTCTTTCATGCTTCTCATGTACTGTTGTCATGTGTTTAACCTGTGACGACAAATTGGGTACAAACATTTTCCACATACCTTGCACACATATACATGGTTGAACAAAAACTGAAACACTTTTTTCGTTCTCATGCATGGCTTTCCAATGTTGCATTTTGATTGAAATTTAGAGGAAATGCACATATTAATTACTTATTATTAGGAAAAACGTGTAACTCTGATAGCTCGATCAAACAACCGGCTCTCATACACACATAATTTGTTATATATGGGACTTTAAATCTTACATTTGAAATTCCAAAGTGTATGCAATTTAAAATTTTAAAGTTCCTTCATATGTTATAGCGATAATGGACTTTAAATCTTACATCGGATCCCATGTTGCATCTGTAATGCTAGACTTGATATTTGTTTTAGCTTGCACGATGGTGCTATTTTTGCTGCAAAATGTTGTATTGTCTCTAGCGAATTCTCATCCGTCTTTGATGCCAACCCATATTTAAATCCTAGATTTTTAAGGTAGTAAAATGCCTTTTTTTGCCGATGCTTTACTGCATTATGAAGCATGGATGGACAAGTTCCGATGGATGAAATAAAATCATTTTGATGAGGCAAACCAGCTCCATTGGATGATACAATATGATTATGATCAGTGGATGATGCGATCTGATTATGATCAATCCTTATGATTGATTCTATGAAATCCACATTTCCATTTCTGAAGTTTTCAAAACAGTACCATCTATGATAGCCCACACAGCCTCATCATTTGATTGCTCAACTTGGTCACAAATAAATAAGCTTTACGAGTTTGATTTGGTATTGTTTATACATAGATTTGTAGTTGATACAAGAAACTATGGTACTTGACACTGTTGAAAATAGATATTAAAATCGAAGTTCATAATCAATTGCAGTTAAATGTTATAAAAAAAAGGATAGATTATAACCATTGTGTTTGGTTTTATGTTTAGTATCTCGTACCTAATTCTTTGAAAACATTCGAATACACCATGACCAACTTTCCGAGCACTGTCATGAAAACATATGCAATTGTTAGCTTGTAAGAAATATCAACCGTACTAGAACAAGAATGCAATTGTGTTTGGTTTTATGTTTCAAGGTTGTTTATTATTATTATTATTATTATTATTGATGCAGTCTTTTTTCGCTACCGGCTTTGACTTGTTCCTGCTGACCTGCACAAGTAACACACGTGAGCCACAGACTACCGTGGGGTGGCCGATGACACTCCGATGCTAAAGTCAGACAGGGGGCTGAGAAAGGCGTAATGTTGTAAACAAGAAATTTGTAGCGCACCTTAGCTTTACCAACCTCATGTCTTATTTATAGTGCTGGAGTCCTGGTTTAACCAGGTCATCGTTTACGTAGTTTAGGGAAGAGGATCTTCGTGAAGATCTTTCTCGAATTAGAAGTCATGTTGTGGAGGGAAGTCTCCATGTTAGCCCTATGTTCCATGATACACTGGAGATAGTTCTCAATACGAGAGCAATTTGTATAAGGAAGTTTTCCTGTGTGAAATGTACTATGGTATTTGCTTCCTAGTTGGAAGTAGAGAGTTGTTGTAGTTGTCCGTCCGAAGCTGATCTTCTAGATACTTGCCTTAGCATGACTTACAGGTATTGAGGATAGATGTGAAACGTGTGGGCTTAGCATGTTGTAAGAGTTCGGGTCCGTCTAGCGGACTGCATTGGACGGGCTTAGAACTGCTTGGGCTTGATCAGTGTTGGGCTGACGCTGGGGCTCGTCATTACTCGAGATCATCATGACACGTGTGTGGCTCAGGGACGTGACCGTTTTTATGCATCATCAACTATTCCCCCCAAGTTAGTGGGCTATTACATTGGTCTGCTAAGTCATCTTTTGAAAGAATACGCCACTCGTAATGATTGAGCCTGAGACGTGGCTTGAGCTGCGCGCTGCATTTATTGAACGTGCGTCGGTTCAGTGATGTGGAGGCGGAAAACCAATCCCTATCTAGGTCTTCCTTTCTGTGGAGATTGCCCCTTTTTATTTTCTTTGCTCTTGAGGATACTGTTTCGTTTATCTCCTGGTTGAGGAAGACAATTTGGGCCCTGATGCCCAGGCCGTGGTGAGTGCGGTCGCAGTTCCTGCTCCTTCCTCCACTAGGCTCAGCTCTTCTATTTATGTACCTTCCCCCGATAAGGGGTGAACGTTGTACTTTACACCCATTTCGTTTGACTGTTAATGAAAACAATATTATTCATTTTGTGCTCGTTGTCTCTACTGTATGTTTGTCTTGTCATCTTGCTTTGGCATAGGCTAGTTGAATCAATAAGACGTCGAACGGTCTGTCTGTAGTTGAGAACTTGACCCCCAAGGTAAGCTGCTTGAGGCTTACCTTTCGAGCTATGTGGACCATTCGATGAGTAAAAATTTGGTGACTACGCTGAAGAGCAGTAGTCCTATGACGAGTCGTCAACATCAATTAAGGACTGACTAGTCTCCCACCTTTCAGACCATCTATACCCACAGCAGAGTGGGAGCTACAAGTCCTTTCTAGAAAGTGGGCTTTGTTTGTAAGCACGAGTCAATGAATCAGAACTTGGAGATTGAAGACGAGAGCAATTTCCAGGAAAGTGCAGCAAAAGATGGCAACCTTGATGAGCTTGATTCAGAAATACAGACTATTGTAATGCTAAGTGATGCTTACGGAGCAGAAGGGGAGTTGGGTATCGTACTGTCCGAGAGGTTTAAGGAACATGATGCTTACTGCATGTTTGAATCATTAATGGGTGGAGCTCGTGGTGTAGTGGCTCTGGCAGAGTATTTTTCTCCGTCCCCTGCCCTTGGGTCTCACACAGGGTTACCCTGTGATTGAAGCATCTTCAGCCTTGTACCATTTACTTTCAGTTGCTGATTCATCACTCCACAGCCATCTTACTGAACTTGGAGTTGAACCACAGTACTTTGCGCTCCGCTGGTTACGTGTTCTGTTTGGACGGGAGTTATCATTAGACGACCAGGACCTATTAGTCATCTGGGATGAAATATTTGCTACTGACTATGGGATCCTTCGATGTTCTCGGGGTGCCTTCATCTCAACAATGGCAGTCTCCATGCTACTATAACTGAGATCTTCATTGCTTGCCACTGAAAATGCCACCTCGTGTCTCCAGAGACTGCTACGCTTTCCAGAGAATGTAGATTTGAAGAAGTTGATTGATAAGGCAAAATCCATGCAGGTGCTTGCTTTGGATAAAAGTATTTCCTCCCTGTCTCCGGCTTTAATTGGGGCATTTGACAGGAAATCTAGCAGTGTGAGGGGCCATAGTCTTTCTACAGGCTCCATTTCACCACGAACCCCATTGAATTTGGTACCTGGGAGTTACTGGGAAGAGAAATGGATGGTATTGCTCAAGGCTGAAGAACAACGGCAAGGAAGCACACCAAAAAAAACTTCATCTTGGAAAAAAGGATTCGCAGAGAAAGTGAGGTCTATCCTGACTCGAGCAGAATCAGATCCATCTCCAAGGAAGCCTGGAAGTGGGAAAAGGGAGTCAAGATCAAGATCATCAGTTAAGCGAAATTTATTAGAAGATTTGTCTCGAGAACTTGGTTTAGATGAGGACTTAGAAGCGCCAGGGCATAGGGAAGTTGAGAGGGAGAAAGATTCTTTGACAGTGGAAGTTAAGGTGGATGAAAGCCGTTCTCTTAAGGACAGGACTAAACACCATGTCTTGGAGAAGAACACGGATAGTATAACTGAGGAGACGTGTCTAAGCAGACACACTGGCAGTGAGGAGTATTCTTCTGTTTTTTCAGCTTCCTCAAGTCCTGTCAGTGGAGTTGGCCATCAAGATACTGACTTTGAGAAAAGTAGTGTTGCATCAAATTCTTCTGCTGATGAAAATGATGTTGGCTCCAGCAGCGAGGAACACTGTGGGACGATTCCCGATGACCCACCTCTTCCAGTTTCTGATACCGTAGGTGATACCTTGGAGAAATCTTCTGGTAGTGTGGATGCGGTTGGGAAACAGGATGTTGGAGGTAAGGATTCGATAAGGAAACTGGAGGCTGGAGTCGAGGACGGGACAGGGAAACAGGAGACTGGAGGTAAGGAACAACGAAAGCCCCGGTTTCAGTGGCTTTGGAAATTAGGACGTAATGCCAATGAAGGAACATCTGAGAAAGGCGGAAATGCAGAGGCATCAAGATCTTCATTTGTAGTTGATAATGAGAACATTGTTCTTGCCTCGTCGATGGTTGACGGACGTGGCACTTCACCCAGAGACATTGTGGACAAGAATGTGATGGGTACTTTGAGGAATCTAGGGCAGTCTATGCTTGAAAATGTTCAGGTAAACTTGGTCTTGCGATGTCCAGTTGATTATTTCTTACATATTGATGTGGTTAAGTGATAAGATCCTGACCTCCGCAACTAACAATTCTGCAGGTAATTGAGTCAGTCTTTCAGCAAGATCGCGGTCAAGTAGATAACATGTCTAGAAATATGTTGGTAGGCAAAGGGCAAGTGACAGCCGTGGCAGCTCTCAAAGAGCTTAGATAAATCAGCAACCTATTATCTGAGATGTGAGTTGAATATTGATTGCGTGTAAATATATTTTGTATTTATTATTCTGGAATACCAAATAAAATGAGTTATTTAGCTTATAGACACGACCAAATGCACCTGGCAAATCCAATTCTGAAGAGTTTGGTGCTGTAAAAATAGAAGTTTATCAAATTTATGTTTCAGTAGATGATTTTTTATCGAGCTATTGTGAATCAGTGAATGCAAACTGGTTGATCACAAGCATGTTACATGTTACAGATGGAAAATCAATAGAAATATATCAAAGTTGATCACAAGCATCACAACATTCAGTGTTCATTGATCCAGATGTATCGACTAACAACACATTGTTGGAATACAGACACTCAACACATGCCTAAATTCATAACTAGTTTTTGACAATAACTTCTTAAATTACAAGATGGATATGTAGGTAGACTTGATCATTTCAAAAAATAGGCGAACCTGTAAGAATGCAAATAATACCACAGGAATGCCAGTAAGCACAGCTATAAGAATAGAGATCCACAAACGTTTATGTCCAATCATGAGAAAATATGTCGCGATGAATGCTGCTGTCATAGTAGCTGTGGCAATGAAGAGCATAACTAGGCTAATTACCAATCTTCGAGGTAGGGACTTAAGGAAGTCTTCCTCAGCGTAACGAGCTGTAAGGATGGATAAAAACATCAATACGGAAGTCAAAGACGAGAAGAATGCTATTGCATTTGATACTGCAAATACTGTGTAAGCCCTTTTGCTCAAAAAAATCGGAATTCCTTTATCTTGGTTGTTACCACCAGGGACTGTAAATGCTGCTGCAAATACCACCGTCGCAATAAGTGTGGCTACCACCATAGATGACGACGCCATGTGTTTCATCCATTTCTCTCCTTTCTCTAGTAACTCTTTGTGTTCGCTAGTGAACATTTCCCTTGGGCTCTTCCCCTCTTTATTTTTTTGGTCTCTGTGGGAAGGTTGTACAATCTTTTCAACTTCCTATATAATTATAATAAAATAGCATTAGAAAGGATTTTTTTTATTAGAGAATAACATCAAATACTGAAAAATTCTAGAGATTTGAGTCTGGTTCAAAAGTACTGATTTGTGCCTGGGAGGGTGGTCCGCACGTGATCGAACCATTCTATCGTTCTCTCTAGGGGTGGGCATCCCATTCCGAGTTTTCGATCCCATCCCGTCTTGATTTTTTTTGGGATTTTATTGGAATTGATCAATTTCATCCCGATTCTGTCTCATCCCGATCTAGAGTGGGACGGGATCAGGATGAAGATTTTCAATTCTGCTGTCAGGACTAGTACCGTTAGTCAGGGAAATCAACGTCAGGGGTCTTTCAAGACTTTCCTAATGGTCTCAAAACTCAATGTTCCCTTTTGAAAAGTGCCCAAATGCTTAGCATCTATATTATAGGGGGAAGGTTTGAGCTCTTGACTGTGAGGACGTGTTGCCTCCATTGCATAGTCGGGCCAGACTGTATCGCTAGCATTTTTATTGTTTTCTTTGCCTTGCTTTTCAACTTCAAATTTGTATTTACATCGATCGTTAGCATCGAACTAGTCTTGAGCAACGTCCTTTCGAACGTTCCTCCCCATTGTAATCTATTGAATGTTAATGAAAACTTTTGCTGACTATTGTGCCTCGTTATATTGTTTACAGATTGATATTGTGCATTCTCAAGCTAATATTTGTGCCCGTTGAAGTAACTACTCATAGGCTTACTAGTGAATTGGATAGCTAGTGTCGCACGGATTGCTAGTCCGTGACAGTTGGTATCAGAGCCAGAGCTTGTTGAATGCAAACCAGGATGCAGGAACTAAGCGAGCACCTTAGCGCTATGGAGGAACGACAGGCTAGTCGAATGCAGATACTAGAAAACAGAATGGATCAGTTGAGCAGTTTGGGAGAACTAATCAGTCGGCTTGATGGACTCTTTCACTTGGCAGACAGAGTGGATTCGTTGGCTGAGCACGTCGATAATTTAGAGGGACGGACAGTCGCTATGGAAGAGTCGCCTCACCCCACAGCTCAGGTGATGAGTGACTTCCAATTACAGCTGGAGGATTTATTCGCAAGGGTTGGCTTGCTGACCAAGGCCACAGGGACGACTGATAACCCTAAGATGAAAGTGCCTGAGCCAAAGTCATATGCTGGGGTACGAGATGGGAAGGAGCTAGAGAACTTCTTGTTTGATCTGGAGCAATATTTTTGCACGGTAAACCCCGAATCAGAAGAAGCCAAGGTCACCATGGCGACCATGTACTTAGCAGGTGATGCGAAACTATGGTGGAGAACCAAATATGCAGATATGGAAGAAGGTCGCATCCTTATTAGAACTTGGGTAGACCTCAAGAAGGAACTCAGAAATCAATTTTTGCCTGAGAACACTGATTTCTTAGCAAGGAGGAAGCTCCACACCATCAAACAGACAGGCAATATTCGAGACTATGTCAGGCAGTTCTCAACTTGTTTGCTAGATATTTGAGACATGTCTGAGAAGGACAAAGTTTTCTGTTTCATGGAACAAGCTCAGTCGCTCGTGCAAGCAGAATTGCAAAGGCAGAAGGTGACAGATATTACAAGTGCTATTGCAGCAGCAGAAAGGTTTAGCGATTATATGCCCATGGCTGGATCCACTTCGCTCAATCACTCCACAGTTAGAATTGGCAGTACCAATTCAAGATCAGGGTTGAATGCTCGATCACCTCACCAAAACTAGGGAAACTCAAGTTAGAACCGAGGAAACTACAATTCTCGGCCGTCCAACCAGAATTGGAGTTCCAACAGAAATTGGAATGCTAGCTCTAGCAACTCAAATTACAACAACAAAGGAGGGCAAAACTACTCTGGGCAGTGGAGACCATCTGCACCTGCCCCATGCATTCTTTGCAATAGCAGGAATCACCCAATAGGCAAATGTTCATCCAAACCAGCCCTACACTCATTGATTTCCTTGCTTCAAGCTGAACCTTCTAACTCGACCGCATCGAGCTCGAACCCCGTCAACAGTGAGACCTCCCAGATGGGAGCTCTACGCAAGCTCAATGCTGTCAAAGGAGAAATGTATGAGCACCCACACAAGAAGGCTTTGCAATACATCGACATCACTATCAATGGGTTATCTTCCCAAGCATTGTTGGATTCAGGAGCGACAGACAATTTTATTGCCCCAGATGAAGCTAGACGTGTGGGTCTGAACTTAAAAGGAGATGTGGGTAAGTTGAAAGCTGTCAACTCTGAGGCAATCTCTATTAATGGTATGGCTAGAGCTGTGCCACTACAGGTTGGTCCATGGGAAGGAAGATCAAACTTCTTGGCCGTCCCATTTGATGATTTTAAGGTGATTCTTGGCCAAGAATTCTTCCAAAGAGCTGCAGTAGGACCACTACCTTTCATGGACTCCTTGGGGTTTTTCGGACCCAGACTACGTATTGTACCAACCTCAGTTCGACCCACAACTCATGATAGAATATTGTCGGCGCTCCAAGTCAAGAGAGGCTTGGCCAAAGGAGAAGATACATACTTAGCTGTGGCAAAGCTAGAGATGGAAGATGATACTAGCAAAATCCCTGAGGAAGTTGCCCAAGTTATTGCTGACTTCAGCGAAATGATGCCGAATGAATTGCCAAAGAATCTACCTCCCAGAAGGCTCATTGATCATGAAATTGAGTTAGTGCCTGGTGCCAAGCCACCCGCACGTAGTCCATACCGCATGAGCCCTCCAGAGTTGACTAAATTGAGAAAACAACTAGATGGCTTGTTGGAGTCGGGATTCATTCGGCCCTCTAAAGCACCTTATGGGGCACCTGTTCTTTTTCAGCGGAAACATGATGGCAGTCTTCACCTTTGTGTTGATTATAGAGCCTTGAACAAAGTCACTATAAAGAACAAATACCCGCTACCGCTCATTGCAGACTTATTCGACCAACTTGGATCCGCCAGATACTTCACAAAACTCGACTTGAGATCAGGTTACCATCAGGTCCGCATTGCTGCTGGTGACGAACCCAAAACTGTTTGTTCTACTAGATATGGGTCATATGAGTTCCTAGTAATGCCCTTCGGCTTGACCAATGCTCCAGCTACGTTTTGCACCCTTATGAATGGCATGTTTCGTCACCTTCTGGACAAGTCTGTGGTTGTCTATCTTGACGATATTGTGGTTTATAGTGGGACTATAGAAGAACACCTACATCATTTGCGAGAAGTGTTCCAAATCCTTAGGGATAATCATCTATTTGTCAAGAAGGATAAGTGCTCATTCGGCCAGACCCAGATCAATTTCTTGGGTCATGTTATTGGCAGTGGCAAGATTCGGATGGACATGGAGAAAGTCAAGGCAATCCATGATTGGAACACTCCTAAGAATGTGTCTCAACTACGTTCTTTCCTTAGACTCGCAAACTATTATCGTCGCTTCATAAGGGACTCTTCTAAGAGAGCTATTGCACTGACAAATTTGTTGAAACAAAACCGAACATGGGAATGGGATAGGCAGTGTGAAGCTTCATTCCAAGACTTGAAACTGGCCGTGATGAAAGATCCAGTATTGGCCTTGCCAAACATCACCAAGCCCTTTGAAGTACAAACAAATGCATCTGATTATGCCTTAGGGGGAGTTTTGCTTCAAGATGGTCACCCGGTAGCATATGAGAGTCGAAAGTTGAATGATACAAAGTCTCGTTACTCAGCTCAGGAAAAGGACTTGCTAGCCATTGTACATTGTTTACGAGTGTGGAGACATTACCTCTTGGGATCTCAAGTCCTTGTTAAAACAGATAATGCTGCAACAAGCCATTTCCTTACTCAGAAGATGCTAACCTCCAAGCAATCTCGATGGCAGGAAAGATTAGCAGAATTTGACTTAGTATTGGAATACAAGCCAGGGTGCACTAACAATGTAGCTGATGCACTCAGTAGAAGGGCAGACCTTGCAGTGCTAACCCATATCGGTCCGAGTCACACCATCTTGGAGAAGATCAAAGCAGGCCTACAGACAGACCCACAAGCGAAGGCAATTACAGAGTTGATCAAGCAGGTCAAAACTCGACGGTTCTGGATAAAAGATGGAGCAATACTCACAACTGGTAATCGCCTCTATGTTCCAAGAACTTCTGGTTTGAGGAAAGAACTTTTGAGAGAATGCCATGACACCCATTGGGCGGGACATCCAGGTTGGAGACGAACACTTGCATTGCTAGAGAGGGAGTACTATTGGCCATAGATACAGGAGGATGTAATGGCCTATGTTCGAACATGTCTTATTTGCCAGCAAGATAAGGTTGAAAGAGATCGACCAGTAGGCTTACTAGAGCCCTTGCCTGTTCCAACTCGTCCTTGGGAAAGTGTTTCCATGGACTTCATTACTGGGTTATCGAAGGTGGAGGATTTCAGGTGTATCCTTGTAGTTGTTGACCGATTCTCCAAGTATGTGACCTTTGTGCCGACCGGACTGATTTGCACAGCCGAAGATACGGCGCAATTGTTCCTCAAGCATGTAGTGAAGTATTGGGGACTGCTCGAAAACATTGTTAGCGACCGTGATGTTCGCTTCACAGGAAAGTTCTGGAAGGAGTTGTTCAAGCTCTTGGGATCCAAACTTAATATGTCGACAAGCCAACATCCCCAATCTGATGGACAGACTGAGCGCTTTAACTCTATGCTCGAAGAATACCGTCGTAATTTTGTAAGTGCAAATCAGAAAAATTGGGTGGGACTACTTGATGTTGCACAATTCTGTTTCAACTTACGAAAGAGCTCAGCTACTCACTCCAGCCCCTTTCAGTTAGTCACTGGTCAGCAACCATTGACACCACATCCAGTGTTTACCGGGTACCAAGGACCCAGCCCAAGAGCTCTTGAATTTGTCAAAGTCTGGCAGAAAAACATTGAAGTTGCTAGAGCCTATCTTGAGAAAACATCTCGTCACATGAAGAAATTGGCCGACAAGAAACGACGGATTGATCCTTTTGCAGTTGGGGACTTGGTATTGGTGAAGCTAGATATGTTCAACAAGTATAAACGGACAGCTAGAGCACACAACAATCTGTTTCGCAAGTATGAGGGACCGGTACAGATCATTGAAAAAGTGGGCAAAGTGTCCTATCGCGTCAAGTTACCACATTGGCTCCGTTTCACCCATCCTGTTTTCCATGAAAGTAACTTGAAGTCCTACCATGCAGATGCCACTGATCCCACAAGAAATGTATCTGCCCGAGCATTGCCTAAGCATCCTACTAAGCCAGATCGAGAAGTGGAAGAAATCTTAGCTGACCGTCTCATCAACAACACAGGCCCAGATAGAGAGTATTTGGTCAAGTGGCAGGATGAGCCTCCTTCATAAATCAGTTGGGAGCCAGTCGAGCATCTGTTGCCTTACCTCTCAAAGCTGGAAGAGTACTTGGAAAAGTTCGCTGCGAGGGCGTTAGCGAATTGAGTGTGGAAAAGTGTCAGGACTAGTACCGTTGGTCAGGGAAATCAACGTCAGAGGCCTTTCAAGACTTTCCTAATGGTCTCAAAACCTCAATGTTCCATTTTGAAAAGTGCCCAAATGCTTAGCATCTATATTATAGGGGGAAGGTTTGAGCTCTTGACTGTGAGGACGTGTTGCCTCCATTGCATAGTCGGGCCAGACTGTACCGCTAGCATTTTTATTATTTTCTTTCCATTGCTTTTTAACTTCAAACTTGTATTTTCATCGATCGTTAGCATCGAACTAGTCTTGAGCAACGTCCTTTTCGAACGTTCCTCCCCATTGTAATCTATTGTATGTTAATGAAAACTTTTGCTGACTATTGTGCCTCGTTATATTGTCTACAGATTGATATTGTGCATTCTCAAGTTAATATTTGTGTCCGTTGAAGTAACTACTCATATGCTTACTAGTGAATTGGATAGCTAGTGCCGCACGGATTGCTAGTCCGTGACACCTGCCCAGCCCGTCCCTTCTCGAATTATTTTGTTAATATTTATTATTAATAATTTTAATATTATTCATGAAAATAATAACATATAGATTCTATTCTAGTATTAACTGTTTTCTATTGTTTTTAACATATGTATCTATTATTTCATATAAGTACTAATAAAGCTAATACAATTATTTACATTTGAAAATAAAGAATAATATCAGTGTGAAATAAAAAAAAATGTTATATTTCCTACTGATCCTGTCCCGTCCTGAACCCATTTGGGATGAGACAAGGTCGGGATGATGTCTATTTCGTCCCGATCCTGAACGAACGAGATGAGGTCCATCCCATCCTGTGCCCACCCCTATTTCTTTCCATGGATTTGGGGAAGTTAGAGAGGGTAGAATTGGTCTTGTCACATGCAAACCATCCTCCTAAGAACAACTTTTGAACCAAGCTCTCTAAGCATGTATCGTTCAAAGGTAAGACTAAACATCATGGGATGAACTTCAAATTTGGCAATGTGATTTAAGATGAATTGCACTTTTCTTGAGGAACTTTAAACTTTCGAACCAATTTACAATAATCAAACCACCTTTTTTTTTCCCTACAAGTATAATAAACAACATTGAAATCAAAGAAAATAATTAGAGGGATGAGTAACATATCACCTTATACCATTGGATCTCATGTTGCATCTGTAATGCTGGACTTGACATTTCTTTTAGCTTACGCGATGGTGCTATTTTTGCAGCAAAATGCAATATGGTCTCTTCCAAATGCTCATCCGTTTTTAGCGCCAACTCATCTTTAAGTCCTAGATCTTTAAGGTAACAAAATACCTTCTTTTGCCTATGCTTGACTGCATTATGAAGCATGGATGGACAAGTTCTGATGGATGAAATAAAATCATTTGGACAAGATGATACGATCTGATTATGATCAATGGATGCTACGATCTGATTATGATCAATACTTATGATTGATTCTATGAAATCCACATTTCCATGTTCTGAAGCTTTCAAAACAGTACCATCTATGATAGCCCACACAGCCTCATCATCTAATAGCTCAACTCGGTCACAAATAAGCTTGACGAGATTGCGGTATTGTTTATACATAGTTTTGTAGTTGATACAAGAAACTATGGTACTCGACACTGTTGAAAATAGATATCAAAATCGAAGTTTGTAATTAATTCCTGTTCAATAGAAAGGATAGATTATAACCATTGTGTTTGGTTTTATGTTTAGTATCCCGTACCTAATTTTTTGAAAACATTCGGAAACACTGTGACCAACTTTCTGATAACTGTCATGAAAACAAATGTAATTGTTAGCTTGTAAGAACTAAGAAGTATCAATTGTAAAAGTGTATGGAGAAAATATGGATGAATGGAGATACTAACTTGTGTGTCGATACCAAAATCGTACTCGACCTCGGTTCTCGATGGATGGCCAAGACTTTGTAGCTAATACTTGGATTGCAAACTTTCCTCTTCTGTCTTTCATTGTTGCTATTTCACGATGTCTTTGAACTAGTTCCAATGCCACATCTACGCAAGATATAAAATAAAAACATGACAGAAATAAAAAGAAGAAATTAGGAAATTTATAACAATATTGTACAATGAGAGAATTTTTTTATTTTTTTATTTATTAAAATAAGTAATACCTAAAGTAATTAATGCCTACCTGGTTAAAATCTTGAGATTAAAAAAAGGAACTTATTTATTTTGTCATACTTAATGTTTTAAATGTACCAAAAGACAACTAACCAGCCACTTGTCCAAGAAAAATAGAAAAATAAATAATAAAGAAATAAAACATATAAAATAAATGTTAATCTTACAACTGTATTACAGTACTAGCTAGTAGGCTTGGCTTTTGAACATAGAAATGATTTGGGCTTAGGTGGTATGGGTTTTTCCTTAAAATGCCTCGTTACTATTAGGGAGTGGACCATTTCCTTATAAAACTTTGTGACAACTCTTCATTACTTGATGTGGGACTATTCAAGCCAACTTCATCCCAACAAGATACACATATATAGAGATCAACATCAATCGCAGTGATCAGTACATACATACATATATACATACATACATACCATAGAGATCAGCCTCAATGGCAGTGACGAGAAGGGTAGCTCCAGGTTTGCCTTTGAATGGACTAGGACATTCACAGGTGACTCCTCCTATGGTTGCAGAGGTGTCTACATCTCTTGTTACCGATAGCAGATACCGCAACAAATCCTCATGACCAAAACTGGCTACACGTAAGAGGGGCGTCTCATAGTATTTATTTGGGATCTGTGTAAAATTTGGATTTTTAGCCACCAAGATCTTGGCTGCCTTGACGTTTCCATTGGTGGCCACATTGTGAAGAACAGTAAAGTTTTGATCATCTTGGGCTAATAAAGCTTCTACTGGCATCAACCGCAACGCGACAAGTTTCTCTAAGAAGATAATCTGACCTGGCATTGCAGCCACGGATAGAGCAGTATTCTTCATTTTATCAATGGGGGCTGTCCAAATGGGGTCATCAGCATTAGCTCCTTCAAAGAATTCTTTAGCTGAATCCCAATCGCCTTTCATGGAGGCATTGCCTAGTTTCCTGTTTAAGTTGATGTTCCTCTGATCAGCTGCCTGGTGCTGAGTAGTAGTACGGCCTGCTGCACCTGTGGCTGGCATCGACGCATTTGGTGGAGATCCTTGATCGGATGAACTCTCTGAACTAGTCATTTTAATTATTTTTTATCAGGTCTATGATCAATCTATATTAAGGGAATTGAAGTGTTTGTATTTGAAGAATTTCAAGCAGGCAGGCTGTACCACTTGGCTTTAAATTACTGAAAGACTTCGAAGTCTTTGGAACGACTTGCTCCACCTACCAGCACAATTGGCTTCACAAGACCGGTAGATCTATGCATGCTCATTGTTCAATACATCCACTTTTTTTTTGTGTTAAGACACAAAGTAAATACTATTCAGCAGATTCTACAGCAAAATTGGATTTCTATTATTGGTTAAAAAAAAATCTGTATTACAGATAAGGATGTTATACTTGAAGGAGCCATGGGCAATCTATGAGTTTTCAATTGGATGTTACATTTACATTACGATTAATAAGGTTGTGTTTGATTTCAAGGAAAATTTGTCATAAAAAAGAAGCAATTTGAAAGATAACGGAAAAAAAGGCAATGTCTATTTTGCGGTTGAAGATGACTTTGCTTTTGGCCAAAAATTTCTTAGCTCCCCTAAAAAACTTTTTTTTTTAATCATAAACTATAGGAGTATTTTTGTCATCTAGGATTTCGTTCATCCCCGAATCTCCCTGCTTCCCTCCCTTCTCCTTTCTCCAGGAATTTGGTTGAAGATGTTTTGTTATGAAATCTTCATGCTCAATATATGGATAGAGCTTTTCTTATTATCGAGGAAACCAGTGAGGAAATGAGCGAGGAAGGGGGGTGTTACCACTCATCTCTCTCAAAATTCGCAAAGACACATATCTCGAGGGGATGAGTGGTAACACCGCCCCCTCATCCATTTCCTCGCTGGTTTCCTCGACAATAAGAAAAAGCAATATGGATATGCAATTGTCTTTCTTGTAATTGTGCTATTGTAAAACTGATTAAACAATTTGTGAACCAACAACTGTTAGTTGTCAATGGAATTAACCTTAGGATTATCAATACGAATTACTTGATTTTGTGAATGGAGAATGTTTTTGCTTTGAAGGATGGTCAGATGCTAGAAACTTGTGTATACTGCATAAAATGGTGATGAAAAAAATAATGTAGCATACACAGTCAATATCTATCATTTCGATCCAGAGATATAGAAACTATGAAGACTGCGTTTTTAAAAGTAATCAAACACTTAAACTGCTAGACTATTTTCAAGTGTGTGGCGTTACTGATGATGTTATGCCCTGACAACTCTACCTATCCTTTTTCTGGTTACTACTGTATGTATTGAATTATTATGGTATATGCACAGGGTTAATAGGAAAATTTCATTCTACAACACAACTTTTAATTAGAAAAGGATCTTCATGAAGATCTTTTCCTAAACTACGTCGTTGATGGTCTGGTCGAATCATGACTCCTGCACTATAAATAAGACATGAGATTGGTAAGTTAAGGTATGCTTCAATTTCCCTGTTTATAGCATTACACCTTTCTTAAATCCCTGTTTGACTTTAGCATCAGAGTGTCATCGGCCACCACAACGGTGGTCCATGACTCACGTGCGTTCTTTGTATAGGTCAGTAGGTCCGCATGTCAAAGTTAAAGCAGAGAGCGAAAAATGACTGCATCAACTACCATCCTTTAAAGTACTTAACCAATATGATGATCATAAATGATGATGCATAAAAACGATCACAACCTTGAGTCGTACACGTGTCATGATGATATTGAGGAACTACAAGTTCAAGCAATAGCCCAATACGGATCCAGCTCGAGAGGTTCTCAGCCAGCTCAACTTCGGCCCGCCAGACAGACCCAGATTCTCACAACATGCTAGGCCTACACGTCTCACAGCTATCCTCAATATCCATAAACTTTTTTCAGACAAGTATCTCAAAAATCTGCTTCGAACGGACAACCACAACTGCTATTCATGAGTCAAGTTTGGTCCTCAATCCACATAGTGTTGCCCAAGTTTGTTCATTCAAATAGACATGAGGCCGTGGTTTAGCCACACCTACAGCAGGGATATATAGGACTGCTTCAATTGATATATCGGTATATCTATCAAATTATCAGTGTCTACGTATGTGTGTCAATTACTATATAATGTTTTAGCGTAACTCTACAACGTATCTTCGAAACTCGATCATGGCATGTTGTATTCAACATGTTCCATCCTTTAAAGTACTGGAGTAATTCTTGCTGTCGAGGTTTTGGGCGAGGAAATGAGCGAGGGGAGGGAGGTGGTGGGGTGGGAGCCGTTCACCTCCCTCGGGATGCGCGTGCGAAAAGTCAACGCACGCATTTTGAGGAAATTGAACGGCTTCCACTCCTCCACCTCGTTTCCCTCGCTGGTTTCCTCGCCCAAACCCTCGACATTTAGAATTTTTGTAACCAATATGAGGATCATAACTAATAAGACCGACCTGCAATTTTCTGTCACACATAAATATAAAATAAATATTGATGAAATTAAATGTTTGAGATTTGTCACAGATACCGATTTGTCACCATCTATGTCATGTATGTAGGTTACCTCCGTATTAGCCATGTCAAAAAGACCTCTCACGAGGATAGCATGGGATGGGACCCTCATGAAGTTCGCCTCATGTACATTTCCTGTAATAAATATGTATATACTCACTTAATCGGTCTATAGAGCGTTTTCAGTCGCTGTCCAGCATAGTTGACTGAATTCCTTTGGTCGGAGATGCTTTTGTGTTCATAATTGATTGGCTGTTCTCTCGAGCACTCCAAACGTATCCACTAACAACACATTGTTGGAATACATAACTAGTCTTTGACAATAACATCTTAAATTACAATTGGACATATAGGAAGATTTGATCATTCCAAACAATAGGCGAACTTGTAAAAATGCAAATAATACCATAGGAATGCAAGTAAGGACAGCTATAAGAATAGAGATCCACAAACCTTTATGTCTAATCATGAGAAAATATGTGGCGATGAATGCTGTTGTCATAGTTAGGGGTGGGCATTTCATCTCGCAATCCTATTTTCGTTTCGATTTCGTCCTGTCCCGATTTTTTCGGGTCTTAATGGGATTGAATAATTTCATCCCGATC
Organism: Berberis vulgaris; assembly: GCA_963556465.1. Taxonomy (NCBI): domain Eukaryota; kingdom Viridiplantae; phylum Streptophyta; class Magnoliopsida; order Ranunculales; family Berberidaceae; genus Berberis; species Berberis vulgaris. Next base: position 61,938,166 of record OY747137.1, on the reverse strand, counting down.
ACGTCCCGTCCCGATCTATAATGGGATGGGATGGGATGAAGATTTTCAATCCCGCCAATCCTGAACTAATTTTTTAATATTAATTATTAATATTTTTATTTACGTATTTATTTATTTTATGAACATTTGCATAAAATGTTTAGGCTTTCAGCAGCAGCAGCACCAGGCTTCCAGCAGTCCAGGTTTCTATTTGATATGTCCAGATTAGCACGCTGATCCTGTCCCGTCCCGAACTCATTTGGGATGGGACGAGGTCGGGATGAGGTTTTTCCCATCCCGTCCCGTCCCGATCCCGTATGAACGGGATGGGATAGGGATGAGTATATCTCGTCCCATCACGTCCCGTGCTCACCCCTAGTCATAGTAGTTGTGGCGATGAAGAGCATAAGCGTGTGGCTCAAGCAACAATTCAGACTCAATAATCACGAGCAGTGTATCTTTTCGAGAGATGACTTAGCGAACCAATGTGATGGCTCACTAACTCGGGGGAGTAGCTGATGATACGCCAAAATGGTCACAACCCTGAGTCATACACATGTCATGATGATCCCGACTAATTACATGCCCCAGCATCAGCCCAACACTGATCCGGCCCAAATGGTTCTTAGCCCGCCCAATACAGTCAGCCAAACGAACCTAAATTCTTACAGCTAGCTAAGCCCACACGTCTCACAATTATCCTCAATACTTGTAAGCACTGTTAAGACACGTATCTCGAGGATCAACTTCGGACAGGCAATTACAACAGTTTTCGCTTCCAACTAAGAAGCAAATACCAAAGTACATTTCACACAAGGAAACTTCATCCTACAGGTTACTCTCGGATTGGGAACTACATCCTGCGTATCTAGGTGCACAGGGCTAACAAGAAAATTTTCTTCTACAACATGACTCCTAATTAGAAAAGAATATCCACGAAGATCTTCCCAAACTACGCTATCGATGAACTGGTCGAACCAGGACTCTTGCACTATAAATAATACATGAGCTTGGTAAGCTAAGGTAGGCTACAAATTCTCTGTTTACAACATTACACACTCCTCAAATCCCTTTTTGACTTTAGCATCGGAGTACCATCGGCCACCACATAGGTGGTCTGGGGCTCATGTGCATTCCTTGTGCAGGTCCGCAGACCAAGGTCAAAGCAGGGAGCGAAAAACGACTGCATCAACTACTATCCTTTAAAGTGCTTAACCAATATGAGGATCATAAATGATGATGCATAAAAATGATCACACCCTTGAGTCGTACAAGTGTCATGATGATCTTGAGGAACTACGAGTTCAAGCAACAGTCCAATACGGATCCAACCCGAGAGGTTCTCAGCCCGCTCAACTTCGGCCCGCTAGACAGGCCCAGACTCTCACAGCAACTAGGCCCACACGTCTCACAGCTATCCTCGATACCCGTAAGTTCTTTTCAGGCAAGTATCTCGAGGATTTGCTTCGGACAGGCAACCACAGCTGCTCTTTGCTTCCAATTAGGAAGCAAACACTACAATGTCTTCCACACAAGGAAACTCCCTTCCACGAAATGCTCTCAGATTGGGAACTATCTCCCGCATATCTAGGAGCATAGTCGTGGTGAGTGCGGTCACGGTTCCTACCACTTCCTTTACTAGGCTCAGCTCTTTTATTTATGTACCTTCCCCTGATAAGGGGTGAACCTTGTACTTTGTACTCATTTTGTTTGACTGTTAATGAAAACAATTTTATTCATTTTGTGGTCGTTGTCTCTACTGTATGTTTGCCTTGTCGTCTTGCTTTGACATAGGCTGGTTGAGTCAACAGGACGTCGAGCGGTCTGTTTGTAGTTGAGAGCTTGACCCCCAAGGTAAGCTGCTTGAGGCTCACCTTTCGAGCAATGTGAACTACAAGTTCGATGAGTAAACATTTGGTGACTACGCTGAAGAGCAGTAGTCATGTGGCGAGTCGTCGACATCTGTTAAGGACTGACTAATCTCCCCCCTTTCGGCCCATCTATACCCGCAGCAGAGTGGGGGCTACAAGTCCGAGATAAAGGGGTTCGGCAACCAGGCTGAAAAGCAGTGATCCCATGGCAAGCCGTCAGAATCAGTTTGGGACTGATTAGGCTCCCACCTTCCAAATCATCTACACATGTGTGCATCAAGCTACAATTTTTTGGGAGTTTCTTGGCGGCCACGTTGAAAAACAACGGTTCTGTGGCGAGCCGTCGAAATCATTTCGCGGCTTACTAGGCTCCCGGCTTCCAGACTATGTATATGTATACCCGCACAGTGGGGTTCAAGGTCAGGGTTGGTAATTCGGCGGCCATGTTGAAAAGTAGTGGTCTCGTGATGAGTCGTCGAAATCAGCTCGGGACTGACTAAGCTCCCACCTTCTAAACTATCTACACCCGCGCAGTGGGGCTACAAGTCTAGGGTTGGTAATTCGGCGGTCACTTTGAAAAGCGGTGGTCCCGTGGCGAGCCGTCGAAATCACTTCGGAACTGACTAGGCTCCCACCTTCTAAACTATCTACATTCGTACACTGGGGACTACAATTTCAGGTTGATAATTTGGCGGCCACGCTGATAAGCGGTGGTCCCATGGTGAGCAGTCGGAATTAGTTCGGGACTGACTAGGCTCTCACCTTCTAAACTATCTACACCCTCGCAGTGGGGGCTACAAGTTCAGGGTTTCAATCAGAAGCTTTCGTTGCCAGTCGTCATCAGCTAGGCTTACCTGAATGGGTTCGGCGACCGCTGACCACGAAGGAGGCAACGGTCCCCGGCGAGTCGTCGTCACTAGGCGTGACAACGCTAATGAGACTCCCACATCCTAAACCGTCGAAATCAGCGGTAGGGCGGACTAGGTGTCAAGGTGAACCAGAAGCCATTGTCATCAGCCTTGGCTGACTAAGCTTGCCTGGTTGGAAGGAGGTTCTATCTGCAAGGGGTGTGTGCGAACCTACATCCATAAGCATGGTGCGTTGTGTGGACGAAGTTACCTTAAATCAGATAGTGATCCATAGGTACGATCCGTGAGCCAAAGTTGGTTGAGATTTCTAGTGCTCATGTCAGGCATGTGACAGGATACCAATTGGATAGTGGGTCTAGCCTTGCGGCTCGCAGAGGAAGAGTTAGGGTTTTCTGCTTGGATGCGCTACGTGCACGGCGTTGATTGGTTTCTTACTGGTGTGGGTTTCCTGATT
>OY747137.1:61675787-61934793 GCA_963556465.1 Berberis vulgaris | reverse complement strand
GTCTGAGCATGATCTATTGCTAGAAGTCTGCTGAAACATATTACAAGTTTAAAACAACTCAATACAAGTTTAAAACAAATGAGCTAAAAGTCTGCTGGAACAGTTTTGTTATTTGAAACAGTTTTGTTAGAAGTCTGCTGGAACAGTTTTGTTATTTGTTCATTTGTTGACTTAGCTACCCTTTAGTAACTCTAAAAACCTAACTAAAGGAATGACCGAATGAGAGATCAGATAGAGGAGAAGTATTACAAATTTACCATCAAAAAGATTAATCTAGAGATGTGTGAGAGAAAATTGAGATGCTAAAAATGTTATATATATCAGTGAATTTGTATGGGCATCCACAATCATAAAATAAATAAATAAATAAATAATATTAATAATTAGTATTAAAAAATTAGTTCAGGACGGGACGAGATTTAAAATCTTCATCCCATCTCATCCCATTCTAGATCGGGACGGAACGGGATCGGAATGAAATTATTCAATCCCATTAAGACCCAAAAAAATCGGGACAGGACGAAATCGCGGGATGGGATGCCCACCCCTATACACAACTACGCTTGATGCAAGCATGTGACTTGGCAACAACGATGTTAGTCACTACATGCACACTGCAATACAATTTTTGTTTACCATTTAAAAAAAAAAAAAACCTCTGTACCACTCACGCCCATACTCTCGATGATATTCTACATATATGAAGAGGTTTAAATGGGAATATATTTTTAATCTCAGGGTGTGTTTGGTTGCATGGAATCCTATACCATGGGAATCCATGAGGGGACCACTACATTTTAGGCTAAATTGATATATCACTCCACATCCACCATTTGGTTTTGTGATCAATGGTGGGAATGAAAGTCCCATGACCATGGAAATCACATGCCTTGGGGGGGCTAAGGAGTGGAATTTCCATGTTCATGGGACTTTCATTCCCACCATTGATCACAAAATCAAATGGTGGTCAAATGGTAAATGTGGAGTGATATATCAATTTAGCCTAAAATGTAGTGGTCCCCTCATGGATTCCCATGGCATAGGATTCCATGCAACCAAACACACCCTCAATGTACAAGGATGTTATACTTGACGTTGTTTTTGGCAAAAAAAATTTTATCTCTCTCTAAGAAAAACTTATTTTTTTAATCATAACCAGCGAAGGGCATAGTAATCATCACACAATTCATGTTTTTTCATTATCCCTTCTTCCTCTTTCATTTGTCTCCCTTCTTACTTTTGGCAAATTTTCTCTTGATTTCAAACACATTGTAAGAGCATGCATAATTTCCTTCTTGTAACTAATCAAGAAAAGATAGATCATTTGCCTGTGCATGTTGGACGAAATACAGTTCCCCTGAAGTTAATGATTCATCCTGAGTCGATACAAGGTAGAGAGTATCGTCATTTCTGCAGAGTTACCACCATCGGATGAAACTCCTGATCTATAATACTAAACAAAAACTTCATAATACACCATGATTATCGTCTCCTAATAATAACTGTCATTCTAGATTACATCCAAAGCAAGAAAATAAAAGCCAAATTGCATTGCAAGGTCTGTTGTTTGCGTCACATATACCTTTTGGTAGTTAAGTCCAACGAAAGCTGAACTGCATCCTCAAGTAAATGGTTGCACAACGAAAGGCGTCTTAGCCATTCAATGAAATGGGTAGACTCCTGCTTAGTAAATACCAGGAACAACTCTGTAAGGCACCTTGTCACAGTATAACTTCCAGTACTTCCCATACCTGTTTACAAGAATTTACAAAATATCAACGTCTTTAATTACTCGAGAAGCAGAAATGGTGAATAACAAGTGGTCGGTTGGGTCTCATTGCTGGCTTACTTGGAACGACACCGATCATCATCTCTCTTGGCTCGGTCAAGAAGGAGGATTGTTAGGAACACCACATAGAAGTAGGGTAGACCCTGCAAGAGGTTAGTAACAAAGAAGTTCAGTACTAATATGTCTTTTTTGGGCTAATTTGCAAAATAGTATCGAAATACTCTTACATGAACAAAAAGCGCTGGAACAGTCCAGAAGAATGCAGACAATATTTCTGGTACATAATGGAAGTGACGAGCTAAACCCCACCTGCAAGAGCCACACGAAATCGATGAAATCAGTCATGGTCGAGTCTAGTTTGAACTCGTTGTTGCGCCTCCAGAGCCACTGCTTGATTGTTGCAGCAAAAGAATATTCCAATGGCACTCTCAAAGTCAGGATAGAAATAATGCAGTTTTACATGCCAATGTATGCATTTCTGACAGTATAGGAACCAAATGCAGTAAAAACTCACCATCCAGATGTCAAAAGAAGACTTGTTTTGGTTTCTCCTTTGCTAGTTTGGTAAAAGGCTGTGATCTGTAGAAGAATTAGATGATATTTTAGGATGTGATCTATGAGAAAAGTGACTCGCAGCAAGGAAGTTCCAAAGAACTGCTAGGCACATAAAAGAAAATGAGTCAACTGATACTGAAGGCAAAAAAAAAGTACCTTTGATGGAGCCTTTCCCCAGACTGAGCACTTCCCATTTGTTCTGCGGAATTCTTGTCTTTGCCTATCACAATCGTAGTTGATATATATACACGAGATGCCAGCGGCAAGAATAAACAGTGCAAGCTGAGAAAACACAAGCAACTATTAGAGGCAAGGCAATATTATAGTCGTATACATCTCCATATATGAGGCATATGCAAGTAGCTCAAGATTGTGCATACCATCACCGGCTCGGCAACTCCAAACTTAACGTAAACCCAACTCAATAACACAGAGTGTCAGGTTAACACATAAAAGTTTGGCTCTGATATCATGTTTGTTGACATAATTTAGTTGCAGATTTTTGCCAAACAAAAGAAGGAATAGTTCACCGGCTACTATGCACAAAATCTTGATTATTGTTTTATGTTTCATCGTAGTTTCGTACCTGAGTACCAAGATTAATGGGATGGTTGACTAGATACATTCCAGGCGAAGTGTAGACAGATGGAACCCATACCAAACATCCCCAACAAATATAAAAGCCAGCTGTTGAAAACAAGACGAGTATCAATCAAATGAATAACCAAATAAACTCCAAAGATAATAGGCTGACACCACAAAATTCACCCAAAATAACTCATTACAATATCAAAAGATGCAAAGATGTAGCTTGAACACGCGATCCACCTTTAGCTCATTCAAGATGATCATCGAATGGATGTTGGATATCCCTAGTTTGTAGGTTAATGTAGCCATACACCTTTTAAGGTTACATGACTACTTCGGATTTACCTAATTTTATGCCATGATCATATAAATCTTACTCGATCAAGATTAACGAGCAAACTATATTGGTAGCCATGGATATCCCACGCTAGAAAAGGGTTGTAAAATTCGCTTCAATCTAGATACCATGATCATAGGCATAAATGCGAACTTAACCGTATAGTAATTTACAGACCTCTATCATGTGCGATATCCATGGTGCTCCAGTATCCAGCTTCCCACCAAAAGAACTTTGATACATACACCAACATCAATGCAGTATTTACAAGCATAGAATCAGCTACATGCCCATTTTCCTCATACTGAAAACATGCATTAAGTCAGTATAATATTGCATAGAGCTCGAGCAAGGTTCATCTAAGCAGTAACAAAGATATTACGAGTTAAAACAGGAGTGGCAACATGCATGTTCAGGAGTATCCATCGACTATAAGTACATTAAATGCCACAAAAAATTTTGACAGCAAAATTATCATTTAATCAAATTGGCGTTTGTATAAAAATTGCATGTATCACTTAAACGAAATATTGTGGTGAAACTACTAAGCCGTCCTACAAACTAACAGGATTTTGTCATCAAGGTAAAATAAAAAATAAAAAAAACCTGACCTGTTTGATGCAATAAGTCACAGCAAGAACTGCCCAAGACATCATACCAAATCTGCAATTTGTAAAGACCTTAATATCAAAGTTTTTACCAATCCGAGGATACAACTCCATTCCCTGCAGGCATGTAAAATACATCAAATAAAATACATTGCGTCTAAAGTTCATCTCATGATAGCCTAAATAAAAGAAATATATTTTTAGTACATTGATGAAGGCTGACACCATAACACATCAAGATTGATGACAGGGAAAATTTTATCTACGAAAGTAATTGAATCTGCTTCTCTTTCTCACACCAAAGATGAAATATGAGCAATCTTCAAGTGAAAACAAGAGTAGAAAGACAGGAAGTCTGAAAGGTCAATGAAAGCAAAGACTTGGCCTTTTCTTGCAAAAGAATTGCTCATCATAATTTCCTTGTAATTGTAAAAACTTTGCTAGAGTATAAGTTTAATTTTGTGCAGATATTCATATTCCATTGATATATTAGAGAAAATATTGACTATTGAGAGTAAAGTCCAGTCCAATTGTCCATCGGGCCAGACAGGCTAACGAGACTGCTCTGATACGATGTTAAATTCTATCTACCTAAAAACTTAGCTGCTAAAGAAATCAAAAGTTACCATAAATCAAGCGGTCTAAATCAATCAAATAACTTGTGTGTAAATCTCCCTCCCTCTCTGTCTCTCTCTGTTCTTTTTCCTCTTCAACTATTTCAAATATAATGTAAAGACCATGGTCTGATTTTGGGGCCAAGTATGAGTCTTAACACCCGTAGCAATGTCCATGCAACACTGCTCAGAAGTCAGAACCAAACTCAAGTGGCAACAACTTGGTTCATAGTTTCCTACAAATGCTACATAAAGCTTGTTGCAATAAGTTTTAGCAATTTAGTAACTGACACAAAGGAAAAGAGTCCAGAAAAAATAGCACTGAAAGATCAGCAAGTTGAAACCTATAGATACAGGTCTACCCTTTGGTTCTGTCTTAACCAGTAATTGACATTATGTGCATATTTTGATCAAACCAAACTTTTATAGACAAAACATAGCAAACACAGAGCAAAAACTCACCCAGTAGAAATCAATTATTACATTCCCTGATGACCCAGAATCCGTAGAAGATGGAGCCAAATGTCCCTTTTCACAAAGGAATACATAATTAGCAAAGGAAGGTCAAATGCAAATGACACATTTCTCACTTAAAAATTAGGATATTGAGAAATTCTCACTTTGATGTATAAGAAGATACAAAAGATGAAGCTTCCAAAAATCAAGGCTGAATAAATCTCTCCCAAATGATCATACACGATTGCAGGGTTGAATATTCCAAACCTGAATAGTATATGAACATCAGTCACCGACATAGATTATAGGTTTCCGAAATAGGGATTAAATCAAATAAATAAATTTGTTTCAGCAATGCAAGAATACCAGAAAAGTCAAACTGTGGTGATGCTATTCAGATAAAGTCGCATCCAGGGTTCAAACAGAAAATGATTATCGTAATATAATGTAAAATCCTGAATTCTACAAAGAAGAAAAGCTTACCACCACAGGCTGAGATAAGTTATCAAAGTTACTGCATATGCTAGCAAACCATTTGCCTGTAAGAGGAAGAAACAAACAGGAGTCCAACTTTAGATGTTTAGACATTAAACCCAGCATTCAGTTAAATATGCAATCAGTAAAAAGTAATCAGATGTAATATCTTTACAAACGATGGAAAATGAAGGAAAAAAGGGTAGTGTTCTTGGTGATAGTTTCAAAGGGTTATCTTAACCATCCTTGTTGCAGCGAATTACTAAAAAAACATCTTCAAATCAGCATTGCCATGCACATGGGCATGTTACCATGATGAAGTATCTGATTACCTTGTAAACTGGCTGATTTCCCGCTGGCGAAATTGGACCCTCAACCCTTTTTCCGGGTAGAACGAGCTGAAGTACAGCTTCAAATGCTCCAAAACAAGCAATAATTATCCAAGCAGTAGCAGTAGGTTTTGGCCATATTTCTTTTAACCCTTGCAGTCCATGCTGCATGAAATAATCCCAACTCTTAAGAACTGAACCATCAGCATGAACCATAGTGTACCATCTGCATTTTTTAAATGGAAGTATAGAAACAAAAACATAGTTTAGTTCAATCAAGGAAGAGAATATCATAAAACAACAATTGAAACTCAAGTGCCAGGTCTGAACCTCCAAAAAAATTCTTATTAAGATCTTTTTGGGAATTTGAAGCTTTTGAAAGCCTTTTCTAAATTGAGGTCTTGGGAATCCATTGTAACTCTCTTGTTTCTCTTTATTGATCAATGGAATTAAACTTTCAAATAAGTAAAACACAATTCATTTTTTGGTGAAAAATGATGATCAATCGAGTAAATTTTGCTTTAAAATAAATCCTAAAACTGCATTGCACACAATCTTCAAGCAAGAAATGATAATCTAAATATTGCACCAATACAAAGGCTGTTTAGAACATTTCTATGCATTTAGACATTAGACCAAGATTTGGTAGATTAGTTCAAATCAACCAAAAAAGTCCCCAAAAATCAAAACTTTTACACATCAGAAAGTTCAAATGAATTCTATATTTACAATTCCAGATTCACTCTCACATTGAACAAGAGATTCAGTTCCACTACGATCTCAAAATTCAGATCGAAATAAAAACCAGAACTTTGGACAAAAAATCAAAACTTGAAGAGACCCCAGACTTGTATATCAACTCAGATTGAAATTGGAGAAGTGGGTATTGAAGAGATGGGAAGATTGATACTTACAGAAGAATGACGAAAGGAGGGCAAAGTGTTAGTAGAGATATCATCGAAGCATAAGTCACTATGGGCGCATGAACCATCTTTGAATCCACCATTTTTTCTGTCTCTGTGAGAGTTTTCAGTTTGGAAATCTGAGAGAGAGAAGCGATGACTGACTTGAGTAGAAGACTTCTGATAGTAATTCTTGCTGGCCTGGGGTCAGCTGCAGTGGTTAAAAAGGGGGCAGCTGGGACAGGCCAGCAAGAATTACTCCTTCTGATCTGTGAAGACTTGAAATGCAAGTGGAGAAGATTTTTGTTCTCTGCCAAACTCCGAGAAAGCATGTCTTTTGTTGAGGATCATCGGATCGGTCTCGAGATGTATGTTGATGTTTGATACGAGGTTGTATGATTTTGGCTTGGATCTCCAAATATTTTATATGATTTTTTGTGGAGGAAGTGGGAATGGGGAAATTTTGAATATTTGTTGGGTAGAAGATGTGGGTATTTGGACATCCACTGGCTGAAAAAGTTTCACGTTGGATGTTTATCGCGTTGATCTCTACTCTACTTTTATGGTTAATTGAGCTCAAATTCATGGTTATGTTCAATCTCGAGTGAATTTCTTAGGGAGTAGGAAGTTTGCGCTCTGCAATGTTCAGGATGGTGTAAGCGTTATATTTTCTCCAACACAAGAAAGAGATTTTGCATTCTCTATAATGATTGATATAATATTATTGACTATGGGTACTAGCTTAGATGGTAAGTACAGGGCTGAAACCTGATTTAAGCTCGTCACAAACCCCCAACACTATCACCTGAGCTTTGCTCATTTGTAATATGGACTTTGCTGAGATGAGTTTCAGATAACATGATAAACAGAGGGCTTTTACCTCAAGACCTGTCAAAATCGTGTCACAACATTGATTTTACTTGTGGTTAATTAAGCACAAATGCATAGTTATGTCAAGTCTCGAGTAAATTTCTTATAGAGCAAGGAGTTTGCATTCTTCACCTATTTTGGATGGTATCACAAGCAGAAGGATGAAACCCAGTTTAAGACCATAAAAAAGCCGCACCACTATCACTAGGGCCTCATTAATTTGTAATTTGGACTTTAGATGAGTTTTACTTAACATGATAAAATAGAGTGCCTTCACCTAGGGGTGGGTACGAGACGGAATGAATCTCATCTCTATCTCATCCCGTTCATTTGGGATCGGGACGGGATGAGATGAGCATGTACTAAATAAATAATAACAAAAAATTTCATCTCACATTACTCCCACACAAATAATGTCTAATTTATATACATATAACATTCTTCGTAACAATATTACCTGTCATATAAAATGTATGGTCCAATGAATTTACAATTTTTTATGTTAAGCATCCTCTATGTGATACAAGAATAAATATCATATAACCAATCTAAAATGTGAAAAAACATAAATTTTCATGAATTTTATTTGACTTAAAATATTCAAACTAAAGTTTCTATATAAATAAAGAGTATCAAATCAAGCAAGTTTTCAAATAATAGATGTTTCGATTTAATTTCAACACATTCAAAACTTTCATTTAAAAGAGTAGTTTGAATAAACTTAATAATAATAATAATAAATATTAAATAAATAAGTTCGGCATGGGACTGGATGGATGAGATTGAAAATTCTCATCCCGATCTCATCCCACTCTAGACTGGAATGGGACGTGATAGGAATGAGTTTATCAATCCCAAAAGGACAAGAAAAACAGAACGGAATGATATGGGACCCGGTCGGGGTCGCAGATGGGATGCCTACCCCGACCTTGACCCATTTTATGATTGACGAATGCAAACATTGATTTATATCATGTATCTCAAGACCTATCAAAATTTTGTGACAAGTTGAAGAGTATCCCTAGACGGATATCTTGACAGGTTGAAATTTGGCAGCAGAAATGAAATAGGCACAGAATAAAACATAATAAGAAATCGAATCATCTATTTGAGCCCAAGGAGAACTATTTCAAGTCCTAACAATACTTCAATATAGCAGTCATGTTGATAAAGCATCATTATGTAAACAAAAGATGCTTAGAAAATATAGATAAAAGGTAAAAGGAAGAAACTGTTCGAACATGCATACAAATGACTGACAAAACCCAACAAGGGGAATCTCTTTGTTAATATTCTATGGTCGGAAACACATGCTATGATCCTCTTTTTACTCCAAGTTGGTTTCGATGAGCTTGCTATTTAGTGTCCATAATACTAATCCACATTGTGAAATCCTGGAAGAAGGGAAGTAATGAACCCAACAACAATCATCTGGACTTCCCTCACGATTCCCCACCAGTTCCCGCCCTCTGCTCTTGCAGGTACTGCCTGGTTCTCATTCTCAGCTGCTTGGTTTTCGTTCTCCGAACCCTGGTTCACATTGTCACCTCTCGGTACTCCATCTGCAGAGTTAGTAATACACATCATTAGTGAGTATAAATCAGGAAGACTGAACAGTCTTTGTAAAAAGAAGATAGATTGAGGAAATGAGAATGGATTTGCAAAGTTTGCAGGACTCCAAAGTGAAAATAAAAAAGACAAAAAGGCCTGGAGATCTTCATCCCACAAAACAAGTAAAATGTGGTCTCTCCCATGTATTTTGGTATTGACACGCCGTTGGGTCTCTACGAGTGGGAATGGCACAATTCTGTTTTGAGGATGTCAAGACACCCTAAATTTTGTAAGAATATGGTATGGGTTTGCAGGACATGATTTGAGATGCTCTAAGAGCAATTGTTGTATTCAACTAATCAAAGCAAGACGGGTACCTTATAGCAATTAAAAAAGGAAAAAGTTGAGTTGGCAGACAAGAGATGGCGCTTGTGTCGTATTGGAGTCTGACATGTTTAATGTGCTATCCTATCAAATGAGTCAATGCAAGAAAGAACCTAACCGATGCACAAGCAAGACCCATGTCTACAGTGCAAACATACATGCTTGCTATAACTACCAATCTTATAAACTGGGAATGCTCAGGATTCGGTATTTCAGTGAAACAGAAGGGCGATGTACCAGCATGAACAGCATTCACATCCTCAGGCCTAATGGCAGCATTATCAGCCCTGGCAGCTGGTCGTGGCTGTGGAGGCGCTACTGGTCTGTGCATTCCTTGCGAAAGCCATCTTATTAAAGGGGTGAGAGCACCAGTTTGATATCTGCACCACCATGAAGTCATCAGAGAACATAATGGGTTAAACAATGTCAACTAACATAAGAAGGGGATACATAGAGAGATCGTGCATAATAAGCGTGTTACTTACAAGTAAACAACTATAGCAAAGAGCACAAGAAGAAAAAGCCTTTGTCTTGACCCATCTTGGTTGAACACAAAAATAACAGCTGCCAGCTTTAGGATAAGTAACAAATCTAGCTGAAAAGCAAAATGAAATCTCCTTATGACGACTTGTCTTTGTGGTCCATGATGGTGCCGCCCTTCTTGCCCATGTTCTTCAGTCACTGCTGCTCCACCTTCTGTTTGACTTGTCCCTCTGATGGCAAGCACATTGACAATAGCTATTAAGGGGAAAAAAAAGGAAAAATAAAACATTTGATAACAAAACATCCAGAAAAGACTGGAAACCCTCTTAAGAGACTAATAACTCTAATCTTGAGCAAGAAAAAGTAATAATATCTCTTTATCGTTTCTATTCATAACTGGAGCATCAGCACATCATCTTAGCCCCTCTAGACTGACATTCTACACCTACTATCATATCCCAACCCTCAATACGTGGCTAGAAATGCATGCTGTGATTCTTCAAGAAATTTTGCTAGTGTAGGACACTATTCGTGTTTCCTGAGTGGGTATATCGATTTATCGTGTCCATTTTGTAACCGGAGCATCAGCACATCATCCTAGCCCCTCTGAACTGACATTCTACACCTACTATCATATCCCAACCCTCAATACCTGGCTAGAAATGTGTGCTGTGATTCTTCAAGAAATTTTCGCTGGTGTAGGACACTATTTGTGTCTCGTCAGTGGGTATATTTTAATTCCACTCTGCATCTTTAAGTAGAAATGTTAGGGATGACAACCGGCCGTATCTGGTCATGTTCATGTCAGGTCACGACTCATGATGAACTGGTAAGTCAATTACCCTAACAAAGACATGACTCGTTAACTTATAAATGGATTCAGACTTATACAACCCACCAAGCTAGCAATGTTTAGATTTATCATTTATTTCTAAATGCTAACAGTTTAATTCTAATTTGAACTGACATTTAAGGCTTTGTCAGACCCTTGATAATTTAGTAACTAAGACCAGCTCAATCAATTAGACAGTATCAAAAAATGAAAAGTCATGTGTCCATAATCAACAGTGAATACAAATGAAATTTGCAACCTGATATTGATAACCATCTCCATCCTTTTCTTGCATGTACTGAGCAACATACAACTAAAGTTCTGCCTCTTTAGCACATGTTGCTAATCTGTCCTATGAAATAAATGTGTGATCTAATTATCTAAAAGTTTTTTAAATGCTAAAAGGATTGGGATTTCCTTATAACAGACCAACTCAGACAGATTTTCAGGTACTCAGATATTATACCTCTAGAATCAGTTCGATGGCATTCTCTTTTGTTGTAACCCTACTTGGTTTCATACCTTCAGTCAGGACTCAATCATGCAAGTTCCGAACGAGATAAATTTTAAGATAAAATTTCAACCATTTCTTTTTTAATGTGTCAAAAGGGTTGAGTTGAATTGAACTTTGACAACCCAAACACAGCGGTTTATGAAAACAGGTTAGAGGTTGGTTGAAAGTTTGAAACTAACCCCATGACGCCTTTGACGAAACTCGTGTATGTTGTGTCAATTTTGTGTTTCCTGAGTCAACCCCAAGAAAAATGCCATCTTTTCTTGATCAACAAACAGTTGCACAAATCATCATTTTTTCACATGATGATGGACAAGCACCAGAGTGGTAGTCCAATACAAGTCGATGAAGAGGAAATTTTTCAATAATCACCGGTATCAGATTATTAAACACAAATGCCACCAAAATAAACAAACAAAACAAAAGGAGACAATTACTTAAGTATATCAGATCCCAGCATTGACAAAAGTATCAAGAAGAATAATACTTACGTGGGTATGTTGTAGGTTAGAGGAATAAGAGCATTAGGAGGCAGTCCAACCACTGATCCCCCAAATGGAAGAACAGGAACAGCATAAATACCAGCACCACCGTTATTATGTTCTTGGTTCTGCATAGGTACTAGACCTGGTACAAATATAGGGTACATGATTGGGAACATTTGAATATCCCCATTAGGAGATGTTGGGAAACCAGAAAATCCTGGCACCTGAGATCGTAAGAAATCAAATATTAAAAACAGAACCTTACTCTTACAAGAGAAAAAGCGGGGAAATGAAGAAACATCAGATCACTAAATAATGAAATCCATGAAATCACTAAATATTGAAATTCATGAAATTTAACATTTATATATGAAAACAACATAGGTCATATTTCTTGAGGTAGGTACGGAGAAATATTTCAAAGAAGTGGCACTTCTGACAATAACACGCATCTACCATCATAGTTATCCGTATCTTATGATAAATTCGCTACAATACTAACCCATCAATATGTATCACAGTGATATGCTGATAGCGGGATCTAATGTCCTTTTACAGTTGAATCAATGCATGGATAGATATAGGTAAGAGCTTACTTGTATATGTTATGCAAGTCATATATCAGTGGAATTGTTTTGTACGACCTTCTTGTTTGAATAAGTCTTATTTATATTTATAGTATATAATTTTGGATCTACATATTTACTTTTGCACCTTAACTTACGATACGCAATACGTTTCAATACGTGTATCTTAAATTTAGGTTTTCAATACAAATATGATACAATGCACATTTCAATAACTATGTCTATCATATACAACAACGTGGTTTGGGTCCACATGGGAGTTAGTTAACATAACACTTACAAAATTGCCACTCAAGTATTAAACTTATCCTAGAATCATGCGAGTCAATGTTTCAAAAGCACAAAATATTATACTGCCAAGTTCCTAGTGTTGAGCAATAAAAATTCTTCTCAGAGCCTCTAAGGAAATGTAAGAATGTTTGGTAAAGTAGGCTGAGACTGAGAAGATCTAAAATAAATACACAGATCAACAGAATAAACAAATCAAAAGGAATTAATAGATCATCCAACCCCCTCATACAATAAATGATCCACAATTATTTCTTCAGCACTCTTGATTTGCTTGCAACATATACAATTCTTTTATTCCCAACCAATTTATCAAAATATTAAGAAGGTGCAAAAAATAGGTCAAGTAAGCAACTATACAACTAACATAAAATATAAAAGAAGTTCAACGACGAAAACTTTCCTCCATGGTATATTCGATTTCTCTCCATCCAAATTCAGTCAGATTGGAACAAAAAAGAGGTTCAATGACTAAAGTAGTTGGACTTTCCTCCATGGCATATTAGATTTCTCTCCATCCAAATTCATTATTAAGATTGGAACAACAAATTTGATGAACTTTAAACTACACTAAACTAAGACTAAGTCAAATCAATGATAAACCCTAATTCAAAGATAAATAAGAAAACAAATATTCTTTCATTTAATCAACAAAAGAACAATGTTTGACGCTTTGCCTTATTTATAACATCCCTAACTTCTTTAGCAAGCTAACCCTAACCCTAACTAATATGGGTTATATTATAATAGGCCAATTACAATATTACTAAACTAAACTGCTTACATCAACCTCTCCGGGTTGCAGAAGCTCGTCCTCGAGCTTGAAGTAGAAGAAGTCCATCGAACACAAACAACTGGTCACAAAACACAAGCAAAGTGCACATGAAATACATGGCCTCGAAAGTTTCCACGATACACACTTGCTAAAAATGGCTTAACCAACTCATAAATTGAGCAAGGTGACTTGAAGAACCATAATTTGGAACATACATGCTGAGCGAAATCATGCGCATAAGCTTGAGCCAAAAAATTTCCTAATATGAATCAACATAATCATCGTCACGTACTGCCTTTGCCTCAAGGGAACCTCATCATCTTCCTGACCAAAAATAGGAAAGGCTCACCTTTTGGAAGTCGAGTAAGTGTGACGGTGGGACCAGATGAGACCCTAGAAGACGGTGGATGAGGTATAAGCAATATCGTGTCACATAGTGTGGCTCTAATTTGTTGGTGACTCTCCTCTGCCCGTGTCTTTTCTTGCTCTCTCCAGTTATTGAAAAATGTGTGAAGGGAGGTAGTTAACCAGTCTTTGACTTCTTTCAAACTGTTCTCCTTGGCTGCCTTAATATGTTGCACAATGACACTGATAATGGGGTTTATGTCATTGGTCATTGGGGGTGTTGGTGGATTAGGAGAAACGGGTTCAGGTTGAGGCTAAGAGGGGACGTAGGCATATTGTGGTGTTGTAGGATGGTAAAAATGTGTGTAATTGGCATAAGAAACCACATGATATTGGTATTGATTTCGGCTTGGGCTAGGGCTATAGTGGTTTTGATAGGTGGGATAAAAGGAGTATAGATATTGGGCATAATATGGGTCACTCATATTTATTTTATTATCTTTTTATTTTAGGGGTGCTTATAGACTGGCTGACTTGATGGGAGAACAAAACTAGAAGCAGAGGTGCGAATACCCAGCAAGATCAAGGACTTAAATAAAAAAAAATCAGGACAGGGAGGTTTTGAAAATTAGTAATAATTCAGAGACAAACTAAATTTTTTGAACGGGGACTGTTTTGAAAAATCGCTTCATCCTCACACGAACTAAACAAAAATAGGGGGAGAGGGGTCTGCTGCAGTCAAATCTGATTGATTGTTTTTTTGGTGGGTGGAGGGGGGAAGGAAGAGACTTGGCTTTAGCTTGACAACGTAGATGGTGTTTAACGGCTATGATGGGCACGAAGGGTGGTTGATTTGTGCCTGGTGGCTGCCAACAAAGGTCGTTTTGCGAGTATGATTTTCTTTTAATAGATTTCTATCTTCTAATCTCTATCTTCTCTTCAATCTTCTTCTTCCTTCAAATTCTTTCCAAACAATTAATAGAATCTTTCGGCTTTGATACCAATTGATGAACTCTAAGATACATTAATAAATAATTAAGCTAAATCTACGATAAACCCTAATTCAAAGATAAATAAGAAAACAAATATTTTTTCATTCAATCAATCAAAAAACAATTTTTCATTTTTTTGCCTTATTTATAACCTCCGTAACTTATTTGGCAAGCTAACTAACCTAACCCTAACTAATATGGGTTTTACTATAATAGGCCCAATTACAATATTACTAAACTAACCCGCTTACATCAGAATCGTATGAAACCAACATTTTGACGAACAGACTACAAAGTCAACCTCTACAAACCTAGGATGCATGAACATGGATACTTGCAAAAGGTGATACAACACTAACACCATACGAAAATTATGCAACCACGACAATAATCAATACTTAGACTAAATGCACGTCACACCATTTATATTTACATCTTTAGATGTGTGTATAGAAACATCTTGGCATTAAGACATAATACATCAACAACCAATACCGACTACACTATTATTTCTCACACATGATGAATCTCAGGGTGTGTTTGGTTGAATGGAATTCTATGCCATGGGAATTCATGAGGGGCCCCTACATTTTAGGCTAAATTGATATATCACTCCACATCTACCATTTGTCCACAATTTGATTTTGTGATCAATGGATGGAATGAAAGTCCCATGAACATGGGAATCTCACTCCTTAGTCCCCCAAGGCATGTGATTCTCATGTTCATGGGACTTTCATTCCCACCATTGATCACAAAACCAAATGGTGGATGTGGAGGGATACATCAATTTAGCCTAAGATGTAGGTGTCCCCTCATGGATTCTCATTCCATGCAACCAAACACACCCTCAATGGTAAGATGACACATGGTTAAGGCCTTCGGATGCTATTTAATTTTTTCCCAAAAAAAAGAAGAAGAAGCATATATCCATGAGCAAAACGATGTGGACTCAATTTCTAAGTTTTTCTTTTTATATCAAACTACCATCTATTAGTAATAATTAAAGCATGTCAGTAATTTGAAAATTTTGAATCATAATTGAACGGTATGTGATAAATCATAACATAACATCTATGGTTTGTTATTGTTTCGTTTTTTTAGGTATAAATAAATAACAAAAACAAATGGAACCTTCCCTTACCGAAAATGAAAAGGTTCATGTTCATTTTCGTAAATGAGCTTCCTTTCACTTTTTCTTCATAGAAATAGAATAGCATATAAGTCTTACATGTCCATCTCATATCTGTGTTTCTAAGACAATGTTGAAAAAATATTGCTTAGTTGCTCTAACACTCAAAGGGTAACGAGAACGTGTCACTCTATATCGAAGGAGGGCCAGTAACAATTCTAATAGCACACTGTGGCACCAGTGTGCTCAATCGAAAACACAATATACAGATGAAAGATGAAAGAGACACAGATTGACATATACTTGTCCAAGACTCATACACAACAACCCAAGAGGTGTGTGAGTGCTTCAGTCACAAACTTAAAGACACTTGGGGCGGTGGGGCGCTTGGACTCTTGATTTAAAAGAGCATAAAGCACACAATTATGAGTCTCTTTTACTCCAAAATTTTAGATTCTACAAACCTTGTTGGATAATGGATTTCCTATAAACTTTGGCTACACCATAATAGTCCATTTCTCAAACAATCACATTCCTAAAACCCAACTCTCACTCTCTCCCTACTTGAAACCTAACACTTTCACCAAAAAACACTTGCATTGCAATTACATTAGATCCCATGTCTTCCAAAACCTAACCCCAAGCAGGCCCGGCCCTGAGGTAAGTTCAACTAGGTGGCTGCCTGGGGTCGCAAATTATTTTTAATGATTTTAAGGCACTTTTTTTGGAGAAATTACGGCCCTTTTTGATAAAATTGTATTATATTTAGGCTTTATTATTTTCGTCCAAATTGTTAGTGCTTAGATTGGTGGTTTGATTGTATGTTTTGATTTGGAGATGTTTGAGAATCGAAACCTGCCCAGCATATTTTATTTATTATTTTTCTAGGCCCCATTCTACAAATTTGCCTAGGGCCTCGAAAATCTCAGGGCCGGCCCTGCCCCAAAGCCCTAATTCTCTATCTTCTCCTCTCATCCACCCAATCTAATATACAAGACCAAAGAACCAAAACTTTCCTCAACAAGGATAAAACCCATGATTGGGATCAATGTATTCTCCAAGATTTCACCTTCTCCACACTCTTTCCAAGATCAAAATCCAAACTTTCAAACATATTTCCACTGAAACCTCATTACAATCATATACAAAACTAAAATTAAACACCCAATTCAAAAAACTCAATCTGGAATCATCATAGAAAGCAAAGACCAAATCAAAATCATCAAAAGAAAAGGAAGAAAAGTAAATGAAATTCGACAATGGGTACCTGAGATTGCTTGAGTTTCGATTGATTAGATGACGTAGAAGAGGAATTTGTGGTGTTTACTGTGTGGGGTTCTGACTCTTCCGCCATTAGAGACCTCTCTCCCTCTCTTTTGTTCGCTCTGTTTGCTTGTTGAAGAGAAAATATCACTTTTTTATTTGGGGAATTTTTTTTTTTTGAGTTGAGAAAAAAGAAGATCTATGGTGACATGGCAGAAAGATACTTGGACACGTCAATTGGGGGTCAGGATTCTGACGTGTCATGTGAAACCCAATTATATGTATCCTAGGTGGAAAATAGAAATTATTTATTGTAAATAATCATATTAAAAAAAGATTTTGATGAAGTTAATTATACTAAATAATGTAATTTGATGTGCTTTTCGTAAGTGCGCATCATGGACCACATGTTAAGGAAGGTGGTTTTAAGCGAGTCTTATCTAAAATGTACAACGAGAGATTGTGTGTCTTCAACCTGATTTTTTAATTATCTAAAATATTTTCCAAATTCTATTATATTTACGAGATAAGTCAATAGCTAGGTGAACAATTGGTAATTTTGTAATTTTAAATGAAAATTGGTACACATAAGTACCAATTTATCCTCTCAAATTCAAATTATTAACGTTCAAAATTCGCTCATCTCAAATATTGTTAATTATACCTAAGCTTCTAATATAATTTATTCAAATCACTTAATTATTTGTAAATTACACACAAGTCCTTAAAATTTAAATAATTATTAATAAATTAAAAAATATTGAATATTCACTCACGTAAAACGTGACAACGCCCTAGTCGATATAGCATGTATTTTAAATTTGTCTGACTTTAGCATCGGAATGTCATCGATCACCATAACGGTGGTCCTTAGCTCACATGTGTTCCCTATACAGATCCAGGTCAAGATCAAGGAGAGCAGGATTCAACTACATCAGAAATCATATACATAGTCACAACATAGAAAAATTAAGATAATTAACTTAGTGATTAGATGCCTTCTAAGGACCTAGGTTGAAGATGTTAAGACAATTCGATTAGTGACTTAGTGCCCCTACTTGCAAATAAATACACAATTTGATGAATCATTGTCAAGTAGCTCATTCAATGAGATTGTTTCCTTGGTTTGAACCTTAATTCCAAGCCCTTCCAAACTTCAGTATCTATCAAACATAGACCAACCAACTGTTACAAATCACAAGTGAAAACAATTGAAAATAACAATATTTATGTTTTTCACACAATAGATAACTAGTTCCATCACTAATAATCTCAATTCATTCCACAAAACACTCATTCATCTCGGGTTCTAGTGAGGTAGATACCTGGACTACTACCCTCTGAAGAGTATCGGTGTTCCCTAACAGCTGCTCTACAGCTTTACCATTGTCATCAAAGTTTGGAAGCTCGTCGGGCTTTGTAAATGTAGGAAGATTAAGAGTCTCTTCTCTAGATACTCTGACTTTTTTCTTCCCTTTCTTTATTCCGAGCTTCTTGCTCAAATAAGTGTTCCAATGGTTCTTCACTTGATTGTCAGTGCGGCCAGGTACTCTCCCTGCGATCACAGACCATCTACACAAGAATGCCCACATTTAGAGAATTGAATAGACAATGATTACAATAGTAATCACAATTGTATCAATTCATGAAGATGATCAAACAGAGGTAGCAGCAAATAACAAAGAAAACAACCAGGATCATCAAAGCACTATTCTTCAAAATGGATTTCACTGTTTTATAGAAAACTAAGCATAGATATGTGTCTGGGTTTCCTTTTATGAAGCTAAGACAAACAATAATTAGTGAAATGAGTGATTCATGGATTAGCTAATCACTCATTTCCATCAATCAATGATTTAAAGACCTTGGCTACAAAAACAAGTGAAGTAATACATATCACCAGATCAAAGAGAATCATATAAAACAATAACCAAGTGACAAGGGCATTCAAACATATACTGTCACATTACGGCGAGCAGGTCTTTCCTGATTAACTGTAGAAATATTAACAATAAAAGAAGTCTTCGAAGAGAACTATAGAAAAAAGAACCTGTTTCCAAGTAGCTTGTGTAGCCTAATGATGAGATCTTCTTCTTCTTCTTCCGAAAAGTCGCCTTTCTTCACATTAGGACTTGAGTAGCTCATCCACCTCAACCTACAACTCTTTCCACGCCTCTTCAAACCTGTATAACATTCACCAATTACACAACATATTTACAGTACCTCCTTGAGCCTATATTGACACAAACAAACAATACCCATATTGCCAATTCACTGAATTGTCAATGAAAAACATAGTTGTCGAATTACCTGTCATCTTAGCAACACGATTCCAACGTCCCTTTCCATGCACCCTTATGTAATCCATGAGGATCCTGTCTTCCTCCTCTGTCCACAACCCTTTTCTATATTGACTCCCTCCTTCCATGATAATGTTCCACAACAGGGAGAGGGACATATGCTTGAGTGATATATATATATATAGGTGATAAATTGCCAACTCTCTAAAAGCTCAAACTTGTAGAGAAGGTGAATCCAATCATATATCAAGCGAAAGCAAGAGTGGAGTCGTGAGATTATAACTATATCAGTAGGTACCAATTGTACAACTACACCATATAAATTCACACGGTACTACCGTGGATAAGTGCCCATGGATAATTAGAGTGTGTTTAATATTCTAACAATAGGTCCTCTCAACACCAGGGAGGTGGGGATGTTTGTTGTTTTTTTCAGGTTTCGACTCCTTCAATGATAAAGGTAGCTATGAGACTGAAAAAGGGATGATATATAGATGATCGATCCTTGCTTGTAACCAACCTTGCAATGCATGGAACACAAACTCATAATGGATCTCTGTCATCTTAGCTAGCCTTACGAAAAAAAATTGCAGATTTTTACCCCCCACTACCCATGCTGTACATCAACAATCAAACATTATTATCTGCATATTTACTGGTGCCACTGTTAACTCTGCAACCATCAAATTTAGCAGTGAGTGCAAAACAAACTTGAGGTCCTCTGCTTATGCTGACTCTGGGGTATTTGCTTTATCAATAACTTTTTTCTAATAAGTTGATCAAAATAGAGAATTATGAATGATTTTTTATAGCTAAACAGCAAATTTTTAGACAGCAAAATAAAGGAATTTAGCTAGATTAATATACGATTCTCAATGTTAATGATTTAGCCAGATTAATATACCATTGAGAGTCAAATTCATGAATTCTATGTTTCTCAATAACTTTATTGTCCATAAAATTACCTATTTCGCGAAATTGGTTAACCTTCTTTTCCCCACAGCCCTAGGTGAATGATGCAGCCGGCCGGTACCACTGCTCAGAGTCCATATATTTGTTTCAACCCTCCGAATTGCCTCTTTTTCGTTTCTTTTCATTTTAATACATTATCCGGGACTGAGGAGTGAGGACATCCTAGTGATTGCAAATGGTTGGGTTGGACTTGTCCTTAGGTTAATGCTTTTGCAAAAACAATCACAAGTAGTAGGCTGTATGCTGACAATCAAAATAATCTTGGCATTTCCTTCTCAAAATTGAGAATTCAAACTTGGCAGCCGATGAATGTGGAGTGAAAAATGCATGCAAAGCTAATACAAATTAAGCTATAGATGGTAATACCAAACCAAATGGCTCTTTGAAAATAGTACTCTGGAACTTAAACAAGGATTGTCAAACACATTTACCAACAAAACTAAAGTAACTTATATTCAGAAGGTTAATCAGATTCCAAGGAATGAATGGTCGAATTGAATGGGGGTTGCCTGCATCCACAAGTCCACAAAAACTCCTGCAAATCTATCTATTTTTTGGGATCTCAAAAACCTGACCTGTTCAATTTTTTAAACCAATTCATAGCAACCCATCCATCAATTGTAGTAATAGTTACACAGTAACAGACTTACACCCCCTTGAATGACTGCAACAAAAATAAAAATACATACAACAGTAATTCCACCCATTAATCATACATTCAGACATATCCAAGAAACAAATGCTTTAAATGAACATCCACTTAGCCAGAATGACAGCAGAACCCAAAACCAGAAATCTCAAATTCCAGCTCCACCTTTTCCCGAACAAATTGAACTTAGCACAAAGATTGAACAAGAAAACCAACCTTTGTTCATTTCAAAGTTCAAACAAGTTTTCTAACTGTAGAAAAGCATGTAACTATCTAAGAGCATCTCCAATGGTAAAAGTTAAACCATCCCCCATTTTAACCAAAAGTTAAATTTAGGAGTCCCCTATTACTTCATCACTCCAACCACATCCCCTATTTTAACTTTTTCATCATTATTTTAATATATCTTCAATTTTTCTATACTAATTTAATTTCAATTATACTATTATTAATTTCAACTTAATATAATTATACTATTATTAGTTTCAATTATATTATTATAATATTATTAAATATATACTATTATTAATTTCAACTTAAATATATAATATTATTAATTTCAATTATACTATTATTTAGATACTTTTTTTATTATACTATTATTAATTTCAACTTAATTAAAATTTGACTAATTTAAATATTTGAGTTTTAAAAAAAATTAGAATTACTAATTAGTTTTTATCATTATTTAAATATAATTTAATTTCCTTTTGACTAATTAAATATAATTTAATTTAATTTAAATATAATTTGACTAATTAAAGAAGAGAGGAAGGTAGTTGAGGGTTTCTTTTGTTTTTATTTTTTATTTATTTTAAATTTAAAAAATTAAATATTATAAATATTTTATTATTGTATGAGATATAGGGGATGGTTAACTTTTCCCTAAATTTAGGGAAAAGTTGTATGTGAAATTATTATAGGGGATTGTTTACGGAGTGATTGGAGCAAGAATTTTCTCTATGAAACCCCTAAAATAGCTTTTTATGATTGGAGATGCTCTAAGTACCTTGTGTCAGACTCGAGAAGTTCTAGTGTTCTACGAAACATTATGTTTATTTTATATACAAAAACATTAAGAAAAATTCTCTCACAAAAAAGTAAAAATAAAATATATTAATAATAATATAGAAAACCATTCCATTTACTCGTATATATTATACATCATTTTCTGAGCCGAGCATCCCTTACTATAACCAAAGCTACTGACTAAAAAAAACCACAATCTATTAGAAAATCTGGGTTTAACTTGGACTTGATGAATCATTATTGGAAGAGAAGAAACCTAGACAATTCCAGATGGCTACCTTTGTCATCATTAAGATAGTATTTTGTTACATTATTTGCAGCTCCCACATTTACAACCCTGTCACTTAATACCTAATGGAACACCTATGTCGTTCTAAATCTGAACTTCATGCCACTTGGACTTCTTATCCACTTTAACGTTCTCACCAAGACCAAAAAACAGACCCAGTATCAATTATACTACGATAAGAAAATCTGCCAAGGATTCAACTAGAAAATCAATGGATCAAAGAAACGAGCCACCAAAATACATTTTTGTGCATCCGAACTTGTTCAGGTTCCTTGACCAAGAAGTACAAAACACTGAAGGGCATACTTCAAAAACTTCAGAAATTAATGAAACCATAACTTACATGTACATCAGGTGCTTAGAACTATAACAATCAAATTTCCCGAACAATTTTTTTTTTTTATAAATACACAAATAAATCCGAGACTGAGAAACAAGGGGAACTAACTACTCGCTTCCAATTAGTGACATGCCAAAAAGGAGAACACAAATGGTTTCAACTTTACTGACCAATTCCATCATTGAAGTCTCTGAATGAGTTTATCAACCATCATTCTTTGTTGCACACCACTTAAAGTCTCTGATG
This sequence comes from Berberis vulgaris, assembly GCA_963556465.1. Lineage (NCBI taxonomy): Eukaryota > Viridiplantae > Streptophyta > Magnoliopsida > Ranunculales > Berberidaceae > Berberis > Berberis vulgaris. The sequence goes on along the minus strand of OY747137.1, from coordinate 61,911,815 downwards.
CCATGATCGCATTTGCAACAAGGATGACCGTGGATGGTGATTCAGCATTCACCTATAATTCCAAACAATATTCATTAAGCATTAGAGAAAATACCTAGCTTGAATTAGTAAAATACATGTCATGCAAATAGGAGGCAGGATGCGTCATGATTGGTGAAGATCACATAACTAAGAGATCCATAGAACACCATATGATAAGGAATGCCCGAAGGAGGTGCTTGAGAGTTTCCCAATAGCACGAGTGGCAGCTATTAGGTCAAGGCGCAGAGTAACCACGATCAATCCCAGCCAAGGATGCATGGACACGGATACGCGCGTCGTGTTGGTCAAGGATGCATGGTCACGGATACGCGCATCATGTCGGACACGAACACGACACGCCGACTTGACGATTTCCAAAAAACTAGGACTCGGTGACACGTCAACACGTCATACTATTTTTTTAGTAATTCATATAAATATAAATAATAATCTAATAAAGTGTCTGACTATTGTGTCTCAAAGAAGAAACTCAGTTGCAAGAAAAAAAAAAAGTAGAGAAAAAGTATAGTACAGGAGAGAAGAAGCATAGACTACCTCTATGCTTTAGTGATTTTTTGCCTTATTTGTCTGAAATCACAATTGAAAGTCATTTACTTCAAATGGATCAACAACCACTAAAATAAGTGGTTATTTGCAAACATCTAAAAGTAAAAAATAAAACAAAGTTTGTTTTCAAGTCTTGACTGTGTCCTGACCAAGTTTCGAGTGTATTGGAGGAGTGTCTGATACGTTGACTACATTGAATGTGTCTGACACCTGCCGACACATTGACCAAGTGTCTGACGCGTATAGGAGGCGTGTCGAGCAAGTGTCGGTGTCAGATACGTGTCAGATACGGATATAGTTTTTGAAAAGTTTGTGCTTCCTTGATCCCAGCCCATCAGGATCGACCACCTCCAACAAGCCAGAAGCAATTTTTTTAGATTTTAGTTTTTACATTTTTAATGTTCTAAATTTACCCATCTGCAACATTTCCTTTGTCAAGGCTTGTTCTTTTTGGTGTAAGTAGGACAAAGATGTGTTACACCTGTAGTCATTTTCTTTTTGTTATCACCAATGTAACTGAATGTAGCTCATGGAGAATGCCACCTATATTACTATGTTTGTTACTATCAATGTAGCCTAAGAAAACTCTTGGAGAGTAATAATTGTTATCACCAAATTGGGGTCAATGTTGTTTGGTCTTTGTGAATAGAGAAGAGGAATCTATCTTGTTTTCCTCTTCTTGGTATCGGACTTTAGGTCTAGGTACAATTGCTAACTCAATGAAAAGGAGAAAGAAATACAGTGGAAATAAGGATAACAAGGCTGAAGCTGATTGCACAAAAATATATTAACAGCCAGCCCAACCAAAGTAGATAGCTTATATATTGAATGAATTGCTTCAAAGTATTGATGCTTCAAAGTAGGCCAAGAGGAGCTCAATTGGCTTTGAGTTTTGGAGACTCGTATCTCAATCCCCCATGCATCAAGACTAGCAATGATGTCACAAGGAGTCCGGAGACTCCGGACAAAAGACAAGATGGTGGCAGTGTTATTCAAAAATTGAGGAAAATGTGTGCAATATTAGGTCAATGTTGGAGTTGTGCGGCTTGAACTTACCAGTGACATAACAATAACATTAAAATGTTTCAATTAATATCTTCATTCCCAGACGGTGCTGGGAGCCTGCTGGGACCAGTGTTCTAAAAATCGGTCTAGGCGGCCGCCTAGGCGCTAGAAGGTGGAAAACCGCCCAGATTAATGGTTGGGCGGGCAGTCTGGGCGGTTCTGGGCGGGCTGGGCGGGTCTAGGCGGGTCTGGGCGGGATCTAGGCGGTTTGGGCGATTTTTATTTTTTTTATTTTTTATTTTATTTTTTAATAAGGATGATTGTGTTCTTATTTTATTTTTCTTTCATATTTTTTAGAAATAAACTATTTAATTGTTTTTTATTCAGTATATGTCTAAATGTAGCAAATGATGATTACTTAATGGAATTCTCAAAGGATCTGCCGGTACCAATTTTACTAATGTAGATTTTATCAAACATAACTGAGGTTATTCATGCAATTTGAAGAAAAATAAAAGAGTACACAAATTCAAATTTATTTAAAGTACCCATCATGACCAACTTCAGTCATTTGAGTTTTAATAAATTTTGTTCACGATTGTTAATTTTTCATGTTTTTAAATTTTGTATATGTATATTGGCATTAAATTGAATGTAATTGATAAAGTATTATGCTTAACTTTTTTAAATTATTAAAGTTATAATACAAAACCTAAGACCGCCTAGGCGCTAGGCACCTGCTCGCCGCCCGCCCAGCGCCTAGCGATTTTTAGAACACTGCTAGTAACCGTTAATGGCATCTGAGTTTCGTAATTAGAAAAGGAGCGCAAAAGCTCTTCAAAGAAATAAGATTCATACCCAGACGCGACCATTTAGTCCAACAGCTATCTCAAATGATAATTTCTTTCCAAGTGCCTCAAGGACTGGACATGTTGGGGAGCTTAGCAACCTAGTAGCACCAATAAAAAAATTTATTGGTTATAATCGTTGAAAAGAAGCACAACTGATGTACTCCAGTGGAATGCTACCCTCAAAAAAGTGAGAATTGTTAAGGCCAGAGGTCTCACATTCGTGACAAGCCAGTAGATGATTCAAACGAATAACCGTCTTTTAGGGATCCAAACTCTGCTGCTTTTCCACTAGCTATTAAACCAATGACATAAACAATGAATATTTGATCAGTATAAAAATAAATGAATAAATAAATAAGGCAGACACTAAATAATTTAGTGAAGCGAAAAAATATGAGATTTTTTTATAATCTAGTATAAGTAAGAAATTACCATCAGTGCATGAGAGCTCCGGATTCATGCTAGTATTTGCTTTGACAACTCGAGAATAGAGCAATGTACCAACCTTGTGCACAAAGAAAATGCAATTAAGTTAAAAGCAAATAAGTACAGCCATGGTTCAATATATCCGAAATACATCCCGATAGTATGAAGGAAATCATAGAACAATCCAGCATTGTAATCGACCAAAACATAAACACAATACAATTTTTTCACTTATCATCAAGAAAATACACCATTGGTAAAAGGTATCATAGTAACTGTAGAAGGATGGACAAACTGATTCAGGACAAGAAACAAGAAAAAATCAATTGCTGAGGCTCCACACTCTCACTCTAATGAAACAACCTATTATGGATTCCTCTCTTGGTAGAAGAGAACCCATATCCAATCTTCTCTGAACTCTTCTGACCCTGCAAGGCTTGGATTTGGGGAGTGTATAGGGTAAGAGTGAGTATCCTAAAGATCCCTCCGAGCCAAGGGAAGACCCGGTCCAAAGAGGAAAATTGGAAAAAAAAATTGGTTATTCAGATGATATGTAATAGTATCTCTCCTGTGGGAGAGCAAAGTTGTACAAATATTATATTTACCTCAAACTTTGGTATGTTTCTCCTTGTCCCTCCTTCAAATGCAAGTACAGGTAAATTTGCCAATGTGGGTCCTTTTATGTCCACGAGAAAATTCTGCAAACGAACCACAATGAAGACAACATGCTTTATAAGAAATAAGAAATCATGTAATAATGTTGAAAACAAGTAGGACTTATGTTTTTCCCAGTGGGAATGTGACATTTTACCAATACTGTTTCACAATAATATTACTATCAAATGTGATTGATGCAGGATATAACAGTTTGATAATATTTACAAGTAGTAATTCCATCCAAAGAGATATGGAGGACGAAACACAAGATTCCCTCCAAGAGAACTTGAGCAATAACTCAAAAAGGAAAATACGGAGCTTAAAATATGGTGTTTTTTTTTCCTCTAATGCAACAAAATGTATGAAGAGACATTTACCTCTGCCTTACAGTCAACTACAATACCAAGAACCATGTCCTCCACACGTGGTACATACTGTAGAAACAAAACACCCGAAAATGACAATATTAATACGCAGGACAGAGTAAAAGCATAACCAATATAGTTTAAAAATTGTAGTCCAAAATAATAACAAAAGGAACGACGATGTAAAAATTGCTTGAAAAAGACAGATGGTTTTCAATAAGATGAATCCTTTTACTTTCGTGGGGGTAAACTTCTTGGAAGCTATCACCCCTACACATAGCACATAGAAATATGCAAGCGTGCAACAAAATGTCGTGTAACCACATACCCACCTAAGTTACGAGAGGGTATTGGCCAAACACACCATGTCTAGAAGGACATCATCTATCCAAGAAATGCGAGCTAAATTGGTCACAAGGTTTTCAAGGTTAGCTCAAAAAATACCAGCAAGTCCAGCTTCAAATCATGGCATCTATTTGCTCATTAGCCACCAGAATACCATTCAAGGATTGTGTTCCTCTTTTTTTCTAAAAACAACTCAAATAGGTATCAACTACTTCCTTTGCAATTTGTTCTCAGTCACAGAAATGTTGTCCTGCGAGTTATTCTTTTTCAAGGCAAAAATCACAAACAAATACGAGGCGGCCTTCAATGCATTAGGGCCCCAAGATTAAGATCTGGCAACTTTACTTTGCTGACTCAATACACTATGTTTTTAACTTAGACTGCCCAAAGAAAATGTTGTGTTTTTATCTACCTAACCCTTGAGTCTTTTGTTCCCCAAATATGTTTTCCTTAGTTTGGCAAGGTTCTCGAGTAGTCACGTTCCACTCTCACATTACCTCCGATAGCCAATGATTCTATAGATCAAATCCCATTTTCCACCTGTGGCTTAGAACTTTTCTTAATCTTCTCCAGGATCTCCATCTTTCTTCCAGGTCTATACTAGATATATGTGTATAAGTTTCTTTATCATATTGGTTAAAATCTTGGAACAATGAGGTTTTCTCATAAGGGAAGGTAAAGATTTTATGCTAGCATTTTCCCTTGTTGGGTTATCTGGAATGCGAGAAAAGACAATTTTAGGGTGTGTTTAATGATCTCTAGTATCTCTTTGGAGATCCCTTCAATATTTCGCAACTAAGCTATAATATTGTGAATGCAAAGTTTCACCCTATCCAAGAAAAAAGGCATTGCCTGAAATATGAAGAAAGTTTAAATTTTAAAATAAATACATATGAAAAAAAATGTAAAAAGGTCTTTTACTAGATCAAAACACCTTCAATGATTGTTCCTTTTCATAGAGAAGTATTCAAAATGATAGTAATTTCAAATTGGACAAACTAAAAGTTTCAATTGGGAAGATGACAAACCCGTTTCTGTGAACTTTCCACCCAATATTTGTTTGGCTTTAAAAATCTCAGCTTTCCTGTCTTCATTACAGAAATAGTATCACCATCCTGAAAAAGTTAATAACACGTAAAGAAGCTAAGCAAACACACATAAAAATTGAACAAAATGTAGCTGAGCTGAGAATGAAAATAAGAGTAACCAAGTTAGTGAGATTTGCAATCAATAAGAGTAATTGTATGGTATGGGTTACCTGACGCAGGCCATCTCCTAACTTAATGGTCTGATTGGCCATAGTTGAGAGGTCCAAAACGACATCTCCTGGAAACTAAAACCCAAAACCAACAAACAAAAAAACATATATTCATACCTATTATGAGAAAACAAAACCACGAGAGAAACTTAAGGGAAACAAGGGTTTTGTGAAGATGAGACTCACAACTGTTTGATCAATGAAGCTTTTTGGAGAGTGAGGGAGTTTCTTCTCTTCCATCTTCTTCTTCTTCTCTGTATGTCTGCTCTTGCTCTTTCTCTCAAACAACAGTGAATTGGGTTGGTGGGAGAAGACAGAGTGGTGCTGCTGCGAGCGACTGGATTATTCAACTAGAAGTTGAGGTCGAAGCGTCCAACCCTAACAACCTAACATTAGTATGATCAGTAAACCACCGATGTTGAGTGCTAAATAAAAATAAGGGTCGTTTGCAATTTTCCCCAATAATAAATAGTTAATAAGAAGATACACCAAAAATAAATTGGTATTACACTTTCCCTCTAAGATTAGCAGTCAACATGCCTTGACCGTCTGTTCTTAAAATAGATTACTAAAATACCCTTGACAAATCAAAGGCTAAGATTGAATGTTTTGTATCTCGAACATCTCATCGAGATTGGAATTTTACGAGAAAAATGAATCACGTCTACTTGTAAAAAAACTTGAAAGTGATGGATTGTTGAGTCTCAAAGGTGAGAAATGGGCTCACCGTAGAAAAATCATCACGCCAACCTTTCATATGGAAAATATCAAAGTAAGTTTCAATTTTTTTTTCATTTTAGTATATATTATCATGTTGTCTCATTTAAATACAAATTTTGATATGTATTGAATGTTTTAGTTGTTGATACTGGTGATGGGAACGAGCGTTTTGGAAATGTTGGAAAAATGGTCGACAAGCTCTGGCAAAGTCGGTATTGAAGTTTTGGATTGGTTTCAGAACTTGACCAAGGATGCGTTCGGAAGTAGCTACAAGGAAGGAAAGGTTGTTTTTCAGCTACAAGCACAACAAATGGTATTTGTGGCTAATGCATTTAAAAAAAGTATTCATCCCTGGGTACAGGTAAATAACATATTTTGACTTATGAGTATTATTTTCGTCTAAGCACGCTTAACTTAAAATACTAACAAATTTATTAGTTATTTTTTAGAGTTATACCTACAAAGAATAACCGAGGAAAATGTGTTAAATACAACTCAGACATTTAGTTCCTCAATGAGGCAATCGCAACATTCTAATAAATTCTGAAAGTAACTATTTATTCTACTTATACTTACGTTATTGAGGTTATAGAGGTTGACCATGGCAAGTCAGACCTGCAGAAATATTAGTGGACTTGCCATCCTGCATGAAAAAGGGTTAAAAACAATATGAATATAATGTTTCAAATAATTGGTATTTTATCAATTAAAACCATTGTGTCATATATTATTTGATTTAATTATGTTTTTCATTTTTAACGAATTGATTACTTGGACAATACCACATTCCCACCACCTACATGTCGAACATACATGCCCGTATGTCTCTCTCATATAAAGGAGAAATTTTCCGTCATCCATGTCTAAATGGGGACACATCACATATTGACATGAATCACCGGATATTCCTAACTATATGAGTAACAAAAGTCACTCTTGGGCTATCAATGCGCATAAGTCACATCACATTTTTTACAGATAAATATCAAGCCTATTTTAAGCACTTCAAAACCACACCCTTTCCGCAAGACCCAACCCAAAGGTTACTTAGTTTTTCTATAAGAAAGCGGTGCCCTACTCCGCAAGACTCAACCCGAAGGTTACTTAACTTCTCTATAGGAGAGGGAAAAACATAAACAATAGGAGATTGGTAGTTTTAAGAGATACAATTCTAAGTGATTAAATTTTCAGGAATCAAAGTTGATCAATATCATTTATTTTTTATATTTCAAAATTTCTTCACAGTGACACTTTATCGTTCATAAGTAAATCCACTCATTCTTTTAGGGAAGCATAGCATTTGACACATTGCCAAATCATAAACAATTTAACCACAATATCATTCAAATATTTTGGGAAACAACCTAGTATTTCCTAAACAAATTCTCAGAATACTAGCTGAAAATGATAGTTTAATGAGAGAAAAACCAAGCTAGGAAAAACTCACACATCAAACAAATAAAAATAGTAAAGTTCATACATTTGCTAAGCAGTTAATGCGGAAACCGGTCGCAAAGCGGTCAGGACCGCATTACGATTTTTCATAATTATGCGGGACTAAGCGGAATTATGCGGACAATTTTTTCAAAGCATATATTTTTAAAATTTAATCATAGTCATAGATTACAAAATAAATAATTAATCAAAAGGGTGTAAATATGTAATCATAGTCATGTATTATTTCCCTAATTAATCAAACGAATTTAATTTTGCAGGTTGGGGCACTTATAGTTACCTGGACTTGTTTACGAACAACCAATACAACGAAAGCAACAGTAGCAACTCATCATAGGCATAGCAATAACCCCAACAACAAGAATTGCAAACAATAAAGAGCAAGAAGTCAAGAGTTGCAAGAAACAACAAAAAATAAAGCAACAACAGTAGCAAATGTATACAACAATAAAAGTAGCACATTATAGAGTTGTAGGTGTAGCAAGTGTATAGTTGTAGCAAGTGTAGCATAATCAAATGATGTAATCATGTCACATTACATGAGTATGAAGTATCAATCTACTTCTATAGCAAAAGTAGCATAAGCAAATGTTAGTCCAAAACATTCATATCATAAGCATAATCAGGGACTTTGAACACTCATATCATAAGCTATAACTGTATTAAATTTGAAATTAAATCAATACAAATTTTATCACCTTAAATCATATTTTAGTACACCTTAAATGAATATTGAAATTAATCTCTACACATTTGCATACTGGTTTCTTGATTTTTGCTTATCAGAGTGTGGCTTACGACAGAACAAGTGCTCCAAAAGACTGCAGGATTTCTGGATGGTTTGAAGGGCATAGTACTGATCCATCTAGCCAGACTACAGGGAAGTTTCTGTTAGCCGAGTTTGCTTATGACCTTGAAAGAAGCAATGCTCAGACCTTCAATGTGGAGTCGACGGACAGGGGTATCATCAATATGGTAAGGCTTGACTTTGCTTCTAATCATGGAGGCGGACACACATGTATTTATCGATTGATCATAGTCATACTTGCTTAACCCTAAATTCTTCTCAACACCATCGATTGATCGATTCAGCGGATGGAAGAAACGAATGGAAGAACCAAAGAAACGAATGGACTGGGAGGAGAGGGAAGGCGTACCTGATTTGGAACTCTGAGTAGTGTGTTCGATTGATCGATTCAGCACTTCAGCAGCAACCCCTTCGGCTTGATGATTCGGTTGAAGGAATGGAGGAGAGAGGTTGATGATTCAGATTTCAGATCTACTTTTCTTCTTCTTCTTCTTCTTCTTCGTCTCTTCTTCTTCTTCAGTTCTTCGTCTTCGACGCTTCCTCTTCTTCTTCAGGTTTTTTTTTTTTTTCTTCATATATAAAGACCTACAAATCGGCGAGTCAGGTCGGCCGATTAAGTGCTGACTCGCCGATTTTTGCGCTTTTGACAGTTTTTGACCGAGTTTGACCGATTTTACTGGTTCCGCTTAAAGCCGGCCGAGTCGACCCTGTGCGATTCGGTCCAGCCCCGCATAGCGCTTTTTGGCCGATTTTCGGCCGCATTAATAGTCAACCTAAATCTCAATGTAAAAGAATCCGGCTCATAAATGAGTTCACCCAATCAATGACTCAGCAAAGCACCATTTATGCCGTAAAAAGCTTTAATTCTCAATTATAAGTGCAATAGTTTCATAACTCATAATACATGTCAATTTCAACTATAAAAGCAAGAGTTTGATAATTGTAAAGTACAATTTATTTCTCACCAAGAAAGTTAGCAAAGACCCCAACTTAAAACTCTATAGAGCATGGTACAAGTACTGAGTAGAACACTCCCACAATCCCAATTGTAGCTATTTAAAAGGAATAATTCCACACCCAAAAATCAAATAAAATTATATGCACATAAATACAACCTTTGCTCAATAAAATAGTGTGACTCACAAAGCTCAAGCAGATTTAAAGATGAAGAAAATCAAAGAAGAACACAGAAGAAATATGAAATAGTATGAAGAAAACTCACCATGTGATCTTCTCCGCCAAAATGCCTCCTTCTAGCCACCACAACCTTACGCCCTTGACAAGTACCTCACTTGCATACACAGACACATCAACCCCCTCAAACGCAACACCATATAGTGGCCCTTCTCTCTCTCTTGCAATCTGTTTCTGGCACTAAAATGAAGAGGGAAAGAAAGGGAAAAGAGATGATTGACAAATAAAGAGAAAATGAGGAGTTTGGGGGCGTGAAACTCGCAGCAAAGCTCGGTCGCATGCGCCGGAGAAGAATAAGAGGAGGCGCACAGAAGGGAAGGAAAAGGAGAACGCGGAAATTAAAAAAAAATAGGAAGGGGTTTTCATTTTATATTGTGGGTAGCTATTCGCCCCACTGAAATTCTGAGGACATCCACTCTAGCAACTCACGAAAATAAAACCCTAAAATTTGAAATTTAAATTCAAATAAAATTAACTTTATTGTAATTAATCCAAAATTTAATAATTTAGCCATAGAAAATTTTTACGGATGTTACATTATACACACCTTAAATGGAATCTCGTCCCGAGATTCGAAAGGTAAGAGAGTTGGGTGAATTTTGAGAAATACAACTTGGCAAACGAACTAAGGATTTCAAATAAAATTGCAAATGAACTTTAGGTACATAAATTTTTATTGTCATTGAAAAAGTACGGGTGTTACAATATATACATCTTAAAAAGAATATCGTCTCGAGATTCGTTGAAAATGCTAAGTAAACACTCTGGATAGCAAAACCATTTAAAGGAAAACTAGACTGAATAATCCACCCAAATATTGACATTAAAAAATAAAAAAATCTTGATCAAACCTATATTTTCCCAATGGATACAATCTACTCGTGGTAAGAAACTCCATCATTAGATTTAACGATGAAAATAAACGATACTAGAGGCGCATTTTTCACCATTGTCACTTTATCTCAAGACTTCTACACTCGTACTCACTCATATCCACATTTCGATGATCACCTAGACTCTACCACACCCTAGGCTAACCAAATGCTCTGATATCAAACTATTACGCCCCAATTTTCGAGAAAAATGAAATCCTTATATCCACGTGAAATTCAATAACTGAGGAACATTTAGCAACAGGAACTGAGACATACTTTATAATTGAAAAAAAAAACTCTAATCGGAAAACTCATTGACGTGGTTCGCTGGTTCGCCCCACTAAAGAAACTCCAGTAACGCTGCCCAGTAATCTCTAAAAGTCTAGTAGCACTGCCCAGTAATCTCTAAACCTGAAAACAAGTTAATTGGCTACGTTCCAATAAGAACGCACCCAATAAGCAAAAGCTCACTTGGATCAACAATTTAAGTTGGTATGAGTAATCTTCATCCCAAAATCAATATATCAGCAAGTGATAATATAAAATTAAACACAAACGATGAACAACCACACAAACAGGTAGTTATTCAAAGAGGCAAACGTGTCATTATAATAAGTACATATTTATTTATTTGTACTTGCACTGTAAATGTTGATGACTATGGCAAGCTTGACTTGCAAAAATACTAGTGGACTTGCCATCCTGCAAGGAATTGTTAGAACCACAAGTATATAATTTTACCAAAAACCAGTATTCCTCAATTAATACGAATGTATTCGTACATTATTTGACTTAAGTATATTATTCATTTTTATTGAATTGACTTGAGTATTTTCGTTTTCACACCCTGATTTTCGAGAAAAACGACTTGGCAAACGAACTAAGTTTCTAAATTAAAATTGCAAATGAACTTTAGGTACATAAATTTTTATTGTCATTAAAAAAGTATAGGTGTTACACCTTATTTCCCTTTTTCTTTTTATTAATACTTTATGTTCTGTCCTATTTAACCTTAAGCCAAACCCTAACTCCTTTTTTATATTTAAGTTGTTCTAATCTATCCCATCTATACGGTGAGCTTCCAAGATTTTCCAAGTAATTTGATATCTAATCTCATTAAAAAAAATATGAAGTTAATTTTTGAGGAATAGACTTCACAAAATTATGCGTAGATGCTGTTAAAACATAACGTGTTTCACGATCTAAGGCACACTTTTATAATTTGTCTTAGTTTCAAAAATGTAACGCGGTCAAGTGAAGAACACTTTTTTTCATTTTTATTTATTTATTTAGCATTTGTTCGGGTTGGACACCAGTGTAGCTTTGAAGGGCTTTTCTGTTCAAATAAGTTATACAAAACATATATATATATATATATATATATATATATATTGGTCGACTTTACGTCTTACTATATTGGTCGGCTTTACGTCTTACTATGAGATAACACATTCTTAGTCGAATTTCCTAATTTCTTTTTTCCAACTAACATATCATATGTTATGGCAATCAAAATATTTCTCATTTAATCACTTTCTTTTGGAATTCTATGTGTGTACCTTTCCTTTCCTAATCTTAAAAAAAAAAATAAAAAAATAAAAAAATTATGTGCCACCGCATATAGTTAATTAAAGTTAATTTTGTACATAAAGATCATTTACCAAGTGTGAAGTGAAGGAACATGTATCAATTGTTTCACTCATTTTTTCACGAGTAATCTCCTCTTAATCTATTGTCCAGTGAAGAGCAATCCAGTTCAAATTCTGGAATTAAGACAAGGGATGTGCCTAAGATATTCAAATATCAAAGTTGTTTTCTTCTTCTTTGATTTTCTCCAATCTTTCATTAATGAGGAACCTGATAATAGTTAAATGTAGGGCTGAACAAAATACTGAATGAACTAATCAAACGCCCGAACCAAATTGAATAATTCAATTTAGTTTGATTTTGTTTCGGTTACGGATCGATTTGGTTTGACCGAACCATCAACACCCTAGTTAAATGTATATGTATCTCATGGTTAAGAAATAGGTAAATACTTAATTTATACTTAGAAAATCATTTTAAAAGAATGAGAACTGGTCATGACTATTGTGTGGTTTAAGATAAGCGAGCCAACTATATATTTTTGTGTAATATTGTTATCTATTTATTCATGTCTCCCACATTTGCTCTTTTATAAATTTAGGATAGTAGTTGTGAATTATGATATTGAATTTAGGCAACGACTACTCCACACCACCAAAAGTATTGTCTCATACCATTTCACTTTCTCACACCACTTACTTTATTTCTCATGCCACCAATGCTTTTCCACACCACCTATATAAACAAAAAAACAACATTTTCTCCCTCATTTAAAACCGAAACGCATTTTTTAACCTTTTGTCGGGCTTCCCTCCCCTTTCACAATAAAAATGGATCATTCCCTTCCGTTTATGATTAGCAGGTTTCGATTTAGTGATAATAACAACTATGTTATTATCCCTACCGATGCCTTGGACCCAAGCTATCAACGCAGACCTTGATGAGAATACCTAAAAAAATATAAAACTTATTAATAACAACATATTTATAACAATATCGCATGGTGAAAATGAAAACACACAAACTATCTTAGCTTGTCCCTAACAAATAAGTGATCATCATCGAGTATCGGTTCCTTTGATCTTTCTTCACTGTTAATGTCACAACTTCCATCATCGAGTAACTAGTCACCAGCATTATCATCATCATTTTGCTAATGATTCATTTTATAATTAGTTTCGTATGTTAAATTAAAATTTTAATTTATTTAACAACAAAATGGCGATTACCTCTACATGGTTCGTCTCTGGGTTCTCAACATCGTTTATAGGCATATTCAAATTAGAAATACATATGCACCAATGCATCATACAATAATCAAATAATTATCTTAAATATATATATATATATATATATATATAGATGAAATTTTTTTTTATGCAAATTACCTCAATTTGAATGGATTGTTTTTGCTCTTTAATCATGTTCACCCTTAAAATCTTCATCAACTTCACTAAACTCTTTCATTTTCATCTAATAAAATCAAGATAAGTTACTCCAATGAAAATGTAGTGGAATGCGAGGAAGAGATAGGGGAATGCAACCGGGAAGGGAGAAATAGAAGAAATGATGAGGACGAGGAGACCAAGGGTTTTTACGATTTTCCTTTACGATTTTGGGGTTTTTGCAAAGATGAAGAGATGGGGAAGAAGAGGAGAACGAGGAAGAGGAGTTTGCTCGCCGAGCTTCAGACGAGACGCAGCAAGGAGTGCGAGGAGATCAAGGGAAGGAGACGAGTTTTCTGCGATTTTTTAATTTTGTGATTTTTTTGGGTTGCTTTTTTTATTTTGGGTTTAGGTTTTCCATATTTATTTGGGTAGTGTGAGTAAGTAAGAAAAAAAAATTGAATGGTGGTGTAGAGTAATCGCTGCCTTGAATTTAGTCTTACCTTAGAGCAATAGCATATAAACGAGTAATCCTAACAATCTAATCATATCATTTTTGTGTAATATTGCTTTCCACCCAAAACTCTTGCTCCAACCTTGGGATGGAAATGTAGGTCGGAGTGAGAACTCCGATGTGTCGAATATTTTTTTTACACTTATCTCTCACATTCTGAGTGCAACAATCAAATTTATTTAAGGTTTTAATATTTTTCCTCAACATCAATCTTCATTACTCAAGCTTTAGATTAGATTTGAGAATTAAGTGTTTCAGAAGACAATTTTAAGATCAATAATGGCTGCAACCAGGATGCCTTTTGTTATAACAATCTTCATTTTGTTTTGATAATATGATTTTTAATGACTACCAAAACTGTGACCAGGTACATACAAGAACCCCAAGCACCCACTGTGTTTGGCTCAAAAGAAAAAAAAAAAATCCTTGAAAACATTAATATTACTAGGGATGGATGCACTCTATGTGCACGAATATTCAATACTTTTTTTATTTTAAGAGTCTATGTACAATTTATAAATAATTAAAGGACGTCAAGTAAATTATTATATTAGGAGCTTAAATATAATTAATCAATGTTTCAGAGACACTAGTTTTTATTGTAAGAATATGAAATGTGAATGGCAAAATGAAAAATTAATTATAAGGGTTTTTAAATAAATTATGTTTGAAGCTTAGATATAATATATAAATTATTAAGAAATGCTGGTTTTGATTGTAAAAATTATGAAATGTGGAAGGCAAAATGAAAATTTTCATGTAAGAGCCTATTTATAATTAATAATAGTTGAAAAGTTTCAAATAAAATATTAGGGGCTTGAGTATAATTAATAAATATTGAAAATGGCTGAATTTTGAAGGACAAAAAGTGTAAAAAAAAAAATGTAATAAGATACAAATCATTTTTACCACCTTTTGATTTTTCATTGTAAATATTATGAAGTTTGAAGAGCATTTTCGAAACCTGAAAAGCACGTTGAAGATAATGTGTAATCTTAGAGTTGAATACACAAATCACAGTTCCTATGCCGAGCCTACATCATGCAGTGTAGATCATCATCATCAAAGCCCATTCCCGAGATTTTCGGGGTCGGCTACATGGATTTTTGTTCTCCAAGCAATACGATCTTCCCACATAATAAAGTTAAAAATTACTAAAGTTAAAATTACTAACCGTCATAATAAAGTTAAAATTACATTTAGAAAAAGAAATAAAACAACAATCATAAAAAATCAAAGAGGGGGTGGGGAGTTGTTTAGCTCGAAACATCTGTTTGTTTTCAAAGAACCATGGAAATTATAATCCTCAAGGTGCAGCAAGGGAAATAGTTAAAAGATGACTTTCAAACTAGGCAATGTGCAACAAAACTTTTTTTTTACGGGATTAATAATCATTTACAACCAAAATACAGTTACATATAAAACCAGTTGACAAGGGAGATCAGTGCATTAAAAGGATGAAACCGTCAGATTATCTTATACATATCTTTTGCTGGTTTCCGAGAGCCTTGCTGCTGCACCCAAGGTTGATCCCACTGAGCAGTCATTCACCATGGCCTGATGTAAAGGAACCGAGTTTAATCAATGAATGTTATTTTCTCACTCCAGTCAAAAGGAGGGTTGGAAACAAACGCAAATCAACCAACCAAACAAGCAAATAAATCATTTTGGCCACGGGAAGGGAAAGGCCCCTCTTGATAGTAAAACAAAATGACCTATATAACATAAAACATGTAAAACCCATTTCCCTCTTCAGTAATCAAAGCATCAAGGGCCCTTCCTTGCACGATATGTTGGTTCAGACATGACCTATAACAGAAAACATGTAAAATCCATTTGGCCATCAGCAATCAAACACAAAGGGCCCTTTCCTTGTGCGGTATGCTGGTTCAAAGAAATGACCAACATAAACACGTAAAATCCATTTGGCTGTCAGTAATCAAAATACAGATGGCCCATCCTTGTGCGGGTTAAACAAAACAACACTAACAACACAAAACATGGCTGGTCCTACTACTGTCTAACTAAAATTTTGCTTTCACTTCACCCACCCACATGGCTTAGATAACCTCACAAACAAATAAAGCCATACGGAATGTGGACCAATAATATTCATTACAAGAGACGTGGCAAAAGAACCAGTACATAGTAGTAGGCAAGGAGAAATCAATAATGTTTCAGCTACTACCTTGCAACACAAGAACTAAATAAATATTATCAACTTGTTAGATGCCAAAAACACAAAAGGAGACTAAAAAGAGTTCTTCACTTGGATAATTTAATGTTGTAACATGGAACAGACAGGGCAGCAAACCCTCCAAGGATACTGTTCACCATATATTTACATTCACATCACCTTCACCTATATTCTTTAAAAACAAAATTATCAGGACTCGCGCCACCTACAAAAAGAGCATGTATGTAAAAGAAATAATGACACTCTAAAATAATGGTGATAAAGGAAATATAGTACTACCAGTTATCAGTCGAACTCCTTTTCAAAGAAAATAGGGTACTGTTAAGGAATGCCATCTTACTATTTGCCAAGTATCCTCCATTGTTCACGAATCCTGATAATAGCAATAACATAACAGAAAATTTCACCAATCAAACAAATTCAGTCCTCCAACAACTCTAAACCATATGGAAAAAAAAGATTTAAACATACATAAATTCAATACCACTTTATGCTTAATCAGAAAGTGGCAAACTCGACACCTTGTGCCTGATTTAATCTTATAATAGATACTTAGATTTTCTTCAAAACCATTTGAGAATCCAAAATGGATACCGTGTGAAAATATAAGACATGAAATTGCAAACATGAGAATCTACAATATTTCAGAGTGATTTTATCAAAGAAAACATGACACAGGTATCAAATTTGGTGTAATGAAACCATGAAGTGTAGTTTATATTCAAGTGGGATAAAGCAGGTTTCAAAAACATGCACCTGCATTCACCCACAGAAAGCACATCTGCAGAATTTTCTTTTGACCCCGTCCACTTCATTTTCTTAGGCATCAAATACACTTTCATGACCATTACAATGCCCAACCACAAGCGTGGATCCTATCAAGTTTCAAAACCTGGCCGAGATAAGAGAACACGTATTAGCACATTAAATTGCTTTCGCAAGGAAATAAGAAATTTAATGGTTCAGTAACTCAAAAGGACAATCAAGGCACTTGCATAACAATTGATGTTTTACTTGCAGAGAAAAAGTCTATTTGCATCTTTTGAATTTCGACGCCCCAATATATATCTACGTATCATAAAAATCACAATTTCAGGTAATCACTCCAACTCCCGCAGACCAAGCACACAATTAATAAACTGAAACATTTGCTAAATTCTACACTGATTACATATAATGTATAACTTTTCGCTTGACTTGATAAACCGTCCTCAACATATGAGTAAAAAGATAAAAATCCAGACCTGGTTGAACCACATGACCGAACTAGGAATTTCATTGCTCCAGGTTTTTTCAGAGAATGTGCAGATTGTTGACCCCCATGGATTGAAATGCTAGGTAAACATTTAAACCAGCCATGGTTGTTAATGGAAATGCTGCAGGGGACAAAAGATAGGTTTTTAGTTGACCACCATACTCCACTGTGGTCAGCAAGGTCATTAAAAGAAATGTAAAAACCTGAAATTATGGGGGTCGTCCAAGTGTAAAAAATAGCATACATGGCTTGGTATGAAATAACGGATTTTGAATGCTTGAAACTCATATAAATAAATAAATCCCTTTTGGCAGAAAGAGTTCCACCCTTTCCTCAATACTGTGAGTCTAGCTGGCAAACTTGCACAAACAAAGCAGCAAACAAATCAGGCCTGAATCCCCAGCCCCGCCCAATAACTTCCAATGACTATTCTAGCCATTTCATTAGAAATGCACTAGAAATTCACAACTCCAAACCATACTTTCTCTTCTCCATAAATTATTTCTTCATTTTTCTGAGTCTTGCGGGTTATCTAATTTTGCTTGCATGTGGCAAAAAAATCAAATGTCTATGTAGTCGAGGCACTAGGTGACGCGAGGAGCCTGTCGCCTAGACCCTGGCCAAAAGGCAACAACAAATGATAAAAGAAAAAAAATGTGGTCAAAGGCTCTTGCCTAATGTAGGTGAGTGCCTCCTACAATATTTTTTTTTTTTTTTTTTTAACATTTAGGCAGTGCTTAGCTAACCAGGCAGAGTGGTTTAAGTATAGCCCACCTAGTGCGTCGCACGAGACCACATAGTCACATGTTGCCTCAAGATGCTTTATTAAAATAAGGAAAGGCAACCTACATAATGACGTGACGTGTCCAATGCGTTGACTACCAATACACATCTATACATTTAGATATTGCTAATCATAGTTATTGAAACGTATATTATATCATATATAAGAAACCTAAATTAAAAACGTGTATCATAACACACCTCGATAAATTTTGAATCTTTCTCAAAAAAAATATATATATATACATAGATGTAAAGAATATATATCAAGCGCTCAGGGAAAAGGGAAAGTAAAGCAAATAAGCCAATGTTAAAAATAAATATGTAAATAATGCATAGGCTAGGCCACGCGGTCGTAATACACAGGTAGGTCATAAGAAAATAAAGCATAAATACGACTTATTCAAGTAGGGAGGTCTGAAGAACACTCTTCCACTGATTTACAACCTTGTAACATATATGATTTCATGTCACTTGTACCCAAAAGAAAACCTATGACTTTAGGCACCAAAATTATTTTTTGAATTAAAACTACTATATACAAAAACGTTGCTAGACTAAAAAGGTACTATATAAGACCCTAAAATAATGGATTTTAAATCGTTAATTGGACCCTAGTTAGTGTAGGAACGATATGAAAGTACTATGGATTAATTGTAATTAATACAAATTAATAGGCGATTATCTCCCGATATATTTTTCTCTACCCACTATAGTTAACATGACCACCAATATTAACTAAGATGTGTACTACAACAAAATAATGATCAATGCATGTTCAAGTAGATATCACAAATGTAACCGTATCAACATACACACTGTCGTATGTTAGCATAAATTAAAATATAAGAAAAACAAACAAAGATCCATAACAATGATTGTAATAACTAATCAAATATTATAAAGGAAAAACAACAATAGAAATAATTAAAAAAAAAACATTTTATTGTTGACCTAGCTTTTTCTTTGAAGCCCCAAAAGCAAATTTACAACAAAAATTGTTTCTCCTAATGTAGAGTTAATCACTGATTTGTGTTGACAATTAGTTGGCAACTGGCCTGCCAGCAACAATTAGCGTGACTAATCCTAGTTGGTTGACCTATTATGCTCGAACAATTTTTATAAAATCGTTACTACCCAATATTAACTCTCAAAATATAAAAAGTCATCACCATACGCATCTATCATTCAAAATAAACACTTCACTCTTATTTTTCCGTTGTTTTGAGTCGAGTATTTTTTTTATTCTAAAAACTTTCTAAAGCTAATTCAAGTTTGTTTAGTTTAATATTTGACAATTGAATGAAGTTTAAAGAAAAGTAAATCATGAAAAAGAAAAAAAAAATTATATGTATCAAATTGTTATCTTTGTGCCTTAGATAGTAGATACACATAACTATATTACTAATTGTAAGCTTCATTTTGTTAGTCATATTTATAAATCAACCTTGCTAGTTACGCATTGTTCATCTAGTCGTAATAAATGGATTAAAAAAAAGAGAAAAAAAAACCTTAGAAAGTGATGAAAAAATTGATGACCTTGTATGGTGTATCCATTACAGTGTCTAAAGGTGTGCGAGCGTGTTCTACTATCCAATCCAATACATGGACACAAGAATGTTGTTACATTGGTTGTGAACTTGTGATTGACAATGGCAAAAGTTCATATTTTATATATATTATTGGAAGAATGTGGAAAATGATCATTTCCTTGAATATTGTTAGGTGTGAATTGCTGCAAATGTAGTGGGAAAAAAATCTTTTTGACTCACTAGTTAGAACCCACCCTCCCTTTCATATAAATGGGCATCTTTCCTTTTTTAGTGGTGACATTGTATTTATTTGAAAATATTGATTCTTTAAAAGACTTTTTTTTTCCGAACTATGACTTCTAGGAATCAATTCCGACGTCGCCTTCGGCAAAATAATAATATGAAAGCAATCTTCAAAAAATAATAATAACAATAAATAACATATATATTAGAAAGACCAATCATACCCAAGGCTTGACTCCAATTTTTCCCATTTAAAAAATATGGTTAGGATTAGAAAACACATGTAAACTAACAACCATTCATTGATTCACACGTCTTATTCGAACGATTTTTATTCGCAGGCACCTATGTTGTTGTCATGGGAGTAGAGCGCTAAGGAGGTTTCCTAACACCCCGAGCGCATCGGCGATACCTCGGAAGCCCCCTAGGGCGCCTCTAACAACAAAACCTTGCTGGAGAAAAAATTACCCTGGAGCAAATTTTTTCATTTTTATCTTCATCATTCCTCAAATGGCTAAATCCTTTTAGTTAGTGCCTTACAGAGTTATTAAATAAGCTAAGTAATAATTTAAACCAACTTAAGTTATTTATTTTTATTAAGAAAAAGGGTGAAATCAGCGCCCAAACACGTAGCGCCTTAGCTGAGGTAGAGTGTCGCGGTGCTGTGAAGCCTGAGGCGGAGCGTCTTAAAAAAATTGCGCCTTTAGCACCTCAGGTGCCCCGGACAACGTAGGCTGGCACTATATAACTTTTTAGAAAGGAAAAAAGGCATCTTAGTTTCCAAGTCGATTTTTTCTCTTTTCTCTACTGGCGTATTCAAGACATTATTTCTTCCCAAATAAACCTCGTCACTTCATCCACATTTTGTTTAATGGCATAATGAGTCTTTGAGTTTATTTGTTGTATCATCATTGATCTCAAATTTGGATCTTAACCATGTTATGGAATTTAACAACCTAATGATTTTCTTTAGCCACAAAACTACTTGGTTCTAAGCATCACTTGTTCAAGGCATGTTGATTCCTATATATCAATTACTCAATCTTTTGCCACATGGCTACGAAGTTTGCTTTCCAAATTATGGTGGATGTCATGGGAAAAGAAAGACAGACCTTTTTCCCAAATTCAGGAAACTTGAACCACCATGCTGATTGGCTTTAGCTGAATTTTGTTTTTTAAAGTTTTGCTAGATGATAGGATAAAAAACTTAAATCAAAATAGTTGCTAGGCAAGATGCACTAAGGGTAAAAAAATTGTGTCCCTCATCCGGACCCATTAAATTATAGGAAATAATATTATGCAAAAAAGGCAATGAGAATGGCCTATAGCCCTATCCTCCAGGGAAGTAGTCAAATGTGTTTGTACCTAGGAAGCAAGATATGAGTTTCACACTGAAAGTGACATCGATACAATAATATATCGCAAAACTTAAAAAGCTAGTATAAGGCTATAGTCGAGATAAAATATATATATATTAGAATCATAAATAGTATCTCTTGATATAATCTAATTATATGCGATTTCAAGAAATGACTACCAATCATCGAACGCACCCATGCATACGCCACATTTTAGGAGAAAAATAGTATAATTAAAAAATATCAACACATTCGGAAGAGATTAATTATGCAATATTTTTGTATCATTGTTCTTTGTTGTGTATTTTTTTAATAGAATATAAATAATTGAAACACTCTAATAATAAAATAAATATACAAACCCAACTTAATTAAAAATTTAATAGAATAAAAATATATATACAGTACAAAAGAATTATGTTAGACAAAAAAAATTCTTAAAAAAGACTTCAAAAATTAAAAAATAAAAAACACATCAAATAATTTTTTTTTAAAAAGAAAAAAATGACTCATTATGGGATATGCTAATTGTGACTGGAATGAAGTGTAATTTCATTGAAAAAGTCAGTATGGTCCCACAACTACCATTTAATGGTTTCAACGTATTAAAAATAAAGTGCCTGGCTCAGCTTGTGTCAACAACTCGCTTGAGTGGCTATTTTAGATGTCTTAAATGACTAAAAAGGTTGTCAGCCGCATTGTTGAAGAGGCCCAGTCTCTTTATTATAGTAAAAATGTTTTATATAGTTAATATAAAGAACGTATATGCTAAACATTCATAGCACATTCATCAACGGCCCCATCATTCAAATCAATTTGAATCATACGTCATAAGTAAAAATGGCACACAAACACCATGTTTACCTCAACAAAGTAATAGGTTCATCGATTTAATATCAAAATACATAGAATTCTCTTTTTAGAAAGACTCGATATTACCAAAGTACATAGATCCTATAATATGTTGTTATTCTTCTAACAAATTATATGTAAAATACAACGAGATTAACCTCATTGGGTCAAACATCCTCAAGCTCGATGGTCGTTCGATTAAGTGATTCAAACTCTAGGAAAGAACTTGGGCTAGACCTCAGCTCCAAAAAGTCATAGGCCATTTGATTCTAGAATTTTTCTCTTTAGCACAAACACACCAAATAATATCAATCTGGCCGTCATGGGCGGACCTACTAACTTTTAAAATATTTTTTGTATATATATTTTAGTTTTAAAAAATCGATTATATAATGTAGAATACAATATGTTAATTGTTTATGAAAATATTCAAACATGTCTTTGTTGGTGTAGTGGTTGGAGGTTTATCATTTTTAGTAAAAGACCTGAGTTCGATACTCTTCGAGTGCATTTTTTATTTTATTTTCAATGCAATTTTATTAGTAATTGCAAACATTAAAAAATGTTTAGTTTAATAAAAATTTATTAACATTAAATAAATGAATTGTTTTTCACAAGTAATATTAAACCCCTAACAAAAAAATATTTAAAATTAATATCTAAAATAATAACGATAGAATTCAATGAAAATATATACCATTAGCTAACTCGTATAAAATTTGAGCCTCATATAAACTATTTTTTCTTTGAAATTGTATTATGATCATATTAGATTCGCAAATTTCAAATTTTTTTTAGCTTCACCTAGAACTTATCCTAATTATTTTGTGATTGTCAATTCTAGACAATCAGGCTTTATAGCCACTTTTTGGTCAAGTTTTAAGTTTTTTACATTTCTATCCCTTCTATAGATAACGTTTGTGATTGTATTTTAAAGAGAATGGGTAAAAGTGTAAAAATGTTCTAGCCTGGCCAAAAAATGGCTTTAAAGTTTGGCTGCTTAGACAAACTCTTTTGTGATATTAGTTATATATTCTACTTATTATGTTTGTTTGCTCTTTGCTAAGGTTATCAATAGTGACCTTATTTTGGCTTAAAATTGTATTTTTTATAGTTGAATTTTTTTTATTAGTTACTAGCTTCGGTAAAAAAAATTGGCTTTACCATTGATAACTACTATTATCAACTAATAAGTATTTTCCATTTCGCCCCCCCTCGACTAAAATCTTGGGTCCGCCCCTGCTGGCCGTCACTCTTGTTTTCTGTTCACTTTATGATCTAATAGCATACTTCCACCGTAGTAGGCAATCGCAAATTAGGACTACTTTTCTAGCGAGTTCATATTTATTTCAAAACTTATCACCTTACAGCACCCTACTAAATACGACCAAATAAACACCTTGTTCAACCATATTCATCTTCGAGCCTTCTTTCCACTATAGAGAGGATTTTTTTTTTATCAAATTAATCACTTCATGAAACCAGCCACAGGCATGCACGCAAGCTCTCGCAGGCCACACCTTCCACCTAAAACTACATATATAAAACCATGTGACAACTAAACTCTCCAAACCCATTCCACCCACTTTACTTTCTCTTGTCAACCCGGCAATACACCATGTATCTTATCGAATAATGTGTGAAGGGATTCCTCAAGCTACATCAATATTGTCTCCTATAATATTCTCTCCTAAACAATACTCATTTTTGTCGAACATTATGTGTAGGAAAAGTAATTATGGTCATGGTGATGATCGTTGAGGCGTAATAATGGTACAAGTCCAATAGGAATTAGGTTTATGGTTTATTGAGCTTAAATGGACATGAAGATAAGTGGTAATGAGTTTTGTTGAGTATTCAAAAATATTATTGAAGTTCTGAAATTTTGTTAATCAAGTTTTGATGATTTGGTTTGTAAGCTATGTTGAACCCATCAATCTAGTATCGGAATGGTAAAATCTTTAGACAAAGATGTCGCCCAAGGGAACTAGGGTCACCAACGCAAGGATGAAACGCATAGAGAAAGCCCTTGCGTACATCTCAGAACAGTTGGTTGTTGTCTTGGTTCGTCAAGAACCTCAAGCTATTCACGAAAAGTTGCGTCGTGAGGTTGGACAACGAGATGAGATTTTTTCAGATTCATTTGAAGTAGAGAAGGTGAACCCTACTACCGTTGATTGAAAGAAACCACCTGTGTTTGATGTATACATAGGATATACGATTATTCGCAAGTCATTACGTTGTGAGGCCGAAACACATGACAAAAATTTTCACGTTAAAGAAAATATGAATATTAAAGAAGTTTGCAAAAAAGGGGTGTTTAGAACAACCCTAATTTTCCCAATTTGTTCAAAGTCTCTAAGTCTAGGATTCATAGAGAAAATTATGTTTGTTTGATTCATAATACAAGCAACTACCAAAGGAAAGTTCGATGTCGACTTTTAATAGCGCATTTTTTGGAGATTGCATCCTCAAAGCTCAAGGTCGAGCTTTTTGAAATGGGGGAGAATGATGTAATATGAGTATTTTTATTTATTGTATTTATCTAATTAATAATTGGATCAGTCCATGTTAAGGCCCAATTAGGAGTACAAGTCCAATACGACTTAGTAGGGATTTTGCTTTTGCAATTAGAATTAGGATTCAATTCGAGCAGGATTTAGGGTTTCTATTTTATTTAGGAAACTAGTTGCTTGCTTTAGGTCAATTATAAATAAATTAAGGCAAGTGGCCAATGTACTAGATAGTTTTTTGTTAAATTTTAAGAAATCCTTGAATTAGTGAAACTTTGTTTATCAAGTTTTTGTTATGTTTTGGTTTATAAATTTCTGTTGAACCCATCAATTTGGTATCAAAGTGGTAAAATGTTTGGACGAAGATGCCACCTAAGGGAACTAGAGACCCTAACACAAGGATGGAACGCATAGAAAAACCCTTTGAAGACATCTCGAGCCAGTTGGTGGTTGTCTTGGTTCGTCAATAACATGAAGCTATCCGCAAAAAGTAGCATCGTGAGGCTGGACAACAAGATGTGATCTTTTAAAATTCGTTTAAAGCAGAGAAGGTGAATCTTCTGTTATTGATTGGAATTTGGAAGAAACCACCTGCATTTGATGTGTATGAAGGATATACGGTCATCCACAAGTCATTGCATTGTGTGGCAGAAACACATCACAAAATTTTGCAAGTTTTAACGTGAGAAATTCTAAAAATCGAATAAGTTTGCAAGAATGGGGTGTTGTCACAAAATTTTTGTAAGTTTTCACTACGATCCTATTTGGGACATGTTTGAAGTTCGGTTCTTGAAAAAGTTTGCGCATTGAAATATTATTATGAAATGGATGTATTATGTCTCGGGATTTGCTTTGGACGTTATATTTGGCTACCAAATTTGTATTTAATTGTTCAGTGTACTAACAACTACAAATGAAGAATTCGAGATCGAGTCTTAACGTTGCACTTTTCAGAGATATCGTCCTCAAAGCTCGAGGACAAGCCTTTTGTAATGGAGAATGATGAAATATTGGGCTGTGTAACACTATTTATTTAGAGTTATTATTATTGCATAAGTTCATGTTAAAGCCCAACTAGGACTACACAAGTCCAATAGGAATTAGGTTTAGGGCTTATTGAGTTTAAATGGACATGAATAAGTGGTAATGAGTTTTGTTTCGAGTATTGAAAAATATTACTGGAGTTCTGAAACTTTGTTAATCAAGTTTAGATGATTTGGTTTGTATACTTCCACTGAACCCATCATTGACCTTCTCAAAATGAAATAAATTGTTGAAAAAAATGCAAGGGCATCATGAATTTATCATATAAGCATAGGACCCCACCCATTACGCATTGAATGGAAGATCTTTTGTTTACCTCAAGTCGAATGGATACGAAAGGGAGATGAATCCCCTATCCCCCTCAACTTAAAACTTATCAGAGAAATCCCCCTTTATATTGTAAAGCAACTTAAATCTTTTCTGTTATTCCCCCTTTATAAAATTTTAAAAAAAATGTTGCTTGCTCTTTTTGAATATTGATTTCTTCAACTCTACAAGTTCTTTATGATTGGGCTTACATGTTTGTCTACTTAATTCTCTTAAGTTCAGTGATTGAACCCATATCATCATCATCATCATCAAAGCCCATTCCCGAGATTTTCGGGGTCAGCTACATGGATTTTGGTTCTCCAAGCAATGCGATCTTCCCACATTTCCTCGCCTAATCCAAGCTCAATGATATCTTCATTCACCGTCTTCATCCAAGTTTTCAACGGTCGTCCCCTCCGTCTACACCCTCCATTAACTTGCCAATCTAAACATTTTCTAATTGGCGCCGTGTTTGGTCTCCTCCGCACATGACCAAACCAAGTTAAACGTCTTTCTCTAATTTTTTTCTCTATGGGCGCTACACCTAAGTATCTCCTAATTCTTTCATTTCTAATTTTATCCTTACGACTTTTACCACACATCCACCTTAACATACGCATTTCTGCTACTGCCATCCTATGCGTATGTTGTCCCATAGTAGCCCAACATTCTGAACCGTATAGCATGGCTGGTCGAACAATTGTCTTATAGCATTTCCCTTTTAGCCTTGCAGGCATCCTTCTATCGCATAATACTCCTGACGCCATTCTCCATTTCAACCAACCAGCTTTAATCCTATGGTCTACATCTTCTCCAATAGCCTCATTCTTTTGAATTATAGATCCTAGATATCGAAAAGTCTCACACTCTGGGACCTCGACACCTTCGATCTCAATTGCATTACTTCTCCCTCTTGGTTCACACCCAAAGTTGCACACTAGATACTCCGTCTTCGAACGGCTAATTCTAAAACCTTTACTCTCTAAAGTCTCCCGCCACTTAACTAATTTCTGACCTAAACCTGCACTAGTCTCATCCATTAAGACAATATCATCTGCAAATAACATGCACCAAGGTACATCTTCTTGCAGATGTCTCGTCAACTCATCCATGACCAAAGCAAAGAGATATGGACTTAACGCCGACCCTTGATGTAGTCCTACTGACACTGGAAATTCACTAGACATCCCATCTACTGAGCGAACAATTGTTACAACCCCTTCATACATATCCTTAATGATATCGACATAACATTGAGACACTTTCTTCCTTTCAAGCACCCACCAAATTAACTCCCTGGGGACCCTATCATATGCTTTCTCCAGATCAATAAAAACCATATGCAAACTCTTACGTGTCTCTCGATATTTTTCTATAGTTTGCCTAAGCAGGAAGATGGCCTCCGTAGTAGACCTACCCGGCATAAATCCAAATTGATTCTCCGAAATTGTGGTTAAACTCCCAAGTCTTTGTTCTATAACTCTCTCCTAAAGTTTCATCGTATGGCTCATAAGCTTTATCCCTCTATAGTTCAAGCAATTCTGGATAGCCCCTTTGTTCTTATAAATTGGTACCACAATTCTATTTCTCCATGAATCTGGCATTTTTCTAGTTTCCAAAATCTTATTAAAGAGCTTAGTTAGCCATTGAATCCCAACTTCTCCTAGACATTTCCATGCTTCAATTGGGATATCATCCGGTCCAACAGCCTTCCCTGTCTTCATTCTTTTTAAAGCTTCTCTCACTTCTGTGGCACTAACTCTGCGATGGAACACGCGATCTCTCCCTTCCTATGAAGCATACCCCTCCAAGTTTAACTCCCCTACATGTGTTCCATTGAGTAGGTTTCAAAAGTAATCCTTCCATCTATCTAAAATAGCTTTATCCTGCATTAAAACTCTTCCATCCTCATACTTAACACACTTAACATGACTCAAGTCCCTAGTCTTTCGTTCTCTAGCTTTAGCTATCTTGAAAATATCTTTCTCCCCTTCCTTCGTACCTAGCCTATTATAAAGAGCATCATACGCTCTCTTCTTAGCTTCCCCTACTGCTCTACTACTCAACTTCTTAGCCTGCTTATAAAGCTCATAAGACTCTAGGCACCTATCTTTTTACCACACCTTAAAGCATCTTTTCTTTTTCGCAATGGTTTGTTGCACATCCGCGTTCCACCACCATGTCTCCTTACCATAGAAACCTCCTCTTTTGGCCTATCCTAACTCTTCCTTCGCACATCTTCTGATTCGGTTTGCCAAATGTTCAAAAAGATCCGCGCTACTAGTCCGATCCTTTGCTTCTAGATTCTCCCATAATAGTAAATAAATTATTAACTTAGGGAACAACTTATTGTAAATTGATTTCATATTTTCAAAACAAATGTAGTTCAATAACTTTAGATGCTTCTATGACATTTTCAAATTTTTTTTTTTTTGGTTGTATGTACTTTTCTCTGTGGAGTAGATAAACTTTTCTTCTTACCCCAAGTCATTCCCTACTTTAAATATTTCCTTACAAAACCTTTTATTGTATTTGGAACAAAATTTAAAACTTTTATACATAAAGTATATATGGAGTAATTTATACATATTATTAAGTTGATTCAAAATTTACCGGATTGTCCCCCTCCCCCTTCCAAATAAATAAAAATCCTGGCTCCGTCCTTGCTTGGATGGTGTTACATGTGTAGAGTGATTGTTCATAGTGGAGTGGTCATGCAACCAGTAGCTTGTTGTTGGTTTATTTTCTTTTAAATAATTACCCCTCTTGTTAGTTGAAATTGAGAGCCCAAATACACTAGGTGTGACCCGTGCTATCAGCACCTCCTAAAAATCCATGGAGATGACACATGCTAAAAACCCATGGAAATGACACATGCTAAAAGATGTGTCTTAGTGTTGTACAAGCATTGCCTTTAAATGGTGATTTCGCCTCGAGAGTGTACTGAATCCAACCATTCATAGATTTAGTATCCTAAATTTAGAAGTTTGCTTGAAGCCCATCAATCACAATCTTGATGATTTGGGAAAGGGTGTCCTAATCTCAATAAGTTAGGGCGATTAGTATGGAGCATTGCTCGTAATATGTTGGGCATTTTGGAAGGGGCGAAATAATGGTGATACTAGATGTGGAAAGGATATGTAAGGAGTGCCTTATGCTTATAATGCATTGGGATACCGCTAGAAACCAGTTGATTGGGATGGTTTTTGAGCGATTATGTGAGAGTGAATCCTTAAGTGTGTCATATTGCGTTTCTATTAATAATAGATTTTTTATCAGTGACTAATAAAATAAATTTAGAACCATCTAGATGATGCATTAAGGAGAATAACATAGCACTACTAAACAACAAAGATAATATCACATTGTACTCATACTGTCCCCAACTAAACCACCCAAAAAGACGTGGGCCATCTTGAGCCTTTCAGTAAAGATAATATCATATATAGAATATAGTATTTTAATTTAAGTATGTGATGAGACATCAATCAATGATATGATCATAGTCGTAAAATGCTTCAACGCAATCCCAAGCGGACCCATGCGCAAACTACTGTACAGTCCGTAAGTTAGGCGTCCAAGCCCAAGAAATGTTAGTCCAAATGCACGAATCTCGAGACTTGGCCCAGGACAATAAAGCCTGAACAACGAATCTCAGAGTTGTCACAGGCCCGAGATCTACTCGCATGAAATCAACCCTAACTCAATCAAGCATTGGGTCCTAAATAAAGCCAAGTGCCTTAGGGACTCAATCATGCACAGGTGAAATCTTCTGCGAGATCTCCTCCTCCTTCCATCACACCCTCGATTGCAGAGAGTTGGAAATGAACACTCGCTATAAGAGATAGTGAAGGGAGGAATAAAGGTATGCATACATAGTGCAATTTACATACAGTCTTTACTCTTCCTTGTATCGATATCTGACTTGAGCATCAAAGTGCCTTCAGCCACCACAACGGTGATCCCTGGTATAACCACTGCTCATTTTTGCAAGTTTGACATCATTGGGATCAATGAGGACAGATCTGAACATATTTGTATGTTTGAACTAAGTATGTTAATTTTAATCAGTTATTTTATCCCAAAAAAATAAGAAGTTACATATGCATATCAAATCTTTTATTAACATCACCAGAGTTAGGATTCAAAACTATACGAAGAATGACGGTAACGGGGTTTAAAAAATTGGAAATCAAGAAAAAAAGTAGTGCAGCACAAAAATTTGAAAAGTGGTAGATGTGAATGATGGGTACATTTGAAAAACCTACAATAATTATAACGATTCAAAATGATGGTCCAAAACGAAATAAGGATTCAAAAAAAAAAACCCTAAACAAAATGATGGTATGTAATGAAAGAAGGGTTGAAAATCTTAATCTCATTTTGTAAAACACTAGTCAAATCCATAAACCGACCAAAAAATGAAACCACAGTAGTTAAGGAGTTGAAGCAGAGGCGAGGCGGAAGGGCCTAAAAACGCTTGAGGCGTGAGGCGAGTCGGACGCCACAGTGAAGTGAGGCGGTCTCAACATTTTTAAAAAAAAAATTATAATAAATTGAAACAAATCTGCATAATAGTATACATCAACTTATAATTATCAATTGCAAATATGTACAAAAAGTGACAACTACCTAGAATCGAAATGAAAATATAATAAAGTTGTATAGCATAGCGAAAAGATGCACTACATAAGTGTCAAGTAACTTGCAAACATCCACTAAATTATTAAAAATCAATAATTTTGAAAGAATAAAAACTTAAGAATATTGAGCACTTGTTAAAAGAAATTATTGGAAATGGTTGGTAAAATCCACAAGTATGATCACTATTGGTATTCCAAAAACATAAATATCATTGAACTGTGATACGAAAAATCAAGATTGATGTTGATCACAAACTGATGTTTTCTCCAGAAAATAATAAAAAAAAAATGTGACAAATTTATCAACACTTAAAAAATGTTTTATCTTGTTTTAATCAAATTTGTAGAATATTACACCAAAAAACATAAAATCCTATTATAGAGTGGGTTGCAACATCCTATTATAGAGCGCCACTATCAACTAGCAAATTCATAATGAAGTAACAAGTGATCACAGGATTTGGGCTCTCTCCCACACATAACACAAACTAACTCCATATCCATACCCCTCCTAGCCAAGTGTCTAGTAGGAATACAATTCCAACTCACATACCCCTCCTAGCCAAGTGTTTAGTAGGAATACAATCCCAACTCACGTCCACCCTGCTAGCGAAGTGTCCCTAGTAAGAATACTATCCAAATCATGTCCTAAACAAAAGAGACTTTTCGGTGGACTTCCCCTACAGAGAAGTCTGTTGTAGAACCCATTGGAGACCTAACATCCACCAAGTAAGACAACAACAACAAAATGGAGCCTTAGACCATGCCACTTCCACTCGCCTTCATCATTGGTGGAAATTGTCAACCTAAGATAAGTTACAGCCTCTTTAATTTTCCATTCATTAAGGTGAACATACCTACCATCCCCTCACTCATCTGCAATGTAGAAGTGTTGAACAAAACCACGATCATTCAATAACACCCGAAACGGCCAAGGAAATATATCCTTAAGGAGCCATCACACCAAACCACTTATCATGCCAAAACTTCAGTTTGTCTCCTTTCCTAAGGAAATGCTCTACCCCTTTCAGGAAGTAAGACAAATTATTGGAGATGCTCCTCCAAATTGCTAGAACAACAGGGTCCATTAAAATGACAGGTGATCATCCATTCCCATTTGATTCTTTGTACCATTGTAACCACTCTTCATAGGTGCACTATAACCACTTTTGCATAAGCGTATTCATTCTCTTGAAAATCCCAAAACGCCCAAACAACCATTTTCTTTGAGAGGTGCCACCAACTTAAGCTCAAAGGATGAAAGTTTTTGTCGCCCTTCGAACCACCATATAGAAAATTTTTCTGTGATTCATTCCTCCTATTGGCAATTGGGAAATGGAAAGGGGACAACATATGGTTTGGGGATAACAAAGATTTGTCCTTCCAAATACATGGAACTAGAAAAACAACAAATGGGAATAGAGAACCACAGAAGTTCATACCAAATTCATAGAAAACAAAATTACAGGGCAGTCTGTAATAAAACTCAAGGGGAGTATAGCACAGAAGGTGAAGAT
Organism: Berberis vulgaris; assembly: GCA_963556465.1. Classification (NCBI taxonomy): domain Eukaryota; kingdom Viridiplantae; phylum Streptophyta; class Magnoliopsida; order Ranunculales; family Berberidaceae; genus Berberis; species Berberis vulgaris. Next base: position 61,879,536 of record OY747137.1, on the reverse strand, counting down.
TTTGATGACACACAAGGAAGAGTGAACAGCCTCTACTGCATTCCCATAACGATACTCTTATTCGAAGACAGGTTGCTTAGCCAAGAGAAAATGAATGTGTCAAGCTCCCTGAGTCGGATGCAATGTACTTTTCAATATTGCAGTTAACTTTACTGAATCAGACTCATGGTATGAATTCAACTAACACTTCCCAGTTTCGCTAGCTCATGGGGCTTACATCCTCGTTCACTCCAATATAAAAATAATAAATGGACCGTGCCCTAGCTGCCAATATGACTGCTCACATAATAATCTTTTATTTCATAAATTTTTTCAAACACAAAAAGGCACAAAACAATTGAATTAGTTATGTTCACTAAGCCCTATACATCATATTCACTTAAAACCCCCACGTTCTCTTAAACCCCGGCTTCTGCAGATTATCAATTAATATAACCACAGGCTTCTAAGGATTATAATGTAATATAAGCCAATCCATGACCATACACCACGGATAGAACAATTGCATGAAATGCTAGCAACAGAACACATGGATGGATATGGTTCTACCCCATCACACAAGTACATTAACCAGACAAAAATAAATTAGTAGAATTAAAAAGAAGGGGTAGAACCTTGGAATCTTCCACCCTATGCAGAGCTCATATGATTGTAGTTCACATCAACCCGGTACAAATATAAGACCGAAGGCTAGCTTGAAAGCTTTAGACCTTTGGAAGCAAGGTGACAAAGCCTCCAACTTTGGCCCTGGAAAATGCAGGGAACCATTAATAATTTCCTCAAACTGGAAGACCTTATTTTGCCATATCGTAGCGCGGAAATCAAATTGGTAACTGGCCATCAACATGATTTTATCATAAACAAAATGGAAAAAGTAGCTTCTTTTCACTAAAAGTGGTGTAAGAACTGTACATGAATTCCATTGGAATTGAAAGACATCGAATAGTCGGTACAATTCAAATGAAAGCCCTCTAGAAAGACATTCATATTACTTTCTCATTATAATTCTCACCAATAAAAATGGTGAACTGCAGTACCAGAGCCTTGAATCAAACATCTTAACCACATTTTGAAAAATCAACATGCTGAACTGCAGACTATCAAAGATTTCACATTTTGAAAAATCAACATGCTGAACTGCAGACTATCAAAGATTTCACTGTGACAGACGAGATACCCGAATAAGTAAACAATTTCTCCTTAAAAACTTTTAATATTACTTACTATGAGAATCAGTAAACGTTTCCCACAAATGTGATAAAGTAATGGCATAGATGACAACATAGTGAAATATCGTTGGCCTGCAGGGCCAAACTGCCTTAAAACAGCATAGCAATAGCTCAGACATTGTATTTTTTTTATTTACCAATGAGCTTGCATAATTTGGTTTGACCTTTCAGATAAAAATATGGTCACCAAAATATACCATCTTCGATAAAGAATGATTACAGAGTAAAATTAATAATTATTAATAAAAGAAAAAGAGTAATATAATAACCTGAAAATGGATAAAGAAGATGTTTCATTTCTTTGTATGAGTTTCATTGTACATAAATTTTCCAAGCGATATTGATTTTTTTGCCTAGATCAATACAGTTTCAAATGCCAAAACAGAAGCTGCACATTATAAGATTCCATTTTGCTCCTTACAATACTGTGAAAATTCTATCACAAAAGAAAAAAAAACTACCATAAGAGGGAACAAAAAGTAGAAAAAAGAAATATTATTTGGTAATTCTACATTGTCAACTACAGATAAGGTTTGTTTTGGAAGAAACTAAGTTCCTTAGCTCGCTTAGATGCTCATCATTTGAAATATGGAGGGTAAGACGGAGATTTGTAACTAACTCTTCTTGTTCCCAACTTAAAGGCCCAGAAGCATACAATGCTTCCATAGTGCAGCGATATGCATGCAACTCTATCTGATGGACTTCTGCGGATAAATCCTTTTTTGGGGGAGGGGAACATTGTATTTCATATTCTCTTCCCCAAAAGGATTCAGCATCACTACAATAACTATGACTAGGACTGGCTAAGGAATGGGTATACAACATAGGGTTGTCATTGGTACTGGAACAACTACCAACAGATTCACTGTTCTCAACTTCACTAGGTTCTAAACTTCTTTCACTAAAAAAATCAACATTGCCAGTTGGCTCCACCCTCTCAGTATCAAACTCAAAATGGTTGTAAAAGGAAGCATGCATGTATTTTTCACCCAGCATACATTGTGGGGAAGCAACAGCATCTACCTTTTCAAGTAGTGGAGAAGGACACCCTGGAGATACTCGTACACGCCTGCCTTCCTTTTCAATCACTCTCATTTTCCGCCCAGTTTTTCTGCACGCTTCAATGTGAGAGTCGTTAGGTGACCCTCTCTTCAAGGTTCGAGAAGAAACCATGAGAGACTCCTGACAAGAAATGTTGTTGTCCTGAACAGAAAAACAGTTATCTTTTAATCGCAACTTCCTATTTTCACCAGTTCCCGTTACATTGCAACCCAACTTCTGATTTCTCGATGTTGAAACTTTGTTAACTTTTCCTTCTTCGAAAATTCTGGGACCCTGCATGCATAAACCCAAGAAATATGATTACGGAAGTCGAGAAATTTCTGAAGGGACATAAGAAAAAAGTAATAGATACTAATAAAGCAAACCATCCATCAGACCTAAATTATACCACCCATGCAAACGTATTTAACTTTTCCAAGGAGAAATGGCTCCTCGAATTCAGTTTTAAAATAAAAATGTCCATGAAACAGAATAAAATGAACTTACCTTTCCAATAATAACCCATCTATCCTTCTCCCGCGATTGTCGCAGCCTGAGCTCAGATCTGCGCACTTTGAATTCATGGAGGGACCCTACCAGTCTAACAAAGAAGTAACCCCCATCCATGACTTTCAAAACTACTGCATTTTTCCAAGACATGTTGTCAAACACCTCAGCAAGATCACCAGGCACCCAATTGAGACGATCTATTAGAGGAGGGCAAGGCCTAATGAGCTTCCTTGACACCCTCTCCACAACAGGTGCACTAGTTACACCCAAAGCAAAACTATACCTAATATCATAGTTATGCCCATTCCCTGAGACTATCTCACCACAACGCCATGAACCTGAAAGAACCTCACTTTTGCTAAACACTTCCACTTTACTCCCTAACTTCAACCTCATAGTGTCCAAGAACACGGTCAACCAACCTCAAAATTCTGCAAAACATAAATAACAAAAAGATTGCTAAAGTGAGATAAACGAAAACCACGCGCATAAAACAATACGTTAAGTGACACACATCCTAGTGGCATAAGCGCTGAATACGAAAATAACAACAGACACAAGAACCATAAAATATAACATGAGGATGAAAAAATAAATCTTCACTGAATAACCATCAATATCATCATCAACTACAACGTACACTTTTGTCCTTAGTATTAATATTGGAACGAAATTGCATTCACAACATTCATACTTCGATTATACTTTTCCACAAAATAGAGACTTAAGACACGAAGCAGTGCAATCTCAAAATAATAACCTAATCCTGAACAAAAAATGACCGATGCCGATTCAAGATTTAAAGACACTAGATGCTTGATTGAAGATGAACTAGTCCACAAAACCAAATTTGAGACTTTTCTCATTGTTTATAATAGATCTGTTACCATCAGCGTGCCACACATGAAATCAGATCCTTCAACTCTTAATATAAGCACGAGAAACTCGAACATCAACTACCAAGCTTTTGATTGGTCGTTTTCGTATCTGGAGGATCTAAAATCCCTGACAAAAGCTGTCGTGATAAAAAAAAAATCAACTACCAAGCAAAATTCTATCGAACACAGAGCATCTAGGTCATTTTCGTATCTCGAGGATCAACATGACTTGCGGAACAAGCAAACGCAACACAAACACTTGAGGAACAACAAAAAAGACCTAAAACGCACACAGCAGATTATTATTATTCCACAACACACGCAACACAAACCCTAAATGCAAACATCTACACCAAAACCAAATCTAACTCAACTCAAACCCTAATTTCCGATCCAAAACAACAACAACAAAATACAGATTTCAATATAAACAACGAAAGCGTTTAAATTAAACAATACAAATCTAAAGAATGAAAGAAAAAGAAGAACTTGTCTACTGACCTTCGTAGGGTTTTTTTCGGTTCTCTCACGTTTGTTCGTTTTCGTTGGAGATTTTTTTTTTTTTGGTTTCTAATATTGAAGAGAGAAAATTTGTTTTTGTGATTGTGGAATGGTGAGATGAGAAGAGAGAGAGAGTTTTTTTTAAGTTACGGGGAAATAATAATAATGGAATAATCCTTGTTTGACGTGGATTAGGATTTCGCAAACAAATCGATATGGTTAATTTATACCGGATTGTAAATGAAATATTAGTAATAAATTTTGTTTGAAATTTTTTTTTTTTAAATGTACTTCGTCATATTTTGATATTTTTGTAATGTCAAATTATTTGGTATGATTTTAAGCACAATATTTATGTCATAAATTTTTTCAGTTCAATGGGGCAGAATTGTAAAACAGTTCACATTCAACACCTAAAAGCAAACACATTTTAATTTTACAGTTTCTAATTAGCAATCCATTCAGAATCAAAACTAATAATTCATTCAGCTGCTCAATACTTAAAAAAAATAAACGCCCTCTAAGTCCGGTTTGAACAACTAATAAAGGGTGGATTAATGAAGGAACCAAACTGTCTAGTTACCACTCACTTTTATCTAAGCTCATCCCCCACCCCACCCGATTTTAAGGTTTTTGAGGGAAGGTAACTTTGGGACTGTGTGGTAGACGGCAAATAAAGTTTTTTTGTGTTCCAATTACTAGTGAGCCCAAACTCATTTTCCTTTCTTCTTTCAGAATCTCTTCCTTTCGGATAGGCATACCCTTTCTTTCCTCAAGTCTTTATTTATTTATTTACTTCAAACCCTTCTTTCAACACCTTATTTCTTCCCTCAGTGAGTGTTTCCTAGATTTTCTTTGTTTTGCTGGTTTATTGTTTATCTTTGTATTTTTTGCAGTTCTCGAGTGAAGTGCGACTCCTCCTCCTCCTTTCTACCATTTTTTTTCCTCATTCCCTTTGAATCAGCCGTCAACCACTCTTCCTTTTCATCATTTCTTATCCCTCAACCATAGACTTCTCATCAACTGATTTTCACAACCTTTACCTCATAAATATGAACGATCATTCAAACACAAAGTCTCTCTACCAACCAACATTAACCACATTAATCCAGTGTTGCTATATCAAACCAAAACTCACTCACTCCATGAATCCATCCATATATTAAGAGGGTTTGTTTGTGCTTCTGAATAGAGTCAGAAGTTTTAATAAGAAGCGGATCACCTTGTTTAAAGTATTTGTTTTTAGTTCTAATTAGAAGTTTAACTTCTGATTGGAGTAAGCACCAAGGAGGTGCTGATCACTTATCTCAAAAATCATTCCAAGAGTAACCTTAAAATAATTTTGTAATGACAATTATTGCCCACGTTTTCTTAAAAACAAATAGGGCTAAATTTTGATGACACACCTTCATTCTCTTCACCAAGTGTTGTCGATGTATCTACCTTCATAAAGACTTTTCAACGGTAAGAAACTTATCTAGCTTTTCTCCTTCATTTTTGTGTTTTTTCTTTGTATTTTTTCAAGCTTTTCTTTATCTCTCAAACTCTCATTCTCACGTATATTTTCAAGATTTCATTATGTAGCAAGTAGTTTTCATTATGTAGCATGTAGTTTTGAAAACTTTGACAAATATAATGATCACCACAGTAATCCACCATTTCTCCATTCCTATATGTGTCTCCTCAGTGGGGTAAAATTGTCAAACATTTCATATTCAACACCTAAAAACAAACACATTTTAAATTTTCAGTTTCTGATCAACAACTCATTCAAAAACAAAATAAACAGCTAATCCAGAAGCTTGTTCAGAACATCTAATTCCAGTTTAGCTTCCAAGCACTTAAAAAAACTAACGCCACCTAACTGTATCCCCTTTTACTTCTGAAAATTTTATCTACATTTTTCATAGACTCCATTGTTATAGGTCACTGCTTATGGATTATTCGGGTCAACGCCATTTTCCCCTCCCCTTCCAATTCATCTTCTGCATTTCCCCTTGAACCACCCTCCACTTCCCCCTAACCCAACAAATGCCAATCATCCACCAAGAATTACATTTCAATCCACTCCATGCATTCCACAATACTCATATGATCCCCACAACTCCTCCACAAACAACCCCATCATCACCAACCTTTTCAGTGTCCCATCATTCTCAACATATTGAATCCACCAATCAAATAGAAGATATGATCCACAAGGTTGAAATTCAACTAACCCAAAATATGAAATTACCAGCCCCTGTTTTTGCATCTCTTAAAGAAGATGTGTCCGACGTCATAGAACTACGAGCGGTGGTGAAGTATTTCCATCACAAATCTCTCTGGATGGAGGTTTTTGCTCAAATGATGGCCAGTCAATGGAGGAACTCTTATTCTCTTTGAATCTCCTTTTGCATATCTTCTCTTCAAATCTCACAACTCTTTATCTTATAACTCATCATCGCTACAAATCGCGAGCAGCAAAGAGATAAGCCTCCATGACAGTCCACCCAGGAGACGACCCCCTTCCTTCAATGGCAAAGGTACCTTTATCTCTCTCTCTTTTCGTCTATTAAGAATGAATGCCATGTTGTATCAAGTCTTCATACTTGATTTGCAACTTTTGTTTTTTGCCTTGAAACATTGACTGTACAATAGAATGAAGGTGGGATATTCCAAATTTAGGTGTCAAAGAAATGTCATACTAAATTTGATTTTTTACACAAGCAATTAATTCCTTTTTATAAAATAAGGAAGATAAGTACGACGCTTAATGAGACCCGTAATGATTATGGGACTAGATCCTATTAATCTCATTGTTGTTTGAACTTTGTCAAATGCATGGCAAAATTTTAGACTTCTAATTAGAATAAGAGGCAAAAATTGAACACCTGGGTGGGTTTTCTCTAGTTTTAATTCCTAGCAGACTGTAATTCCTTCAACTTGGAGAAAGTAACCATTGAAGTGGATTAAGAAGCGAGTTAAATGTCAAACCCCAATTCTCAAGACACCTAAATGCCTCGAAAATTGTGGCGCGACTCCAAACCCTAAATAATTTTTTTTTTTAGAAAAAAACATAAAATTCATACGGACAATCCAATAAAATAGGCTATCTCACCATCCTAAAATACGAGCGTCAACAACTCAGCTCCACCGTTGTCACGCCCTGGTTTTTGAACAACATAAATAAATAGATTGTCCAAAAATCAAGGCATAACAGGAACACTTTAAATGGTACAGTCATAAGGCAGAAAACAACTAATAAGCTTCCTCAATATTCTTCCTCTAAAAATGAGGTCCACAACGAATAAATGAAAATTTCAATAATAAATTCCCCAAATAAATATCTGACAAAACTGAGCATTTATATCCAAATCCTACATCTGATTACCTAGGAATAATAATAAAGATCTAAAAAAAGAATAAAACGTGTCGACTCCTCAGCTATCGCCACGCAGCTACTATCCTTCCTTACGCTCCAATTAACCCTGATGGTTCTCTGGGGCTACGCTCATTAAGAACGTACCCAAATTTGTAAAACAATACAAAATCTGGGTCAGTATAATCATACTGGTGTGAGCAAACTTACAAATCAAGACAATTAAATATAAAAGGACAAAATGCAAATTTCACCTTAAGGAAGACAGGTAGTTCTCATTCGAGGTTCGAATGAGCTGTTAGTTTCTTCCCTCAAGGCTAACCTAGTACAAGCTAAAATAATTTATACACAATTTCATGACATGTTCAATTCAATGGTTTTATTTAATTATTTATTTTTGTTCTCTAATTCTTGGCTTCTTTTTCACAATCGCACTCTCCTCCTGTGTCGAACACACCTCACCCAAGTGTGCCTCCCTTGTCATCGAAGCCACTCGGAGCGTACATGACCCACGTGGGGTGCCACCTCGAGTGTCATGTCATCTCACCCGAAGTTCGATCACTGGCAAATATTCTTCCTAAATCTACACGTACAACCGAACTCACATGGAACGGTGCACCGATATGCAAGCAAGTCTGCATACCCATAATAATATCACACGTATATAAGCAAGTCTGTATACAAAAGTTTCTTTTCTTTTCACATTTTTTTTTCTGGAGTTGTGGAAAAAGAACATTTACCAAGTATTTTATTTGAGACATTACTTTTCCAAGTCAATTAACATCACATCACATTCCCCCTACAAGAACCATATACATAAAACATTACCAAGGTGATATTCATAACATGACATCATGACCCCCGTTTCAACATGACATCATGACATCATGACCACGGTTATATTAACATGACCACTGTTAACTGTAGATGTCAACCACATGACCCATTTTCCACATGACAATCAATAACTATAGATGTCCACCACATGACCATGACCATCAAACAAAGAAAACTAAAACTGTAGATGAATAAAGAAGACTAAAATCGTAGTTATAGATGTCAACCACAATGTAAATGTCAACCATGATGTAAATGTCAATCACAAAATATGTAAATGTAAATAAAAGAAAAGATGTAGATGTAAATAAACCCTTCTCATGGCACATCATCATTAATGAAGAAAAGATGTAAAGAGACCAATCACTATCAATAAAAGAAAACGAAGAAAAAAAAAATATTTCCCATCCTCTCTCTTCCAGACGTCAGGTCACCAAAACAAAACCCTTCTCAATCATAAAAAAAATAAAACAAAACCCTTCTCAATCTAAAGAATAAACCTTTCTCATGTCACATCACTATTAATGAAAAAAAAAATGAAAGAGACCAATCACTATCAATAGAAATTCTCATGTCACATCACTATTAATGAAAAAAAATGAAAGAGACCAATGACTATCAATAGAAAAGAACCCCTTTGTTTTTTTTTTTTTTTTTTTCAGTATTAAATCACAGAAAAGGGTAGAGTTCGTACAGTAGGAAAAAGTAGAGTTCGTACAGTAGGAAAAAGTAGAGTTCGTACATCTCCAAAGAAAGTAGATTAAAAATAGAGTTCGTGCATAGGAAAAAAAAATCACAGAATAATCGATATCATAGATTAAAAATTTCAGTAGAGTTTAACTCACAAATATTTTTTTTCTTTGCAAGATTCCAAGGTTCTTCTTTTCAAGCGCCTCCCCACCCCCTTCAACGCAGGTTTTTTTTTTCTTACGTGTGTGTGCAAAGAGGGAAAAAAAAAACTAGGGTTTCTTTTCAAATAAAAAGTTAGGGTTTCATTAGCTAAACACACCCATCCCTTATCTCTTACCCACCACCAGCCTAAACCTAAGTTTGAAATTAAAAATCATAAACTATTATTACTTGTAATTATTATCAATTAATTAGTATCAATTAATAATTACTACCAATAAATATTATTAACTTCTAAAATAATGCAAGTATATTGGTAAGTGAATTGGGCGGGTATTACAACCTGCAACACAATCACCAATAGCAACACCACCTGCACCCAGGTAGGGGTACACCCATTTGTCACAAAACAAACAAACGGGTCGGTACTAGCTGGTATGAGCAAACCGTGGATATATAACATCAACTAAGACGGTTCAAAAGAATCATAAAAGTTAACAATACATCACCACTTTTCATTCCAAACACTCAATCATGATGCAATCATTTACATGAGATGCTACATGAGTTGAATATAATGCATAATCTCAACCACAACAACAAGGGAATCATGAAACTCAATGATGCATCACCACTTTCATTCTGAATGCTCAATTATGACAACATGCACATGAGATGCAACACTCTAATGTGCCTAAACAATACTCATTTCTCTCCACCAAACCACCTCGGGTATCTCTCATATCGAAACGCGCGTTAGGGCGGAAAACTTTCAACCCGAATATAAGACCACACATCCTCACGACCGTACTAGCCATCTCAACCCATCCTCATATACTAGGCATCACCTGCAATGTACCAATGACTATGGAACAATGAACTACTGCGAGAGTTATTCTTTTGGATGTGGGGAGAATAAACCCAGACATCCTCACGGTCGTACTAGTCATCTCAACCCATCCTCAGCTATTAGACATCACCTGCAATGCACTATAGCCTACGGAGCGATGAACTACTGCGGGAGTTCCTCTTTTGGAGTGGGGTTGACACCACGTTCTCAAGGCCAAGTGTTGCTCCCTTTTTCAGGTGCGGCGCAGTTCATTATCTTGAACGGGTGCCTCATTTATCAAGGTAGGGTGCTACTTCCTTCACTTTGAAATGAAAGTATCATTAAACATTCTTTTTCATTTGCATATTACTTGAATTTTTTGTGCAGTTTTACAATCTACTACTCGACTACATACCTGACAGGTTTGATTGTTAAGCAAATAAAATTGTTATTTACCTAGCTTGTTGTAAATACACTACATTAATGGCATCCTGTAAATTACATGCAATACTTGTTACAAATTTTAAATAGTGAAGGCAAATACCTGTAAATTACATGCAATACATTAATGGCACCAGTCCTAAATAATTATCTTGTTACAAATTTTAAATATTGAAGGCCTAGGTTCCTAACCCTAAAATAGATGGTGATTAACCTATGCGCGGGAGAGGGCACGAAAGTTTCAACTCAATCATGCCACTATTCAAATTTGCATGCAATACTACCTAGAACAAGCTAAACACAAGTGATCACACAGAAACCGCGTGCAGATGCACTGGGTAGAAGTTACCTCCGGCGTGAACCTCTTTCGGGTTACTTGCGACGCCAAGTAGAAGTTGATTTCTGAGAGTTTCTTCGCGAATTGCAATATTTCACTTCATTCCCACTTGAGCTCCTATGTGTGTGACCGCTGCAAAATAAATGCAAAAAAACAATTCAAACTCAAGCAAATAAAACAAATAAGAAAATGATTTGTAACATTGTTCATAAAAAGAAAATTAAACCTAATTTATAAACTAGCAAAAAACAACCCTAGATTTTGATTGTACCGTTACAATCCCCGACAACGACGCCAAAAACTTGATACGCCAAAAACTTGATGGAGTTTTTATTAACCTAAATTAATAAGCTGATAAACCCTACTTGTAATACCGCAAGTGCACAGCTGTCTAACTGGTAAACAGTGGCAAATACGGGTCGATCCCACGAGGATTGACGAGACAGTCGAATTCTAAGACTTATTTGAACTAATTTAGAGTTGGGGGTTACAGCAGATGAAAATTACTAAATTAAGAAAATGAAATTGACAACTAAAATTAAACTGATAAGATGATCGAGACATCAAATCCACCACAGGTTCTTCGAGATTTGTGTAATCCAAATTATTGTTTTCAAGAATTAACATGACTAACCTAAAGATTAATCTAAGTTCACAATTGATTTCAGCAAAGGTATAAACCCCTAGCATTGCGTGTCTTCTTACGGCACACACAATCACAGGTTTATTTTAACTAATTCTAAACCCTCAGCATTGCATGTCTTCTTACGGCACACACAATCACAGATTCAGATTAATTTATTAAAGCATGCTTTGAATATCAATAAAGGGTACTTCTAACTACCGACTAGTCTAGATAATTAATCCGGATATAATTGGTGAAAGAAAATTATTGAAACTCAGAAATCAACTATGTTTAACGTTCAAGTATATAGAAAACAATAAATTCAAATACAACAAACTCTAGGAAACCCTGTGGTTTCATCTTCGCCTCGGCGCGGGGTCTAAAAGATCATGGTGGCGGTGGTCACAGCACTGGTGTAGGTGGAATCCATCTCAGCACGAACACACACCCCGATAAATAGTGCAAATGCACTGTGGGGCTCTGAATAAGTCACGGGGTGCCAATAGCCAACTGTTTGAAAAACAGTTGGTCCCGCCAACTTTTCCTGCGCCTTCGTCCCCATCGAGCTGCGCTCCTCGCGAGTTTTTTCTTCCTCCGACCATCGCCGGTACCTGCAAAAGAGAGAGATGGACGAACAGAGAGAGAGGCGCAAAAGAGAACAAAAAATGAGGGAAAGAAACAGGGGCGATGCTCCCTGTTTTTGCTCCTGTCGTGGTGGTGGTGTGCAAGTTGGTGCGCCGCTTGCAACGATGGTCATGAGAGAGGGAAAAAGTGAGAAAGAGATAGGGAAATAGGAAGAAGGGCCGAGAGAGTGAAGCGAAGAGGAGCTTGGCTGCGAGGAGGTCGTGACGGCTGGCTGAGTGACCTGTTGCTGCTCTGTCGCGAGGTGGAACAGGGTGGTGGCGGTTGTGGTTGTGCGAAACAGGGTGAGGAGGTGATGATGTCTACGATGGAACATGGTGTGGCGGCTCCCTAGCAAGAGAGGAAGAACGGGTGAGGAAGAAAGGTGAGGAGGCGGCTGATGGTGGAACAGTTTGTGCAATTGAGGGGGACCAAAACAGGGGATGAACGGAAGAGGACTGCGACTATGGTGGTGTTGGCGAGGTGAGGTGGTGATGGCGAGATGATCACACTGCCGGTTCTCCTATCGAGCGAGGATCGCCGGCAGGGTGGCTGAAAAAGAGAGGAAGATAAAAGAAACCTGGAAGAAGAGAGAAGAAATCTTTCTCTAAAAATGGAGAAGACCTAAATAGGGTTCTCTTATTTCCTTGGGCTTGGGTTTCTAGATTAGCATTTTGGATTTGGGCTTAGATTAAATTAGGTGGACCTAGGTTTATTTGGGTTAGGTTTAGATATGTGACCCTCTACTTTGTACCGCCGCTAAAATCAACCAATTGATCATTCCTTAAATTGTCGCCTTAATGCGATTTCATCGTTCACGCTCAAATTCCTACAAAGACAAGAAAATGAAATAATTAGAATAAAATATACTAATTGAAACACTAACATATATAAATTAAGGGATATATTATGTAATAATTACGTGAATATCACCTAGCTTGTTGTAAATACACTACATTAATGGCACCCTGTAAATTACATTAATAGCACCCTGTAAATGTTGGCACTTTTGTTTTTGCTAATGACCAACCTTATCAAGTGCTATAAATATTGTTGGTCTTGTTTTTGTTCAGCACAACCATTTTGTGGCATTACTTACTCAGTATGGCTGGTCCTTGTTAGCTAAGTCCCGCTTACTCAATTTTCTCAGTATGACATTACTTCAATATGTTATATATTCACCAAATTATCTTTTTCATGTAGATGTTGAAGGCTTGAATGCCCAAGGCAAAGTCTGGCTCATTTTTTTATGTTCTATCCTTGTGATAGATTTTTTACTTATTGTTACAATTAGTAGCATGAATACTACCATTCGTCACATTACTACATTCTGTTGGTTCATATCAGACTATCATTAGGTTTAGGCAGAATACCGTGTTTACAAATTTATGTGTATTTATCCTTTTTGATTATGTACTTATATGCTCGTGAATAGTGCTTCACTGGAAGACCAGTAAGATACCATCCGTCCATCCTACAAAATGGAAGCCAAAATATTTATCATAGTTGAGCTTTCAAAGCTTTGTGCTCTAGATGTTGTTAGTTGTTTTATTTCTCATGCTATAGTCTAATATCTCATTTGTGGTGCAGAGGAAGTTGATTTTGAAGTACACTCACAAATACAGAATTGGATTGTGGAGGCCCCGTGTTGAACCTGTTAAGGTTGAGCTGTATTACTTCTTGGAGCGGCAATGAATATCATATTGTTCTGATTATTTGCCATGAACGCTAATTTTGTCCTATGTGGATGAGCAATAAGCTGAAGGCGGATGGAGGAGTTTCTGGTGGTGGTTATGTTAATTTAAAATTCAAACTCGGGGTTTATACCAGCAAGAGCGCTGCAAGAACTATGGCGACAAAGTTTGCGTTTACAGATATGGCTCCTTTAGCCATTTCTTTTAATCTTTCAAAATGACGAGTTTGTACTTGTAATGTTGGATGAAGCCAAGTTCTATAACATTGTATGATATGATAACTCGGATTTGAATCTGGATCTTTGTATAGTAATTCTGATCTAAGTACATCTTTTTGTATCTGAGCTGTATCCGACTTGTTTTATATCCTAACTTTCACCATAAAATTTATGGTTCAAATGTAAATTTTCATCAAAAGTTGGCACGAATTTTTTTAATTATCCAATATAGTTAACATATTAATGAAGTTTATGGGAAGATCAACAGACAAATTTGAGCCAAAATGTTGTAACTAGGTTTTGCAATCATGACAACGTTTCACAATTTGCAAATGTTTATACATATCTCGAGAAATAAATCATCGTATCAAATTGTGAAATGTTAAATGTTACCGTGGTTACAAATCTGGTTGCAAAATACTGGATCCCAAGTATTTTTTATATGCCTAAAATAAATTCATCATTGAAAAAAATTTCACAATCAAACATTGGAAAATTAGGAAAAGTTTTTACCTTTGAAAAATCAAACAATGGAAAAAAAAATTTGTGGAATACTTTACCACGTTTTTTTTCTTTGAAAAATCAAACAAAAAAAAATTATGTTGAAAACTTCACCACAGTTTTTTTTCCATTGATTTCCATGAAAAGTTTTTCGAAAATCAAACACACCCTAAAGGTAACTTTGGGACCGTGCCTTATTTGTTGAGCCGAAAATGGCATCGAGCGATTTAAAGTAATAACTCTTAACCTTAAATTGGTAGACTATAAAGAGAGTTTTTTTTTGTGTTCCAATTACCAGTGAACCCAAACTCCCCCTCCTTTCTTCTTTCAAGATCTCTTCCTTTCGGATACACATACCCTTTCTTTCCCGAAGTCTTTCTTTCAAACCCTTCCTTCAACACCTTCTTTCTTCCTTCATTGTGTGTTTCCCAGATTTTCTTTGTTTAGCTAGTTTACTGTTTATCTTTGTATTTTTTGCAGGTCTCTGGCGAAGTGCGACTACTCCTCTCTCCCCATTTTTTCGTCATTCCCTCTTAATCAGCCGTCGACCACCTCTTCTTTTTCATCATTTCTTCTCCCTCTACCATAGACTTAACATCAACTGATTTTCACAACTTTTACCTCATAAATATGAATGATCGTTCAAACACAAACTCTCTCTACCCACCAACATTAACCACATCAATCCAGTGTTGTTATATCAAACGAAAACTCACTCCATGAATTCATCCATATACTAATTGTATCCCCTTCTACATTTTTCATAGACACCATTGTTATAGGTCCTTGCTTATGGATTCTTCGGGTCAACGTCACTCTTCCCCTCCCCTTCCAATTCATCTTCCGCATTTCCCCTTGAACCACCCTCCACCTCCCCCTACCCCAACAAATGTCAATCATCTACCAAGAATTACATTCAATCCACTCCATGCATTCCACAATACTCATATTATCCCCCACAACTCCTCCACGAACAACCCCATAATCACCAACCTCTTCAGTGTCCCATTATTCCCAACATCTTGAATCCACCAATCAAACAGACGATATGATCCACAACTTGAAAATTCAGCTAACCCAAAAAATGAAATTACTAGCCCATGTTTTTGCATCTTGTAAAGGAGATGTGTCCGACCGACGACATGGAACTGCGAGCGGTGGCGAAGTACTTCCATCTCCAATATCTTAGGAAATAGGTTTTTGCTCAAATGATGGCCAGTCAATGGAGGAACTCCCACCCCTTCCATATTGAGGAATTGAACAGAGGGAAAGATAGTTCAAACCAGTGGCGGACCCAGGATTTTAGTCGGGGAGGGGGGGGGGGGGGGGGGGGCGAAATAGAAAGAAAAAAAAAATTCTACCCGAGTTAGTAAAATAAGAAAATTACAATTATAAAAATACATTGCATATACCAAATTGAATTAAGTGTAATCCAATTTTATGCCAAAATAAAGTCACAACATCAATAAGCTTAGCAAGGGGCAAACGAGCTGTGAGGCCTTGTGTGGGCGGACCTGAGGGGGAGGGTGAGGGTTGAGGCTCAATATGCCCAGGCCCAAGAGGGTTGACAAGCTACAAAGGAGGATAGTCCCACATCGCCTGGGTGCGGAAGGGGATGTGCTACTTATGTGCGAGGTTGGATCCCCATAATAACACGCATTTTAAAGCCGTGTGGGCAGGTTGGGCTCAATGCGGACAATATATTACTATGCAGATCGGGTCGTTACAGAATGGTATCGGAGCCTGACCCAGCCGGAAGTATGCCGACGTGGACGTTGGGCCCTAAGGGGGGTGGATTGTGAGGCCTTGTGTGGGCGGACCTGAGGGGAAGGGTGAAGGTTGATGCCCAATAGGCCCAGGCCCAAGAGGGTTGGCAAGCTACAAAGGAGGATAGTCCCACATCGCCTGTGTGCGAAAGGGAGATATGCTACTTATGTGCGAGGTTGGATCCCCATAGTAACAACGCGTTTTAAAGCCGTGCGGGCCGGTTGGACCCAGAGCGGGCAATATTGTGACTGTGCGGATCGGGTCATTACAGAATGATATCAGAGTCCGACCCAGTCGGAAGTGTGCCGACGTGGACGTTGGGTCAGTGTGCCAACATGGACGTTGGGCTTTAAGGGGGGTGGACTGTGAGGCCTTGTGTGGGCGGACCTGAGAGGGAGGGTGAGGGTTGTGGCCCAATAAGCCCATGCCCAAGAGGGTTGACAAGCTACAAAGAAGGATAGTCCCACATCGCTTGGGTGGGAAGGGGGATGTGCTACTTATGTGCGAGGTTGGATCCTCATAGTAACACGCGTTTTAAAGTCGTGCGGGTCGGTTTGGCCCAGAGCGGACAATATGTTACTGTGCGGATCGGGTCGTTACACGAGCGTAATAACTGGAATATATAACTAAAATCACAAAATAATTAGGATAAATATCTAATTGAAGCTAAAAAAAAATTGAAAATTTACGAACATAATAAGATCCTAACACAATTTCATCGAAAAATGTTTATATGAGGCTCAAATTTTGTACGAGTTGGCTAGTGGCATATTTTTTCATTGAATTCTTTAGTTATTATTTAATTATATATTAATTTCAAATATTTTTTTGGTTGGAGGTTTTACGCCACTTGTGAACAAGCAATTCATTGCTTTAATGTTTGCAATTACATATAAAATTGCGTTGAAAACAAAAAAGTAGGTGAAAGTCACAATGACAAAATTGTATAAATATAAAGAAATCATACGCTCCGAGAGGACCAAAAATAAAGTTTTATTAAACTAAACAATTTTTTTAATGTTTGCAATTACTATAAAATTGTATTGAAAATAAAAATTTGGCATGTAACAATGAAAAAAAAAAATGATCAGTAACCATAAAAATGTATAGTGAATAGCCATAAAAAAAATATGCGCTCAATGAGTATCGAACTCGGGTTGTTTTCAAAAACTTAGAAACTTCCAACCACTACACCAATAGAAAAATGTAAAAATAGTAGAATGAATAATTTACATATTGTACTATACAGTATAAAATTAATTTTTTTAAAGATTAAGTATATAATAAAATTATTTTAAAAGTTGAGGGGGCAGTTGCCCCCCCTCGCCCCTTAGCAGGTCCGCCCCTGGTTCAAACAATTACTACCTTCTTCAGTTTACAAACCAATATGATAGAAAGAAAGTTTTCACGTCCGGTTCGTCGACTCTCTTCAGCTAGTTAGTTTTAATGAAACCTTGGGAAGACCATTACCAGCTGATCAACTTTTCACAAGTCCCTTGTTGGGTTTGTTTCCCCAAGTACCCAACACAAAAGATTTCCCTGTAAGACACTCTTTCACTGGTAGAATGCTTGGGCAAATGTATGGAAGTTGATTTGCTGACTCTGTGTGATTTCTCCATCCCTTATATTCAATTTAAAATCTGGCTTGGTGCATCTAAATCACTGCCTTGCTCCATGGACACCTAATTTGACATCGAAGGGGGACGAATCTTCACAATCAAATTTTGCTACGAGAATTTCCCGAACATTTGCTTTTGTTGTGGGCTTAAAGGATCTTTAATGTCGCCTCAGTCAACGCCTTAATGGCTCCCCTGCCAAATACATTCAATGCTTCAGCCAACTCACCCAATACTTTTAATGCTTCGACAAGCACATTCAAAGCTCCTCCCCCAACGCCTCCACTGCTGAGTTACCACAACCCACTCTCACAGAAGTCATAACGTCAGTTGAAGTAAATGACACAATTCTTCTGGACTGTTGGATGAAGAACATGATCACAGGCACCGAGGCAGGATCCCTGGAAAATTCTAACTGTCGAGGGAATGGGCGAGGAAAACAGCGAGGGAGGGGGGGACCGTCCCTCGACAGTTAGACAAGCTCCCTCGACTGTGATGGAATCTAGCAACAAAAATTCTAGGGAGCGAGGTCCCTGTGCCAGAATGACGCCAGGGAGCCTCCTCCGTACGTGAGATTAAACGCCGTCCATTTTTTGCCATCCAAACAACTTTTCTAGACGTCTCGCTCCCCCCAAAAACTCCAAATCCCCTTTTTCTCTCCACCCTTTTCTTAGAAGAAATCGAAGATGAAGAAGATTAACATTAACTAGGGCGAAATCAAAGAAATCGAAGCTTTGTGAGAGGGTTTCCAAGGCGAAGATGAAGACAAGGATTAACTCAGACGAAATCGAAGCTTTTCCCACTTTTCGTAGAAGAAATCGAAGTTTGGAGAGCAGTCCATATAAAGCATGTCTGAAGCAAAGGGTATTGCAGATTTTACTGCACTAGCTAGGTCAGTAAGTTCAAGTTCATGATCGATGTATAAACTGTTTTTTAGTCCTTTTTTTTCATGGTTTTATGTTAGTATATTATATTCAAAGGAATTATTCATAGTTTATGTATTTTGAAAGAACTCAGTACTGATTTGAAATCAGAAAAAAAGAAACCCTAATTTTTAGGATCATTGTTCAGAAACCCCATATCATGATATATCATATAGCAGTCAAGAACATCAAAGCTTGCCAGGGAACATCGTATAGCAGTCAAGAACATCAGAAAAACAAAAAAAAAAAAAAAAAAAAAAAACCTAATTTTTTAGGATCATTTGTTAGACATTGAAATTTTCTTAATCTTTAGAAGGAAATATGAGTTGTTGGTTGTTTCATTTCTTTTAGGTTGTCTTTCAAAGGACTCCTTCCACTGGTTGTCCTAAACTCTTCAACCTAGTTCATTGAAGTATGTTAGGGATCCTGTAATCCCATATAGAATTTCATTTTTTTTATACTAAATAGCGATTACCTGGTTCTTTGCAATCTCATTTTCTTTATTAGAAGATATATCATTGATGTAGTCAAATTTTGCAAACAAAAATAGGTTGTTTTTATCAGCCTTTGAAAATCCTTTTTTTTTCTATAATAAAATCAATTTGTTAGGCTAAAGTGAATCATAGTTTAGTGCTGAACCCCTTACTGTTTTCCTTCTCTATTTTTGTATTGCTTGAAAAACAAATAAAAAAAACTAACAATACAAAAAATTGCTTTTCAATGTGCAGGCTTGTCTTTCAATACCCTTCCAGCCATCTAGTAACTTTAGACTATCCAAGGTAATTGTACTAGGGTTGTTTCTTTCTCAAAGCTTTTGGGTAATGTTTTCATTTTGTTACTTTAGTTATCAAATTTTTTTGTTACTTCTATTGTACATTCTATTTGGTCGGAATTGCCTGTATAACAACTCTTGTGGATCCTTAGTTGCAGCATTGTTCCCCAAAATAGACTATACAAGGTAATTGTACTAGGGTTGTTTCTTTCTAAAAGCTTTTGGGTAATGTTAGGTTCATTTGTTACTTTAGTTATCACTTTTTTGTTACTTCTATTGTATAATCTATTTGGCCGGAACTGGCTGTATAATAATTCTGGTGGATCCTTAGTTGCAGCATTGTTTCCCAAAATAGACTATACAAGGTTATTGCACTAGGGTTTTTATCTCTGTCTCTATGTTTTAACTGTTGTTGTATATTATAACACATATTTCAGAAATTGATAGTGTAGAAGATAATGAATGTATGTTGATGGAAGAAAATTTAGAAGACATAAGAGAACCTACAGATGGGATGGAATTCATCAACCTTGATGAGTTTCAACGTTATTATCGTGATTATGGTAATAAAAAATGGATTTTCAGTGTATGCTTTATGGTATGCCTCGTGAGTTTTATTATCATGATTATGGTAATAAAAAATGATTTCCAACGTCAAGAATAATGAGTTTTATTTACAAATGTCATTTGTAGGGTTCACAGTGTATGCCTTATGTTATGCCTCGTGAAAGCGATGTGATGCCTTATGTTATGCCTCGTGAAAACAATGTGATGCCTCGTAAAAGCAATACACATGTTTGTTTGTTATATTTACAAGGTATGAATCACTAAGTATGCTTGCCCATTTATGATTTGTATGTTTGTTGTCGTTAAAGATGATAATACGAGGTCACTAAATTTACAACCTGGAAGAATTAACCATTTCTACTCGCTACTCTCACAGGTATATATTTTGTATTTTGTATGTTTGTCCTTTGTAGGGTTTGTTATATGTTTGTATGCCTTCTATTATTTAATTTTTAATTTTTATTTTTATTTTTGCAGCCGCCAGGTTCAAGCAACGAAATGGACTATACAAACTATAGGTTATGATCAGGTTGGTTAATTTGGTAATTGTGAATTGAATTCTGAATTAGTTTATGAAGGCATGTTTAAACATACCTTAATGCTTATCTATAGGTATGTTTACTGTGTGACTTCATGAAGGTCTAAATGATAGCTTAATGCTTATCTATAGGTATGCACAATGCAACAAGGAAGCAGGTGTTTGACTGGCCATCCTTTGCATGGGATGATGTTGCATGCAATTGGAAAGGCAGTGGCTTGGAAGAAATGGTTGCAAGAAGTAAAAAGGTTCAGGTCTGTGGCTCTGAAGGAACTTGACAGCTTGGAAGGCAAAAATGTTGAGACAACTTCGTTTTCAGGTTGTATTAGCAGCACTGCTGTTCAGGTTGTATTAGAAACACTGCTATAATTCAGTATTCAGGTTGTAATTATTACGATATTAATATTATTGTGACTAAAATAGGAGAGTTTATTGTGCATATCTTTTGAGAAATATTTTTCCTTAATATAGTCTTTGTATTTTAGGTAAATATATCTTTGTGATTAGGAGGATTTTTAGGAGATCATATCTTTGTGATTAGGAGAATTTTTAGGAGATCAACCGAGCCTTGGAGAGCAAGGTTCTTGGCAATGTTTTGTAATATATATACTTCATTATTGTGAATAAGAAGGGCAAGAGAAATTGGGTGGAGAATTTGTGAGAATTTGTCATGGTATCAAGAGCATTGGGAGATCCTAGGGCAAACACAATTTTTTTTTCTCTCAGTACTATAGCCTCCACGAGAGATCATGGCTGGCGGAGAGGGAGAAAAGAAAGGAGATGGTGACAAGAAGGTGGATATGACGTATCATCTTGGATCGAGTGACGGTCCGGGCAACATCATTACCCCGATTCAATTACGTGGTGAGAACTACGATGAATGGGCGAGGGCAATTCGAACCTCGCTAAAAGCGAAGAGGAAATTTGGCTTTGTGGAAGGGACGGTTCCGAAGCCAACAACAGAGGAGAAACTTGAGGATTGGATAGCTATGCATTCGATGTTGGTGTCATGGCCGACCAACACCATTGAGCCGTCTGTTCGGTCGACACTTGGAGAATATGATGATGCACAACTCTTGTGGAACAATCTCAAAAACAGGTTTTGTGTGGTAAGCGACACTCGTATATGTCAATTAAAAACGTCCTTGGGGGAGTGCAAGCAAGGAAAAATCGAGACTATAGCAATTTATTTTGGTCGTTTGTCAAAAATCTGGGACGAACTGACCACATATGTGTCGGTTTGTAAGTGTGGAGGTTGCACGTGTAGCATAGTCACGCAGGTAGAAAAATTGAGAGAAGAGGACTATCTACATCACTTTCTTATCGGCCTCGATGGAGCATATGCTTCCATTCGAACAAATCTGCTTGGACAAGAGCCATTGCCGACGCTTGATAGAGCATATCAACAAGTGATTCAAGCGGAAAGACTGCGTGGAGGAGAGTTGTCCTCATCCAAGGAAGAACGAGATCGTATCATGGCCTTCGCAATTCAGCCTGATACGCGTGGTAAGTCTCGTTTTGTGGATAGTACTGACAAATTTTGCAATCATTGTAATAGAGAAGGCCACGATGAATCCTCTTGCTTTCAATTACACGGGTTCCCTGAATGGTGGGGGGACCGACCTCGCGGAGGAAGGGGACCGGGTCGTGGTGGAGGACGGACAGGAAGAGGAGGTGGGCGTGCAGGTTCTGGCCGTGGCAGAGGGTCTGGTGCACCGCCTGTCCGCGCAAATAAAACTGGCCGAGCTGGAACTTCATCTGGGCAGCAGGCAGGGAACTCGCAGGGGCTGGCGGGTGCGACCGAAGCAGCAGGTCTTGTGGGTGTTACAACAACGCAACTGCAGCAACTTCTTGATTTTTTGAACTTGGCCAAAACAAAAGATCGTCTGTATGGTAAGAACAGTAATTTTAGTTGGATTATCGACACAGGAGCGTCGAACCATGTGACGTGTGACTTATCTATTTTGAGAAATGTGAGAAAGGTGAAACACTGCCCGGTGGGATTGCCGGATGGAAACACGACAGAAGCAAACTAGGAGGGGAGTGTCGTGTTGCCAGGAGGATTGAAGCTTGATAATGTGCTTTATGTCCCACAATTAACATGCAATTTAATTTCTGTGACTCAATTAATCGATGAATCAAATTGTGTTGTCCAATTCACTAATAATATTTGTGTTATACAGGACCAACCGACGAGGAAGGTGATTGGAGCGGGTAAAAGATTGGATGGACTTTATTTTTTTCGTGGTGTTCCTCAAGTGAAGGTCTTGACAGTGGATGGTGATTCGTCGTTCGAGTTGTGGCATCAACGAATGGGGCATCCGTCGGAGAAAATATTGAAGATGATACCGGTTGTGAGCCATTCTTGTAGGAAACATAATAAAGCTTGTGATGTATGTCCGCGTGCAAAGCAACCTCGATCTAGTTTTCCCATGAGTACGAATAAATCTGGTAGGATTTTTGAACTTGTTCATTTGGATTTGAGGGGGCCTTACAAGGCTCATTCTTCTTGTGGGGCTACCTATTTTTTGACAATAGTAGATGATTTTTCAAGAGGAGTTTGGGTATATTTATTATGCAATAAAATGGAAGTTGAATCTATGTTTCTTAATTTTGTTGCCATGGTTGAACGACAATTTGAACAAGTGATAAAACGTGTGAGAAGTGACAATGGGACCGAGTTTAATTGTTTGCATGATTATTTTCAAAATAATGAAATTATTTTTTAGACTTCTTGTGTTGGGACTCCACAACAAAATGGGAGGGTTGAAAGAAAACACCAACATATTTTAAATGTGGATAGAGCATTAAGATTTCAAGGAAACTTACCAATCAAATTTTGGGGAGAATGTGTGTTGGCAGCGTGTCACTTTATTAATAGAACACCCTCTACTTTACTTAAGACTAAATCGCCATATGAAATGTTGTTTGGGATAGTGCCTTCTTATGATGCTATTCGTGTATTTGGGTGCCTTTGCTATGCTCATAATCAACGACACAAAGGTGATAAATTTGCAAGTAGGAGCCGTAAATGTATCTTCGTT
The DNA here is from genome assembly GCA_963556465.1 of Berberis vulgaris. Taxonomy (NCBI): domain Eukaryota; kingdom Viridiplantae; phylum Streptophyta; class Magnoliopsida; order Ranunculales; family Berberidaceae; genus Berberis; species Berberis vulgaris. Next base: position 61,855,837 of record OY747137.1, on the reverse strand, counting down.
GGCTATCCATTTGGGAAGAAAGGTTGGAAATTGTATGATTTAGAAACACATGAGTACTTTGTATCGAGGGATGTGAAGTTCTTTGAGAAAGAATTTCCTTTTGCAACAAACCAACCACGGAATGTGGTGACTCCTATGTTGGCGAACAATGAGGATGGGGCATGGAGTGAGGATGAGGGTGCCGATGAGTGTGATGTGTGTGTTGAGGGGGGGGGGGGGTGGAGGTCACGTCCACCCTCGAGGGGGAGTCGGGTGCTGCGGTGCAGCCTGTGCAGCAGCCCGCACAGGAGGACGTGCGTGATGAGGGGCTGGAGAATACGGTGGGGAGCAAGGTGTGCAAGTTGACGGTGAGCTAGGGCGAGGAAAATGAGCCAAAACTCCTTCAACACGGTACCGTGATTTTGTTACTCATACTATACGGAAAATAAGTCCATCTGAGAATTCATCTGCTCCTTCATCTTCCTCAGGTACGCCCTATCCTATAACATATTTTGTGAATTGTGACCGTTTTTCTGTGAAACATAGGAATTTTCTTGCAGCAGTGACAGTGGGACATGAGCCAAAGCATTTTAAAAAAGCAATGAAAGACCCGAGATGGCGAGATGCGATGGGTAAGGAGATACGAGCCCTTGAAGACAATGCGACTTGGGTAATGGAGACTCTTCCAGCCGGAAAGAAAGCACTAGGGAGCCAGTGGATATATAAAATTAAGTATAAGTCTGATGGCAGCATAGAGCGGCTCAAAGCAAGACTTGTGATCTATGACAATCATCAGGTGGAAGGAATTGACTGTAACGAGACATTTGCTTCTGTGGCAAAAATGGTGACGGTTCGTATTTTTCTTGCAATTGCTGCTATTAAAAATTGGGAGGTACATCAAATGGATGTGCATAATGCTTTCCTTCACGGTGACTTAAGTAAGGAGGTTTATATGAAGGTTCCTCCAGGTTTCAAGAATACAAATCCTAACATGGTTTGCAGGTTAAAAAAATCGTTGTATGGTCTGAAACAAGCTCCCTGATGTTGGTTTGCAAAACTGTCAAAAGCGTTGAAGAATTATGGATTTGTGCAATCCTATTCAGATTATTCACTATTTGGGTTGTGCAGGGGAAGAACTCAGATCAACGTGTTAGTTTATGTTGATGACTTGATTATTGCAGGGAATGATAAGGTTGCATTGACAACTTTTAAAGATTACCTTGGCAGGTGCTTTCATATGAAGGATTTGGGAGTTTTGAAATATTTCTTAGGGCTAGAGGTAGCCCGTAATCCAGAAGGAATCTTTCTTTGCCAAAGAAAATACACACTCGAGATAATTTCTGAAACGGGTTTATTGGGAGCAAAGCCTGCGACATTTCCTATGGAACAAAATCACAATTTGGCCCTTGCAAATGGTGAATTTCTTGCGGATCCGGTGCCGTATAGGCGACTTGTAGGGAGATTGATTTACTTGTCTGTGACGAGACATGATCTTGCATATTCGGTTCATATTTTGTCACAATTTATGCAACAACCTCGTGGGAGGCGGCTCTCAGGGTCGTGAGATATTTGAAGAAGAGTTCGGGGCAAGGGATTTTGCTTCGTGCTGACAGTGACCTAAGTCTAGAAGGGTGGTGTGACTCAGATTGGGCTAGTTGTCCACTTACGCGGCGTTGCTTGACAGGATGGTTCGTGTTACTTGGTTGTTCTCCTGTGTTGTGGAAGACCAAGAAGCAACAAACAGTGTCTAGATCGTCTGCGGAGGCTGAGTATTGATCAATGGCGACAATAGTGTGTGAGTTAAAGTGGCTTAAACAACTTTTGGGTGACTGGGGTGTGTGACATCCGAAGGGTATGAAGTTGTATTGTGATAGTCAGTCGGCATTGTACATTGCTCAAAATCCAGTTTTTCACGAAAGAACAAAGCATATAGAGGCAGATTGTCATTTTGTTCGCGATGCAGTGACTGAAGGGATGATTTGTCCATCTTATGTTTCCACTAGTGTTCAATTGGCAGACATCTTTACAAAAGCGTTGGGGAAAGCGAAATTTGAGTTTCTACTTCGAAAGTTGGGCATTCGAGATCTACACGCTCCAACTTGAGGGGGGTATTACGATATTAATGTTATTGTGACTAAAATAGGAGAGTTTATTGTGCATATCTTTTGAGAAATATTTTTCCTTAATATAGTCTTTGTATTTTAGGTAAATATATCTTTGTGATTAGGAGGATTTTTAGGAGATCATATCTTTGTGATTAGGAGGATTTTTAGGAGATCAACCGAGCCTTGGAGAGCAAGGTTCTTGGCAATGTTTTGTAATATATATACATTATTATTGTGAATAAGAAGGGCAAGAGAAATTGGGTGGAGAATTTGTGAGAATTTGTCAGTAATGCTTGTTGTAATTCAGGTTGAAAGCAATTTTCAGGTTGTAAAAAATTCAGGTTGATGGAGACATGCATTGAGTGGTAGCATTTTGCCTATGGGTTGCTTAAAACAAAACTTCTACATTAAACCTTTTATAAATTTTTTAGTACTTAGGAGTGTTCATTCTTTTTCTTATTTGTTGTTGTTTCTCTATCATTTGAAAGGATGAGCTGGATGATCATAAAATCTAAAACAGATGAGTCTTCAGATGAGGCAATTGGCCCGTCAAACTGTCAACTTAATTAGCACATGAAAATATGCAATTATTAGGTGAACAATGACCCTTTCCTCATATGATCTTCAGTTAATAATATCTATTAATGCCTCCCTTCCTGAAATCATTCAAAACACTACAGTGTTACTTAATTTTCTTCTAAATCATTGATGGAAAGTAGGGCTTAGCTTTACTCTTTTTTCCTGGTCGAACCTAAGTCAAACTTATGGTGACAAAATCAAACAAAAAATATACTCATGCATCAGATAGATTGAATTGGTTCTCTTTCAATGCTTCTCCTATCTGAGGTCAATCCTCATTGGTCTTTGATGGTTGCTGGTGCATTCAGATACATAATAACAGAACAAAAGTGTGACAGTAAGGATTGCCATACACAATAACCATAACATCACTATCAATACCTATTTAAACAATGAAAACCAATCATTACAACAATAATTAAAAACGAAACACTGATTCTAAACATAATTCATTTACTCAAAATCTCTTCATAAGTACATTATAAAATAAAATTACAAAATTAAATCTCACATATCACTCAAAAGCTTTAAAAAAAAAGTACAAGAATCAATATAATTAGTTAATTACCACTAACATATTGTTGATCAAGTCCCTTCTAAAAGCCCAAGGATTGTTGACTTGGGTTTCATCTATTTGATTGTGAGTTTCATCACCACGACCCTCGCGAGCATTGTTTGGTTGGTTGGGTTTCACATCTTCATTGTGTTTCTTCTTGACTGGTGCTTTCTTCTCGCCTCGTGCTCTATTATCACATCTTCTGATCGCACCCACAGGCTGTAATTTCATAAGCTTATTCAGCTGATGAGAAACCCTTGTACATGCTACCCTTGTACCCATCTACTTGTAATTGACAACCTGGCCAAGTCATATATATTCTAGGTACACGGCCGCGATAAACAACATAGGCTTTGTATGCCATTCCTGCGTTGACAAAAAAAATAACATCAGATTGAATAATTTCATATAAACTCATTTACCATTTGAAAGGAGAGGTAAAGAAAATTTTCATTTGAAAGTCTAATTGCTAGCAAAAGAAATAAGCAATGACCCAACCATTATTTCTCAAGGGTAACTGAGTTGAAAAGATACCATTATTTCCTGTTAGAAGATTTCAGAAACATAAGCTTTTTAAGCACAATGTGGTCTCCACTGTTCTATAACTACTAAAAGATATCTAGACTTCCATTCTCTACTTAAAAATATGGTAAAATCTATTTGCTTACATCAATTTAACAAAAAAAAAATTCATCCCATTCACTAAGTAAACCAAACCAAACTGATAGAAGCAATGTGGCCTGATAGAAGCAAATCATCCCATTCACTAAGTGAATTGACAGAAGCAATGTGGCCTATAACTTGAAAATCACAATCTTATAAACAACTTCAACAAGAAATGTGAGATGAAACCTGCTCAAATAACAAAGGCACTCCAACAACGAAGATGAAAACTTTCATAACCTAAAAAAACCAACACGCAAAACCCAATTTCTTCAGTCAAGTCGCAAAAACAAACATGCAACCCTAAAATTTCTTCAACCAATCCATAAAAACCAAAGCCCATATTCAGTAATTGCTAGCAAAAGAAATCAAAGCTATCGCATAATGAAATCAAAATAGATAGAGTAGGTTGTCTGTGTCTGAATATGTCAAACATAAACATTGTAGGAGTCTAAACCATTGCAAATTTCCACCCTTCCCTTTATGTTGCTATCGCATAGATTTTCCACAATAAGTGAAGTGGGTCACAGCTTGGTTGTGTAACCAATTTTGCTGGTTAGAGTTCTGCTCCAATTGAGAGTATGGGTAGAATGGAGCAAAGAAGATGTGGAGACTGGAAACCCTAGATCTAGAAACCCACCACCTGAAATCAACACGAAATCAAAGAAGAAACCCTAAATCTAGAAACCCAACACCTGAAATCAATACGAAATCAAAGAAGAAACCCTAGATGTAGAAACCCATCACCAAAAATCAACACAAAATCAAAATAGAAACCCTAGATCTAGAAACCCACCACTAGAAATCAACAATAAATCAAAGAGGAACTTTGAGAACTTCATAGGGACTTACCTTTTCTTCGAATATACCTTTTCTTCAGAGAGAAAATGTTGAAGACGAAATCGAAGAGGGACTTAGAGAACTTCTGAGCCTTTGTAGTTTTGAAATGCTGAAGACGAAATTGAAGAGGGACTTGAAGACGAAATCGAAGATGGACTTCGATAAGATGCTGAAAATGAAATCGAAGAGAAACATTGAGAAGATGAAATCGAAGAGTTGTCTCTGAGCCTTTGTAGTTTTGAGAGCTTTTCTCAGAGAGATGGGGATTTTCGAATGGTGGAAGGGACTGGGGAGAGGGGTCGAATATGGACTCCACGCGTAAATTTGTTTTGGGGAGAGAGTCTAACGACGTCAGTTAGATTTCGAAATGTTTTTTTAAACTCCCTTTTCTCTCTAAAACACGTGTAAGGGAGGCTCCCTTACCCTCCTTTGGCACGCCTCCCTGGCTTTCAAGAAAGGTTCATCTAGCAATATAAGCTTTCATTCAGTTCACAACGCCCCCCCCCCCCCCCCCCCCCCCCCTAACATTGTTCTCTCTGTTTTGTTCCACCACGACACTTCAAACCAAGTCTACCATATTGTTTCCATCCAGTCACCAAATCAAGATTTTCTCAATAACCAATCCCAACCTACTACCAGTAGGCTTGCCACCGGGTAATAAGATGTTAACACCTATTGAGGAATCTCCACAGGAATTTGAATTTCCCCCTTCCCAACTTGTTGACCAACTCTGACACACCTCTCTCATTTTAGTCATTATTAACCTACATGAAAGTAGAGGAACCCAGACTGGCTATGTTTCAGATGGATCCACCAAGGGGTAGGCAAAAATTGATTTAAATTGAGTTAACCGACCGAACTGGTTTTCCAATTTGGTTTGGTAACCGAACCGATATATGAGTAGAAAGAAAATAATTTAAACCGAACCGGTTGGAAATCGGTCTACGATTTTGAACCGATCGAATAATAACCGAACCGACCAATTAATTATATATGTATAAATAAATAACAGGTAGGTGTCAATACCAGATTAGTGCAACAAATGCATTGCAGTGCACCCTATTGCACTGAATCACCCCCTTCTCTATCAGTTTTCAATTTTGGGCTAAAAATTGGGTCTATAAAAAAATTGGGCATGTTTTAATGAAAACTTTTCAAGTGCTTGCTTGAGCTTGAAATTTTGGCCCAACCGAACCGGATCGATCTGAAATTTGGTTCAACCGATTTCATCGGTTTACAAATACAAAATTTGATTTCGGTTTAGGTTAACCGAATGAAATCGGTTCGGGGCTCAAGACCGAACCAAACCGACATTGCCCACCCCTAGATCCACCCTCTTTTTTGCTATCTCCCAGTACTAAGCCTCGTAGTGTGATGATCACTAGGCATAGATAGGTTTGGACGCACGGTAAGGGAACTCCACTGGACAAGCAGAAACTGGATATGAACTCTTCATCTCCTCTCACTACTTCTGACCCCGAGAGGCCTATCTCAGCTCAATCCAGAGGGAAGAAACATCAGACAACTTTGTCTATTTGAGACGACCCAGATCACACCCCCACTTGGGGTTTTTTCTTCTGTCCCCCCATAATACTCAGTTTAATAGGGCTCACAAGGCCCAATCCAACATACTTACACCTACACCCTTAGCCCATCCTTTCTCAGATGATTCCTCGGATCATTCCACTATAGATTCCCACTCCATTTTCTGATGCAGCGGTGACCGCCAATTCGAGGTCACCTCATTATCCATGATTTTTGCTTGGAATGCACGGGGTATGGGATCTCCCAATGCATTTCGAAACCTAAAGACCCTGTACCAAAATTCCAATTTAGATATCATTTTTTTGTCTGAAACCAATGTCACCTCAGCTTATTTGGACCGCACTCGTCGGAGGTTGCATGGATTATCAGTACCATCACATGGGCAATCAGGAGGACTCGCGTTGTTCTGGAATGAAGGTATTCATCTAACTATTTTTTCATCATGTAAATATTATTTTCATGCATTATTGAAAATTATCTTGTTCATTCTACTTGGTCTGCTATATTTGTTCATGGGGAGCCAAACTCATATTTTCGGATTCAGTTTTGGCACAGTCTGTCCACTATCCTAGAAAAACAAACTCTCCCAAGTCTTCTTATTAGAAATCTAGACTCAATTTTACTTCCAGAAGACAAACTAGGATGCGCAAAACCTTCCCGCTCCACCTTGAGGCGTCTGAAAAAAAAAAACTCATATATAAATACAATCGCATTGACTTTCCTCTCAATGGTTCTTGGTTTACTTAGAACAACACACGCAAATATAAGAATGGGATTAAAGCTAAACTTGATAGAATTCTGGTGTCTACTGACTGGATGACTTGTTTCCCCTCACCTATTGCTAACATTATCCACTATTTGGTTTCGGATCACCGAGCCATCTCCCTTCAACTGATCTCTAAAGTTTACAATGATCCAAAACCTTTTCATTTTTCATGTGTGGGCTCAGGACCCGAGGTGTCGCCAGTTTATCAAGCCTTCCTGGCGTGCCCGACACCATCCTAACCCGTCTCATGACTTACATCTTAAAACCAAAAAACTTAGCCATAGCCTAACAAGATGGAATAAGAGGGATCTTCACAATATAAAGCAATGCATCTCGGACACCCTAGAGGCCTTAGATAAACTCCAGAATGTCAATCCCTCCCATGAGAATGTTGTGGCAATATCAGTTCTGGAAGACCAACTATCCGAACTTTATCTTAGAAAGGAACTTTTTTGGCGAAACAAATATGGTAAATCCTGGCTTGTCGAAAGAGACAATAACACTAAGTTCTTCCATCTCGATGTTTCGCCAAAAAAGAAATCGTATTCTCCGTCTCAAGGATAATTTTGATCAATGGCACTCTGATCAAGGATCTGTTGGCAAAATTCTAAACGATTATTTTGAAGATATTTTCCAATCTTCTTGTTCGCCTCAATGCCCGGAGATTCTTAATCTTTTTGAACCTTCCATATCTTCGAAAGATAACGAGAACCTTATGAAAATCCCTAGTGCAGAGGAAATCCATAACACAATCTTTAGTATGGGCGGTCATGAAGCCCCGGGGCCGGATGACTTTCATGCCTTATTTTCTCAACAGTACTGGGAAACGATCAAACATAATGTGATTGAAGTGGTCCAGAATTTCTTTATCACTCGAACTTTTGACCCAAAGCTTGATACATTTATTGCTTTGATCCCTAAGATTAACAGTCCCATCACTCCAAATAAATTTCGCCCCACAGGACTTTGTAATGTCATATATAAAGTCATCTCAAAGAACTTGGCAAACCGTTTGAAACCCTTGCTTGACGCAGTCATCTCCCTCAACCAAGGGGCATTCCTCAAAAGTAGATCCATTGCGAACAATGTTAGTCTGGCCCATGAAACTTTCTTTCAGATGAAACATTGTCGTAAAAAGAAACTGGGGTGGGTGGCTATAAAAATTGACATAGCCAAAGCTTATAACCAAGTGGAATGGTCCTTACAGTTACAAATTCTGGAACAATTAGGGTTTGATCGAGGGTGGATCCAAATGATAGAACAATTTATTTCCACCTCTTATCTCCAAGTTTTACTGAACGGACCCCCTCTTCATACTATTAACCCTGCTAGAGGCATCCGACAAGGCAACCCCACTCTCACCTTACCTTTTTATCCTTATGGCGGAAGCCTTGTCCACACTTCTTGCAGAAGCAGTGAATGGCGGCCTTATCAAAGGCATCTGGATCAGGCGTCATTCCCCCTCACTCAGCCACCTTCTGTATGCAGATGACCTTTTGTTGTTTTGTCGAGCCACTTTTGTAGAGGCACACTCGGTCAAGGTATTCTCCAACATTATTGTTTGGCTTCAGGCCAAACAGTCAATTATGTCTGTATATTACAGTTCCAATGTCTACCCAAAACACGCCAAGATGATCAATAGAATCCTAGGATCCAAACTTTATAACCCAAAAGATAAAATATGGGTTCCTCCTAGTTTCTATAATAAAAGAAAACCACCGAGTTCAAATTCTTGATTGATAAAGTTAACAATAAACTTTCAAATTGGAAATTGAAAGTCCTATCTCAAGCTGGCATAATGGTAATGATTAAAGTTGTCATCAATTATATACTGGTTTACACGATACAAACCTTTCTGCTTCCATATTCTATCACCGATAAATTGGACAAGCTGACCCAAAATTTCAGGTGGAACAAAACAACCTATAGCAAAGCGAGGTATATGTGCACCTGGGATCGCATCACCTTACCATGACAACTTAGGGGTTTCAACATTCCTTTAGCCCGAAGCAAAAATTTGGTGGTGATGGCAAAAAATTTGTGGTAGGCCATTTCCACACCTCAAAACCCACGAGTTCTCCAACTAAATACTTTTTATTTCAATCGGATGCACATTTCGCAATTATCCAAACTTCTCGCTATTTCCTATTTTGCCTTGAAAGGAAATTTGACCACCCTTGCCAAAATGAAATGCCATTTTATCTGGCAAGTGATCTCGGGCAATAAAATCGACCTTTGGAGAGACTGTTGGGTAAAACCCGACCTTGTCCTGTCTGAATGCTTTTTTCACACAGTTCTCAGGATCTCTACTCCATTCCGGATCTCTGGCTTCTCTCCTTTGATCAGACACCTCAATGAAATTCGCCGCTGATCATATCCCTTTTTCCTTCTCGGTTGCTAAGGATATTTTGGATATTACTATCAGACAAATTGTCCATCCAAACAAACTTATCTGGATGTTTTTTGACAAATGAGTTATCTTCTCGGTTAAAAGTGCAACCTGAGCCTTCATTTTCGATTAACGTGAAAGCTCGACTTCAGCTGCTTCCACTATACACCCTAGGGATAAACAATTATGGGAACTCTGGAAAATCAAAACTTCAATCAGTTCTCTTTTCTTTATTTGGAAGATCATTCAAAACATTCTCCCCACTATGACCAACTTGGCAAGTCTTCACATGTCTTTCGATGACTGTTGCATTTGCTGTCAGAATCATTCGGAAGATGCCTCCCATCTCTTCTTTATTTGCCCGGTAATCAACAGATTTTGGCTACTTTCACCTCTTCCCATTGAATGGAGCCATATCAATCCTCCTTCCACCTCGGGTGGCATATAACCAAAACAAACCCAGAAACTAAAGACGAAATGTTTACCTAATTCATGGTTGTTCTACTGACCATTTGGAAGCTTCACAATGACACGATCTTTAACAAGATAAAGTTCGATACTCAAGCTTTTCTCTCCATTCTCCATCATGCTTGGACACCCTGGAAAAAATAATGGTTCACAACAGGAAAATTTTCATCTATCACTAGTACAGGGGAATCGGTTACTAGCATTCGCTCTGTCCCACAAATTATTGGAACAACTATAGCAGACAATCAGGTTGCCCAACAGACCCTGACAACTCACCAGGAAATCTTACAGGGCCCCCTTATTGAGACGCAGACTTCTTATATTACTATTATACAAAACCAAGTCCAGTCAGCAAGACACCATAGAATCAACTTCAGATCAAATAAGTTTAGACTAATCTCTTATGTTTTGGATCCGAATATGATTATTGTCAGTTTTGATGCCTATTTCTTTGACTTCTCTAAATAGGGAGCCATAGGAGTGTTCGCAATTAACCAAAATTGATGAGCTCTTGCAACGCCAAACTGGACGATAGTGGGCAAGATTCTCGACAAAACTATGACATAGTGCTACCAGCTGAAGCAACCTTACTCCTGATTCAATCGCTGAACTGGAAGACATGTCTCCTCCTTGGTGATTCGGCGCACATCATAGATCTCCTTCGTGCTGACGATTCCCAACCTAATGTACCTATGGATTTGGCATGGTGTCCACTCATTACCAATATTCATCGCCTTTTCTTTTTGCTTCCCTGTTGGCACTGCAATTATGTGGTTAGAGACCTCAATATGGAGGCCCATAACTTGGTCGCGGCCGCAGGACGACGTGTTTGTAACCGTACTTAATTATTATATTAAATATGCCTAGGGCTTTATAAAAAAAAACTATATGAGGTTTTTTTTCCTTTATTTCTTTAAGTGCTAGAGTCGTTTCAGTTACCTATTTTTTTTCCCTAGTATTTGGTTCCTTTTATTTTAAGAAAAATAAATTCTCAAGGAAAAATATTTTTAAAAAATCCTAATAAGTTTTCTTGTTGTTTGGTCATCTTATTAGGGAATTCAACCCAACACCCCATGAAAATCCCGGCCCAACTTCTTATGAAAAGTGCAGACCACCATTCCATGCAAAATCAATTACCTCCGTGCAAAACTAATCACCACCCACTGCAAACTTTATAATTGAAAAACCTCACCACCTCTACTACACCTCCACCCATCACCATTGGTGGTCCTAAATCATCGGTTCGGGTTACCCCTATATTGGCCAACCCGAATCAGATCACCATCATAACCTCCGATCTAGGGCACCGTCACCACCTTTGATCGACCAAATCAGGCCACCACCATGTCCTCTCGAGCTCCTCCGATTGATTTGCACCTCATCCACCACCAGCAAGGAACCCACCACTTTCATCCGACAAGAAACTCACCACCTCCGCCATCAAGCTTCATTCTGTGGAGTCTGTCAAACCCCTATTGACTTGTTAGAAGGTGAAAATGAAATTGAAAGGATGAGAAGATTTTGTTTCATAAATGGCAGAATGTCATTATCCTTAGCTAGGTTTTTTTCAAAAATAAAGTTGTGAGTGGGGTGCAAATGGAACAATTTTTGTGAACCATGACTTCCATAACAAACCTCGTTAGTTTATTGGAAGTAACATTCAATATGATCAAGTATTTTGTATTTTATAATGATAATTCAATTGATTCTGGTGGCGATGGTAGAGGTGGTATGGTTGGTTTCTTGGTTAAAGTGAAGGCAACAACAATGGTTATCCTGGTGGTGGTAATGATAGTGATTGTGGATTTCGATGATGGAAGTTGAGGCTATGGACATGGTAAGGTAGTGTTAATTGTGGTATGATGGTGGTAGTAGCGGGGTCGTTGTGGAGGCGGTGAAGTCAAGGTGGTGATAGTAACAATAGTAGTCGTCGTCAGGTGGTTGATGATGGTGGTGGTGACGGTGGTTGTGCTAACATAGTGGTGTGGTTGTGGTATTGTAATGGTAGAGCGAGTGCCAAGATCAATTTGTTGTATCATTATAATATATTAAAATGTTTTGGTAGTTGATAACATATACAATAGTAGGGGAGTTCATCCTCACCGTGCATAGAAAGATGGTTGGTGCATAATAATGTCTGCCCAATCTGCAAAAGAAGTCTAAAGCTTAAATTTTGGTACTTGATTATTCAGAGTTTTTGTGATTTTCTTTTGAAACTCAAATCAAGAATGTAAAGAAGACAACTATTTGGTTAAATTTTCTATTCCTTGTATTTTTTTTTTATTCATTCATTTGTTAATTTTATTTAGGGTTATTTCGATTTTGAGGTTCATTTGATTAAGCGTAATTGACTTTGGGTTCGTTTTAAAAACTATTTGAGTTTGAGTCTAAAATGGCATAATCATTGTCAAAGAGTCTTTAACGTGACAACATTTCCCATAATAAAATCAAAGGTTCAAATTTTAAAAAATTTGTCTCTAATTGACCCAAAGAAAATTGAGATGAAAATCTCAAACTATAACAACAACTGAGAATCACTATTCAATATGTTGTATGTGCATGGTTTCATTTGAAATTCCTAGAAAGGCCTCCGAAGTTTTTTTAAAATCCCCAAGAGCCCTATTAATCTTTTAGAAATCCTGAAAAGCCTTTCCCATTCGCTCAATTATGAAAATGCCCCTATCTCAGCAAATTTTGATATTGCCCCTATCCAATTGCAAAATTCCAAACTTACCCCTCCCCATTAACCAAAACCTGAGAATGCCCTCCCATCCCCGCATTAGCCAAATTACAAAACTGCCCCTCCCTCGGCAAATTACGATACCGCCCCTACCCATTCACAAAATTTTAAAATTGCCACTCCCTTCACCAAATTCCAAAACTGCCCTTCCCATCCCCATTCGCCAAATTGATAAATGCCCCTCCTCAAGACATTGGTTTTTCAAGAATGCCCCGACAGTTCAACCTAATCTTACATATAGATAAAATTATGGCCTACAAGCCTATAAATTAGGCCCAATGAAGACAGAGATCCAATAACAATCAAATTTTGAGTTTGAACATCTTATTAAATCAAAGTAAGCATTTTGTTATCCTCTAGAAATAACATGCTTTATTGAGATCGGGTAGTTAGGACTGTCAAATTGACATGGGCAAAAGCCCCAACAAAGATAAGGTGAAAGTAGTATATTATAATGATGATGCATATAATTATAATAGTAGATCGATGAAAATGAAAATATATAATTAATCAATGTTTGGGTAAACAATAATTTGTTTACATATTTGATAATTTAGTGACCTATTTGGGAGTGCTGAATGCACGACTAAAGGACCAGAGTGACATTGTACCTCGTGCCTATATGCTATGTAAAAAGTGTATGGCCGCTAATATATTTCGAGGCAAAACTAACGTGATAATTTAAAACTAATATATTTATAGGCAAAATTAACGTGATAATTTTAAAAAAAATAATAAAACAAAAAATAAATGGTCTTCTTCTCCAATCATCCCACCTACCTTGAGAACCACAATCGGCCGAATGCGCAATAGTAGAAGATGAAGAGAAGCAATACACCATATTCAAGACTATTCTCTGCAGTTATAATTCATGAAGGCGACCAAGACAAGGACAAAGCAAAAGTAGACAACATTTTCCCTCTCCCCCATTCCTCTTCTCTAGTTTGCCCCTCCATCTTTCTTTCTTTTACATGTTCAAATTGATGTAACACAACACGAGTTTGTCTAGGCAGCCGGGCTTTAAAGCCATTTTTTGTCAGGCTTGAGTGTTTTTACACTTTTATCCATTATCTTTAAAACACAACCACTAACATTATCTATAGAATGGATAGAAGTGTAAAAAGCCCAAAACTTGGCTAAAAAGTGGTTATAAAGCCTGACTACCTAGAATTGGGGAGCACAACACACATCATCTCTCTGTATCAAGGGGTTTTCCTTAAAGGTATATCAATTACGGATAATGTCAGCCTAGCTCATGAGACGTTTTTCCAAATGAAACATTGTCGTAATAAGAAACAAGGTTGGATGGCGATTAAACTTGATATGACAAAAGCTTATGATAGGGTTGAGTGGTCTTTTCTCCATCAATTTCTCAGCCAACTTGGTTTTTCTCAAGGTTGGATTCGTATGATTGAGCAAGGTATTTCAATTACATCGCTTAAAGTCCTTCTCAATGGAATGCCACTTCAAGCATCGTTCCTTCGAAGGGACTCAGACAAGGGGACCCACTCTCTTTTTATCTTTTCATTCTGGTGGTAGAAATTTTTTCTCGCTTACTGGGCAAGCATAAAATGATGGTCTGATCAAAGACATTCGAATTCGGCGCCATTCTCCTACCATTAGTCATCTGTTGTACGCCGACAATCTTATGATTTTTTATAGAGCTTCCGTAGCATAAGCTTACTCAATCAAAGACATTCTTCAAAATTATTGTACGGCTTCGAGTCAGGTGATTAATTGTGATAAGACGCTTGTTTACTTTAGCTCGAATGTTCAAGCCAAACATTCTAAGACAATCATTCAGATTCTTGGGTCTAAGAGGTACAATCCTAAAGATAAATATATAGGCACTCATCTGTTACTAAGATTTCCAATTTCTTTTGGATAAAGTTCATTCTAAACTCTCTAGTTGAAAATCTAAACTTATCTCCCAAGTCGTAGGACTATTATGATAAAAGCAGTCATAAATTCAATTCCCATTTATACCATGCAAACTTTCTTGCTTGCCTGTTCGATCACTACTAAATTGGATAATCTTGCTCGAGGATTTCTGGTGGAACGGAGCCAATGATAGTAAAACAAAACACATCTGTACTTGGCAGCACATTACACTTCCTCGCTTTCTCATAGGATTCAATATCCAATCAGCCCGGACAAAATTTTTGGCCCTTATGGCTACAAACCGTGGCAAGTTTTTTCCTCGCCTCTGAATACTCGCTCTACTTTCAATATGCAATACTTATTGATTTTACTTTATTTGAACACTGAAATGTCGGCATCAGTACAAGAATTTTACAGTTTGGAGGTTGCGTGACGAGCCGAAGGAAGTTATTCAAATGTCTATAAGAGTGATCTCCGGCCATTGATAGACCATTGTAAGGATCATATCGATAGGGTCACAATCTGTGCTTTCATCGAGCGTTAGCAACCTGAGACCAACACTTTTTACCTCCCATTTGGAGAAATGATCATCACCATCGATAATGTCTATCGTATCAC
Organism: Berberis vulgaris; assembly: GCA_963556465.1. Classification (NCBI taxonomy): domain Eukaryota; kingdom Viridiplantae; phylum Streptophyta; class Magnoliopsida; order Ranunculales; family Berberidaceae; genus Berberis; species Berberis vulgaris. Next base: position 61,840,708 of record OY747137.1, on the reverse strand, counting down.
TCATTTGCTGATTGTTGGTAAGTCGATTATAGTGCAGAAAACTCAAATGAAAGCAGAGGAGTGTGTTCAACTTTTGGTGAATGGTTTGGGGATTCAAAATAGCGAAGCACAAAAGCATGTCCAGAAGTATCAAAGTTTCGTGGAGATGAAATTTAACCATAATCTTTATTAGACCCAATCCAAAACTCTATGTTCCTTGAAGTTTCAAAATACCAAGACTCATGTCCTGCTATTCCATTTAAGACAACTTAGTGATCACAGTCTAGATAAACGACCTCCTAATTTAACGAATTCCCCATAGATAATCAGAACCAACTAGCTACTGACCAAACTTGACTCCTTTGTTCACTCGAAACCTTTCAGACACTATAAATACCAAACTAAACTATTCCAACCACTCTTTTCAAGTCTAAAAGTTTGCTCGGAATTGCACTACTGCTGGTTCTGTTGATTCTGTTGCCTCTGTTGCTGAAAATTGGGAATCTGTGATGCATTCTGCATAGGCAGCACACCAGATTGAAGATTCTGAACATTAGCCGCCATGCTCCCAAAACCTCCTTGTGCACCGAGTGTCTGCTGCTGCTGCACTGGCATCATACTCCCAGGATTGGTAGCTCCCAAGCTGAACACTGAAAAGAGCATCAGAAATTCATTTAGCTCGATTAGTTTGAGACGGAAACTTTAGCTCTAACTGGTTGTGATTAACAAGTACTTAGAGAGTGAGGAAATATGAGTACATACTTTGATCGCTCAACATCTGTGATGCATGATTCCGCTGAGTAAGCCCACCAGGTAATGCAAACTGCTTAAAGAAATACAAGAAATGGCAGTAAACTAACCAAAATTACCACAATGTACTAATGTAACACGAATTTCCACAATATCGTATCTGAAAGAAATAATGAAACCTACTTGTAATAGCCAACTTTGAAATCTAGAAAATCAGAAGATGAAAAAAATCCAGTGATGTATAGCAATGATGGGAGATCAAATCAAGTGATTTCATTGCATTATCATAATACACTAATCTAAACCCCAACCTCCACACAACATGACAAGGAAAAACATTAGATAGACATCAAGGTTGAAACTTCAACATCACATTAAGCATGCTGAACGGTCCCATGAACTGATTGTTAGCATGAAGTTAGGTGGAGGCTTGTGACTTGTGAGAAACCATCCAAACATGTAACTTCCCTTTTTTGTTTTTTCGTCTGTGCTTACCATATTGTTGAGCAATACGATTTGTCAAGTATTTTGATTTTCTTTTTTTAAGACATCTACAATAATAAGCATAACAATGATGAACAACATACATGCAACAAAACTTCTACTGCGTTAAATAAATTAATCCAAGCTGTATCGACATTGAACTATGCTATTCCAAAGAAACAATAAAAAACAGAGAACAGATTGATTGGACTATGACCTGCATTCTCGGCAAAGGTGATTGAGATGCCATTGCAGCTGAAATGTTTGGAATCTGAGAAAAAGAACAAGCATAAGAATGTCATAAAGACCATTCAAAATGTCATAAATCAAACAACGAGCATCCAACCCCATAGCAAATTGGCATGACGTTGAATTAGAATATATTTGTATGGAATATGTATCATGAATAAAGAATGTTTAAAACCTCCAGACTCCAAAGAGAAAATTTATCCAAATTTGAAAGCGTATTTGAAATTGAAACCCCCAGCGTAAATAACTATAAATTACTTCTACAACTACTTTTTCTGATCCGTTCACGAAACAGCTGTCCATTAGGATTTAAAAGAAAAATATAAGGAAAAACTTCGGAATTTCAGATTAATAAACTCTAAACAGATGGAACCAAATGGCAATAAATGGGTATTAGGGACTGCACTGCATTTAACCATATACCACATAAGGATTTTGTTCAACCATATCAAGCATCTAATATGCTAGGAAGCATGGATACACATAAGTTTCAAGAGACTGATTTTCTCCTAAATATAATATTTTTTAATTGACTATCTAAACAGAAAAATAGTTCTGAATTTCTTTCCTATTCTTTTAACATAGAATTCACTGTTAAAAAAAATTAAATTCATAAGTCAAACCTTCAAATGATTTTCTGAAGATTCTTGTTAATGATAAATCAAATCTTCAAATGATTAAAATCATAATCCAAGATCATGAGATCAAATTGTGGACATTAAAGAAGTATACAAGAAGAGAAGAGAAAAAAACTGACCATTTGAGAATTTGATGATGACTGAGCAGTATTGTACAATGCGGAATTAGCTCCAGCATACTGATTAAGATGATTCCTCAGCTGATTCCCTTGAGTGAGTTGATTGACTTGACTCTGCCCAAGTGTATGTGGAATCTGCCCAGATGGCAGTTGCCTACTCTGAAATTGCTGATGAGCTAATGGTTGCGAATACTGCATTTGATGTTGTACCTAGGAAAAAAAATGCATTTGAGTTCCAGATGAGGCACCTTACTCGTTTTATTGCAAATTAATTCACTTATCCAGATTCCACAAAGGGGCTGTCGTCGTGGTGAAAAAGAAGTGAAGATGCAATCCAAACAGAAAAAGTCGAAAGTACTTAAAAGAAGTAACTACTAGTGAGTGCTGAGTTACCGCTTGAAATTTCTGAGCCTGGGATTGCATGTCATGTAGCTGTGGTAGCTGACCCTGCCACAGATGATAAAAAAAACTTAATTGCAAATAAAGTTCAAAGCAATACTTTCAAGAATGTAGCACATGCACATAAGTGTGTTAAATAAGTCGTTACTGAAAAAGAGTGGGGTGGTGATCAACTGCTGCAAATATGAGAAAGGTTTTAACCAGGTGAATGATTTCAATAAAACAGTTTTCATTAGGCCAAAAAAAGGCATAGTCCTATGACTGATTCTGTAAGCATAGACAGATCAAAGCATTGGGAATGCAAAATGGTACTCCGTAACATATTTTATGTTGGTGCACCATGTCAAATTAAGATGCTGGTGATAAGTCCATGTCAGAACAAAATAAGATTATGCTTTGGAGGAGAGAGAGGAGTCATAAAATTCACTATCTTTCAAAGTTTCTCACCAATATCTTTGCCAGAATAAAAATAAAGTCATCATTACCAATATAGTTTTTAGAATTGATTCAAAATAAATTATAAGAAAAAAAAGGGAAAGAACAATGAAAGCCAAGAATTATGTAACACATGATTCATAAAGAAAACATAAAACTGAAACGTGCATACACACCATACACACAAGCAACATAGACAGAAAATGACAGTATACATCTTCTTTGTAGCAGAAAACAGGAACGCTATAGGCACTTCCGAAAGAACAAACACATACGGAAGACAATACCAAAAGAAAGTTCAATCTATTTGGTAACATTACAAAATCAGAATTTTGAATTTCGCGAAAACCAGAAAAAATATTTAAATTGCATGGTTTCACCAAACCAAGGTCAAAGAAGGGCTTTTTTTCCCACCTTCCTCAGTGTTCGGGTTCCTTTACTATTGACTTGGCAACATGGTTCCTCTATTATCTCATTTTCCAGGATAGGAACATGGGTAGATCCTGTGATTCTTGTAGATTTTCACTACTATTGATAGTTGCTTATAAAGAAACTAGGAATTAGGAGGAAAGGAAATTATACTTGTCCCAGCCCTTGCGTTGAAGACTGTCTGTACTGTTGTTGTGCAAGGAGTTGTTGCTGATGAGGTAACTGCTGCATCATTTTCTGTCTTTGTTGCTGCATCTGCTGCTGCTGTTGTTGTTGTAGCTGTTGTTGTTGTTGCAACTGCTGCTGCTGAGGAGAAGGTGCATTCATCATATTTGTGCCGGATCTTGGCGAGTTCGCATAAGGCAATGGTGATGTGGTGGTATTATCGAATGTAGTAGCACCACCAGAAGGTGATGGAACTGACCTCCCAAATTGAGCTCCGGCAGCCTGCAGATTCATTTTTTTAGAGAACGAAATACTAACGTGACATGCAAAGGTCTCCATATATTAACAACTTATAAAGCGAGCCATCAATAATTATGTAAAAGAAACACATAGACCCAATCTCATGCAATAAGTTAAATGCAGACGACGTATATATGTTTTATTGGATTGTGGATATGCCATCGGGGACTTGACATGGAAAGAAGAGGGCCGCCACAGAATCCTAACAAGGAAATGACATCAATTTGTTAGCGACCCATTTGCTTAAAGATAATGAATGAAAATCAAATAAAAGGAAGTCCATTAACTCCAAAAATGTTTCTTTGTCAATTGTGATTGTTGGGAAATTTTGAGGTGATTGCCCATATCATCATTGTAGTAAAAGAAAATTAATGGAGGTGACTAACTCACTAAAAATGGGTCAGTTAATTATTTTTTATTTGTTTTAAGGGCGAGAAGAATTTTTATTGGACCCAAAACCATTAAATGTCTTTGGTCAAAACGGGTTTGACCAATTCATCAAACAAATATTGAGTTCAACGTAAAAGTAAGTCACACCTTCCTGTGCATTTATCATTGTTGGGACCAAACCAAATTTAATCGGTCAAAGAAACACTTGCCATTAATCTCTCCCCTTCCTCATACTCCCACTATCCCACATATGTGTCTCACTCATCACCTTTGTCCTGAACATTTTTCCACCACATTGCTCTTTGATTCAAATGCCATTCTACATTATTCTCAAACACACGTGCCTAATCATTTGGAATCCAACAATCACTTAGTTTGAGTTCTAAATCAAACTGATTACCAAGAACTTCCCAATGAATTAATAATTAAGTTTACATCTACTCAAAGAACCATCAATGATATGGTCATTGGCTCAGAGTTCAGTGATCATTTAATTCACAGTCCTAAAGATTATCAAGACCCTTTGACTGAATCATTTATTTCAGTAATCATCATATGGGCAGAGCAGAAATGTGACCAAGATACCGCAATCATTAAGGAACTGTTCTTCCCGACCAAATGCAATAATGAATAATGATACACTGAAGACATTTCCACAAAACACTCGGTGTCCCCATTAAATGCATAACTAAGATATTTCATCTTTCAAATGACCTTTCACACACAGCCATTGCATGGTGAACCTCCCCAGAAAAGGTGACTAAATATCAATGATCGTGTCAACAATAAATTGTTCAATGCATGGAAAAATCATTATAGGTCAAAGTCATCAACGAGATGGTGTTTATGGTTGGTTTCTCTGATGATATGATTTGCACCATTTTTTAGTGACTCATATCTAGTACAAAGGAATTTTCTCATTTTAACTTTGCTCAATATTTTTCCATGAGAAGCGACAGACAATAAAGGTCTTGACCATCTTTATGTTTTCTCATTAATTTAATCCTAAAAATATAGAAGCTAGTAGAAACTTGTGTTTACGTCTGGACTTTAAACTTGCATCAAACTATGATGATAAATGATTTAGTGGTCCTCAAAATTTTGAAAAACATCTCGAAGCGCCATGATAATTTCGTGAAGAGAATAGAAATAAGCATCTCGAACTTATTTTGAAAATGGAAACATGTGGTATGCCATGATTGAACTTTAGTCTCTTCATCATTTTTCCAGTTCTCCACTAATACATCCTCATGACTCAAATCACACAGGTTTCCTCCCCGTGCATTGGACTGACATGGCAGAAATGGGTGAGGTAATTATATGCCTTAAAGGTATCCAAATCCTTTTCTTTCTTAATTATCTTAATGCTCTTCACTCTGCACAAGTGTTACTTAAAGTTCAATTATTCTCCAACTGCAGGAACACATGGTCTGAAACGAAGGTCTTAGAAGAGAACAACGAAGGGATTCTTACATAATAGGTGAATAAGTATGATTTATGATTAACACTTTCTGATAAATACCATTACAAGCACTACTAGTGGACACAATCCAAAGAAACACTTTCCTTTTATGAAAAGGTTAACAAATTGCTTTTCAGTGATACAAAAGATGTCGCGTTTCATAAAAAAAATGCTCAAAATACACTCCTTTGAGTGGTGGTCACACTGAACACCAATGCGATCCCATAGCTTCCATAATAACTTTCTGGTCCTCCAAAAGCTTGCTCCAGGAATATTCTATTGACCACTTCCATCTGACATTCAGAATATGGAATCAGACTCCACATCCTTTTACCCACTCCCCTTGGAACACATTGTACTACTTCCGACTTATGGGTAGTCAGCGGAAGTCATTTGACAATGCCCATGAAATCCGGCTTTACACCAGAAGAGAATTCCACATCTTTGAAGCTAGTGCGCACAAAATAACACATGCCCAAGTAACTATTCCATATACATTTCATCCACTTGACAGCCTTCACTCTCAAGCAACATCACACATCTCTTGATCGCTCCACTTGACATCCCTGAGACATCCCACTTCACTTACTTCAAACACCCAATGATCCTTCAAAACACTTTCAACCTCACTCAATTCACCTAACTTCTCATGTCATTCTTATGCTTCTCCTATGAAAGGTTATACATATTAATGCTTATTGTTCATTCAGTATAACAATGTCTGCTTCATCTTACACGGTATAAATCAACATGCCCCTGAACTCCATTCTATGTGCTTTAGCCATTTTGCATGCCTACAATGTCCATGCTGATGCCAATCTCATGAGAATATTATCCAAATAAAACCTAACAATAGCTTTCGTATTCCACTCCTCGTGTTTTCATTTAGAAATAATTAAATTATGTATTTAATATCCTATTGAAGCATTTTTTCCCTTTTCGCAAAAGCACCGTTTGATCTCCACCACATGTACAAAACTCTTTTTGGAGTTGATTATGTCCCTAATATCCTCTCCTCCTTTAGTATGCTCATTACTGGATCCTTTGGAGTATAAGAGCATTAATTCTTAGATCCAACAAATCACAGAAAATAACCACATTATGCCTAAAAACATAGTTTGAACGTTTAACTAATCATGATTATGAACTATGTTTAAGCTTATATGGGGTAAAAGAGCAATGATTCTTAGGGGTGATTTGATTCCAAAGAAAAACTTCCTAGGGAAAACTACAAGAAAATGAGAAGATGTGAGTCAGAAAGAGGGAGATTTTTCTCCAATTGAGATTGAAGATGACTATAGACTTCAAGAAAATATTCTTTGCTCACACCCTAAGAAAATATTTTCCAAAGTTTTGTTTAAAACATGAGGGTGGAAATCATAATCAACTTCATATTCTCCATTCTCTCTTCCTCTTTCACTCCTCCCCCTCAACTCCCACTTCTCAATGTTGAAAGTTTTTCTTGGGAGAACTTTCTTTAGAACCAAATAACCCTTGGATCAAACCAATCCCAACTTTTTTCTGATTGATCAAAGATGATAAATATATAGTTGAAAATTGAATGTGTGGAAGCATATAATAGAAGACAACACAAAAGGGAAAGCATGAGGAAGATCTAATATCCCTCATTCGAAGAAAACCATAACCAAATTCAACCAGATGTCATAGAGAGACAAAAGAAAAGGCTAAACAAAGGAACAATGAATCCGCGTCTTAGGAAAGAAAACTGTAAAGACCATTATCCAACCCCGACAACATGACATATAAGTCCACCACCGACAAACATATAAGCTCCTCCCTTTGAAAGATGTAACGATCACCCTGATTCCTCCTCCTCTTCCACACGAACAGGTAAGGTCCATACTGATTGAGCAGTATCCTTAAGTTGTATAACAAGCATAAGAAAGTTTGTGAGGTATTATTGGCAGAAAATGAGCAATTCAAAGAACAATATTGATTTTGGGAACATTAGAGATCAATAACTTCTAGATCAAAAAATCCTAAAAATATAGTCTAACCGAATCCACAAGTAAAGGTAACAAAAAGTCAAATCATTGTCTTAGATATATCACAGTTCATTTAAAAACTTTCATATCTGAAAATTACACGAGAACAACAAAAATGTTTTAAAATTGTCTTAACTGAATCCATATAGTCAAGCTGAAAATTGTAATTTTCTTGTCATCACATATAATGATCTATGATTATACAAAATTATTGGAAGCGTTAAACAAAGTATGCAATAGCAGGCTTAGAAAAGAAAAGGGGCACCTACGCAAAGCAAGTGTTTTACATCAAAGAAACAACCAATAACCCTAGCAGATCCACTTAGAGTTTCACATTAGGCTCCAACCATTAGCCACTAAATGGCAAACAAAAATAGATGTGTAAGTTTGTTTCCCTTGGAGGATACAAGATTCCAAGCAAAATGAGAGGAAATTCATACACAACTAATCAATATATTGAGATCAATTCTCATTTCAATTGACAGTTAATGATATCATGTCAATCTAAATATCTTAGTCCACTATCCAACTTGATATTTTTCTGTCCAGGCATGAAGTAAATACTTGTTTTCTTCACACTTTGTCAAGTTTGTCATGTTTGATATGTATGCTACAGCTTGAGGGGGTGATTCTAGTTATAGTTCTTTCCTAATGCTAATGCTTGAGGGGATGATTCTAGTTATAGTTCTTTCCTATATAGGATTTCATAGTTGATATGGGAAGTTCTCTTTTTTGCTTTGTTGTAGCCAGGTCACATTTTGTAAATTAAGAGGCGGTGGCAATAGCTCAACCTAAAGCCACTGTCTCTCTTCTCTGTTATCTATATTATCTTCTCACCTCTCACCGAGTAGTAGTATGTGAAAGAGTAGTTTCTTACAGTGTAAACAATGAACAAAACAAAGATTGTAAATATAACTTATGAATCACATCATACAAGTTCATCTGCTTATCAAAGAGGAAAGGTAGGCATGGAATAAAAACTGAAAAAAAACAGAAAATCTGATCACTACAAAAATAAAACTCAATGCTCGGACATGCAAGAAATCATCCCTAGCCATGGAATAAAAAAACAGAAAATATGAATGCTACAACAATAAAACACAATGCCAGTAAACAACAGGACAAGCAAGAAAGCATCCCATCATATAAATCAAAATGCTTACTCTCCTGGTTTACAGTTCTGCAAAAGAAAATTCCAATAATTGGCTTGTTCAAGTTAATCAACAGTCTAACCTGCAGTGCAGATCCCTGACTATTAGCAGTATTCGACGACATCAAAGGAGTGTTTTTGGGAAGAATACCTGCATATATAATATCAATGCAACAGCGGTAAGTGTGTGCTTCACAAGATAATCTCAAAAATACAATCAGAAAAGAGCCTGAGTAATCGATAATTAATCAATTTAAAGAGCCTGGGAAAATGATTACCAGAAGAATCAGTAAAACCCTGTGCACTGTCTCCAATAAGCACATCTTGCAGATGCTTTGGAAGAGTAGCTGGAAGTTGCCTTTGATCTGCAGGTATTTGTAATCCTGAAACCAAAATGCTAGTTCAGTATATGTGAACATGAAGAACATGCATACATTCAAAAACATGTATAAAAAACTGCCAAAGTATTATCACTTCGTGGCAAGAACATGAAATACTGGTTTCTTGATAACTATTTGTATAACTTAATTATGCAATTGACTGGACAACATTATCCCATCTCAGCGTATTATCACGAGTAAGTTTGAGTTACACAACAACCAAAACCAAGTAAAGACCGGATACTTAATAGTGACAGCAAACTTGAGTTCTAAAAAAGAAGTGAGGTAGGATAAAATATGTGAGAGCATTGTAGTTAAGCCGTTGAGGCGGAAGGGAGGCAGACAAGCCTGAAAACGCCTCAGGCGTGAGGCGTGAGGCGAGGCGGACGCCTCAAGTGAGGCGGTCTTAACATTTTTTAAAGATTTTTTTATAATAAATTGAAATATATTAGCAGTAGTATACATCATCATTTTGATAAGTATCATAACCAAATATGCACAAAAAGTGACACAACTACCTAGAATCAAAATATTTTTTAAAGATTTTTTTATAATAAATTGAAACATATTTGCATAGTAGTATACATCATCATTTTGATAAGTATCATAAGCAAATATGTACAAAAAGTGACACAATTACCTAGAAACGAAATGAAAATATAATAAAATTGCATAACATAGCGAAAAGATGCACTACATAAGTGTCAAGTACCTTGCAAACATCCACTAAATCATTAAAAATCAATAATCAAATAATAGAAACTTGAAAATATTGAACATTTGTTAGAAGAAATTGTTGGTAAAAATCCACAAGTATAATCACTATTGATATTCCAAAAGCATAAAAATTATTGTACTAAGCTATGAAAAATCAAGATTGATATTGATCACATATTGATCAAAACATGGTATGTTTTCTCCAAAAAAAAAAAAAAAAGTGTGACAAATTTATCAAAACTTAACGTTTTATCTTGTTTTCATCAAATTGATCAAATATTACACAAAGAAACATAAACCTTATTATAGAGTGAGATGTAACCACTTTTTGCTGCAATTAGGCTGCAATTGGGCTGGCTACAACCAGTTCTTGGGCTGAGGCAGTGAGGCAGTTGAGGCGGTGAAGCAGGACGGGGCGGTCCGAGGCAGACGCCTCATTTCACTGCACTGCATTGCCTCACTTTGAGGCGAAATTTTGTAAAAACGCCTTGAGGTGCAGTCGCCTTATCAAGCATTTTATCAATGAAAAGAGAAGGTAGTAATGTAAGAAGCCTTACCATTTTAACACAAAATTCTAAGGATCTTTCGAAAAAGGCTAAATTTAAGATGGAGCAGGTTAAACAATGGATTGAAACCCTTGTTCTGAACATCAACACAGCCAACCAGCCAATAATCCAGTGGCTGAGTGGCGGTAATGCTTTGTGGCTATCTAAAAGACATCAAATTTTAATAGAATATATAAAACAAACCTAGAGACAACATTGTTTTAGATCCTTTTATGTCATACAAATAACATTTGATATAGTCGTGCAAAACAGATTTGCTTTCTATGGTCATGCATATTGATGTTTCAAACAAAATTGATAAAATAGACAAGTGCTGAGGGAGCAGGTGAAGCAATAAAGCAGGTAACACTTGCATAATCCAATAGTAAAGAAATTTGACCCATTCCTTCATTCACATCTCCTAACCAAGGATGCATGGACTCTTCGGAAAACCCCCGTTTCGAGAGTCGGATATGTGTCGGACACAGACTCGCGTTCGACTCGCAGTCAACGGTCAAGACACATTGACTGAGACCGACACGGCCCCGACTCGGCTAGTGTTTTTTTCTTGTTTTTCTTGGGTTTTTTTTTTCTTGTTTTTCTCTGCTGGTTTTCGGAAGTAGTTCTTGAAGAAACACCAAGTTCTACTGCACTCAATTGCAATCGCCAATTCTTTGATTCCTTCAGTTGGGGAGAGGGGTTGCTTTAATTAGAGCACCTCTTCATGCCGTACTCAATATGAGGGTTCTTGACTTCTTGACTGACATTTTCATTTGATGGTACATCAAGCATCATCAAGGTCGTTTCTTCCCTCACTCTAAATTAGATACAATACACACAAAAATGGGTATTTTGCTATATAATTTCTCAGTAATTTGATTTATCTGTTTCTGATGATTAATTTGCTCTTAGATACACAATTACATACTATTTTGAAACAATTTGTAAATTAGATACACTCCCTAGTAAATTTTGACTATCCGAGCATCTCTGTAAAATTTTCTATCTCTCTTGTTAAGCTCTCATCTTCCAGCTTCAAAAGTAAAAATTTTAAACAATTTTAAGCTTTAGGTTGTTGTTTATGTTCATGAGTTATAAAAAAATAAAAATTAATAAAAAGTAAAGTTTGACCATTTCGCCGTGTCGCCGAGTCCTAATTTTTTTAAAATTGCCGAGTCGCCGTGTTGTGTCCGTGTCCGTGCATCCTTGCTCTTAACCCTTTCACAAACTTTAAAAGACTTGAAAAGTTGTCAAGAGCTATGTTGACAGGGGCTCCGCCATGGCTCTGTAAAGGCTCTATTTTTACTTTAAAGCGCCTTGCCTTAGCCTTAGAGCGCCTCAGAGCCACAAACTAGTTCAGATGGAGGTTACTACACTAAAATCTCTATCATATAACAAAAGGCCCCGCCGCGGCAACGCTCCACCACGCCAAGGCTCTAGAGGTTGACCTTGGCGCCTCACACCCTCCTTCGCCCCTGACAACATAGGTTAAGAGTCAACTTTACCAACTCAGTAAATTCTCACAAGGATCCCTGGCATGGAAAAGGGCATAGCTACCTGCAGACCTCACTTCCACCTTTCCACCTTTTTTCATTTTGTTTTCCATTTCTCCGGTTTCTTTTGAGGTGAGGGAAAACTAAATTTTGTTGGGCTTTAACTAAGAGAAAGAACTTGATAAAAAGGACACGAACAAAGTGAGTGGTAGTTATCCTATTGCAAATTCAACCAAATGATATGCCAACCCAAAAACAAAGAGACTATGATCTCGCCATCTACCATCCCTAAACCTCTCCCACCGGAATCTAGACTTTTCCCAACCTGTTTTCCAGTTCAGGCCATTTGAAGCCAGATCCATGGCGTGAAGACCTACTTCCTCGTCAGACCATCCATTTCCTCCTCCTCCAAAACCCATCTAAATAAAAAACTGTACCACGTTGTCAAGGTACCCACGAAAACAAACAATCAAGCATTTCTCAAGTCAGGTCACCAAGACCCTTACCACAAACATGGTTAGTGCTCTGTTATCTGCACCATGTCATATAAGACCAACTGAAAGGCAATGTGACAAAAAAAATGGGTACAGGTACGTCCTATCCATCATGTCACTCTATTACCAATCTGAAATCGAAATGCAGAAATGATAGGTCACTCTGCTTGGGAGCAAGATACGTTGAAAGAAAGTTCACTTGTTTAGGGGGAATACATATTCCATCTGATAATTTGTATAGAACCAACAGTTTTAGCAAGGAACCCGCACATTCAACACCTTTCAGACAAATTTGTTGCACGGAAAGAGAAAAACAGGGGAGAAGCCATAAATATATTCGATACAGAATATTTTAAGGAATAGTGTGTGTCAATCTGAATTTCAATACAAAATATATTTACGACTATTGTCTATCACATCGATGAGAAGTCGACCTATTTGACAAGTAACTACAAAGGGCCACCTTTTAGTGTATAGCACAAATTAAACATGATATTCATCATGAGGAAAAAAAAAGAGAGAGGAGAAGATGGAACATATTTTGTCTAGCAAGCTCAATGAATAAATAGTTAGCGCACCTTGACCAGTATTCACTGCAGCTCGAAGTAACTTCTCCTGTTCATGAATTTTTGCAGCTTGAGCTTTGTCTAATGTGGGGGCAATTGCGGGCCCTTGACGAGTACCCAAACCATAAGCTTTACGCATGTCAGCTATTATTTTCTCAGCACTGTCGCAGGCTGCTCCAATCATATCAATTCTAGCCTGTAAAACAAAAGAAGCCAATATTTGAATGCAATAAAGCAGAATAGTGGGAGGGATTGACTTCAATGTTTATTGAATTTTTGCATACCCTCAACTTTTCAATTTGCTGATTTACAGGTAAATGTTGCATCCCCTGCAGTAACTGTTCCCTCAAGTTGTTGTGCTCTGCTTCCATCTCTGGCAATGACTTCGATGACAACATCACGGGTAGTACTGTAACCACGATTTCTTGTTAGAACAACGACAAAAAAAAAAAGCTGGTTCACCTTGTAAAAATAATGTGAAATACTGCTAGTGGACACACACTGAATGGGCTGATTATAAATAAATAGGAAAGACATATTCAGGTGCCTCTAAACAGATGCTAAAGTCACCCCTATCTGGTCTCATTTTTGGGTCGCTTTGGAGTTTGGAGTACCTCCTGTTCTCCTTTTTGTGGAATAAAGCTTTGACATTTCTCTCAATAATTTGACAACTTGGCTTGGAAGTCAATGGGTACAATGGTCCATAAGTCACGGCTCATCATAAGGGGTGAACAAAACCAACAAATCTTGCAATCGGTAGTGGCAACTGAACCAGATGGTAAAAGCAACATGCCTACGTAAATCCAACCATACCTCATTGAGTCATTGTCAATAGTCTGCCTCTTGAAAATGGACATTTAACTATTTACGATTAAGTCCAGACCATCGCATCTAACAGTGAACACACAAGCATGTTTCTAATTAAAAGGAGAAAAATCTCCATGATTCTCACCTCCCCACAGCTCATGGTAGAAGGTTTTTTACTTTTGTCAAACATCATAAATTGGCAAACCAGTCAATTGTCAAACATCATAACTTGTCTAAATACCATAATTGATTTTATAAGTTTGTTTTCCAATAATTACCAAAATTGTGTTTATCCAATGATTACAATTTAGCTTTAAGTCGCTCTCACTTCTTAAATAATAATTATTTTTTGGAAATTAATTGTATTCCTCAATCTTTATATTGGTATAGCTAATCAGTAGTCACTGAAATCAAGAACAATAACCATTGCAATACAAAGAAAATACTAACAATCAAGAGTATAAGAGATGTCTGATTTCCTTCCAATGAGTTCTGGCATTCTGCCTCATTCTGGAACTCACTATCCAACACGAATTCAAGGCTCCAGCCAATAGAACCATGAAGTTTGACAAGCATTCAATGATTCTCCTCCATCACCAATCTTTCCTAGACTAGAGATCTTTATCAAAGTAATGCAAATATATTCTAAATCAAGATTACCCAAACTCGAGCCCATGAAAGTGACTGAACTTTATACTACAATTACAGATTTCTTTCTTGATCTTTTTCTTTCCTCCATTACCATCAAAGTATCAGTTGCTCAAATCAAGAAACAAAGAATCCCCATACCCATGGCAATAGAACAAGCAAAAAACACATCAAATTACAAAGAGATCAGAGAAAATCACATACTAGTAGCATTCTCAGCATTGACGAACTTTGGGTGAACCACAAATGCCTTGGAAACCTTCTTCACATCCTCCATAATGTTAAAGAGCTCCATGTTCACCATCGAAAATTGCCCTAAAGCATCTTGCCTAGAACCAAACAAACACATCCAACAACTCAAATCAATCAAAAGACACTCCACAATAAATCAATCAAAAGAACTCCACAGCACATCAATCAAAAGAACCCCACATTAAACCATAGAAATCAAATGGGTACCAAAGAAAAAGATTAAATGTGATGAAATTATACCATTTGGGTTCTACATTTGCTCTGGCAAACGCATCAAACTCCTTAAGAATTCGCGAAATCGTATTGTCAAGACTGATTGCCCTGTCTTTCACTGATTGCAGATTGAGTAGCTTTTGAACAGCAGGGTTCAATCTCTCCACCACCCTTTGTTGTTGCTGATCAGGAGCTCCTCCTGATCCTCCTGCTCCACTTGCTCCTGCTCCTCCTGCTGCTGATGTGCCCTCCATTGTTGCTCAAATTGCAAGAATTGATTGAACAAAGAAGATAAAGAGAGGCGCAAAGGGGTGGTTTTAAAGGAGGAAAATTGGGCTAAAAGAGGAACCTTTTTGGGTCAGAGCTCATAAATGTGAGATTTATCAGAGATTTTGAGAGCTGTCTTTGACTTCTTGTGTGAAATTAATAATTGGGTAAGTAGAAATTGGGCTAAAAGAGGAACCTTGAATGAGAGCTCACAAATATGAGATTTTTTTAGAGGTTCTTTGGATTCTTGTGTGCATTAATGATTGAAAAAACTTGAAAATTTGAGATTTGAGGAAGATTGGGGCTTCAGATAAATAGATTAAAAAGGAGAAATTGGGGGTTTTGGGTTCTTGGATTGGAATTTGTAGGGAGTTTTTGAGTGATTCTTCAGAGCGCGCCCATGGAGAGACTGGAAGAAAACGAAAGGAGTGTCTTCAAAGAGGGTGACTATATATATATCTTTGATAAAAAATAAAATAAAAATTAATTAATTAAAACTAAATGTAAATTAATCAAATGTAAAGAAAAATATATTTTTTTATTACCAAATAGGTAAATAAACTATGCATGTAAAATAAATAATGGCATGATAATAAAAGCAAAAGAAATATGGATTGAAATATCGCTAAATGATATGTGTTACATCTTAGATTGTAAATGACAAAACCCTATTCGGGGGAGATGTGATAAAATATAATTTTTACGAGATATCGTGACTTCAAATATATACGTTGTCAGTATTTTGAACCATAAAAATAACTAGTGAAAACGCATGACAGAGATAGAAAACTAAGGATGAGAAATGTCCATTTAAATAAAGGAAATTTTGTGTGAGGTTTATTTACAAAATTGTTTCATGTGAGACCTGCGAGGAGTAGAATGAATTAATCGGAGAAAAGTAAATAGGACGATTATGAGATATACTAGAAAATTGGGCAATATGGAGGGTTGTTTTGCAAAATGACAAAGTTAGTTGATGTAAAGACAAGTCGCTCATTCACTTTGCTCTTTTTTATTGATATAAAACAAGTATACCTCCACCAGTAAAAAATGAGTTGCTTCTCTCTGTAAGGGGTTGAATTCATTATCATTTTTTTATCACTTCAACTAGAATGGTTAGAATTTGTCTATAGTTGAAAGTGTCTAAATTGAGTGAAGGACCTCACTTGGAATCTGTGTATGTCTGGCTTACAATGATTTTTTTTTAATTATTATTTTTGTTTTGAATCAACAGATAAACCCCTCAAGTCGCATGTTTTTGCGGCTACAATACAAAGTTTAAAATACTAAAGTTTGATTGTTTTATCAAGTTGACATAATCGAAATTGTACAATTATTCATCTAAAGAAAATAAGTACTTGTATTGTGGTTCAAAATATCGATATTGTTGCAATAAGTCGATCGTTGAAATATATAACATATTCATAAGATAAGTATTTGTGCCAAGGTCTCTACATATCTGGGGAAAATTGTGACTTCGACTGTAAGTTGACGACATCATCACAAGTTTTTTGAGATACGTGAAAATATCGTGACTTCAAGACTCCACGCTGTTATCAATATATATATTGTGAACCATGAAATAAATAGTGAAAAAGCATGGGAGAGATAGAAAACTATATGGATGACAAATGTTGATGTAGAAAAAAAAATTGTGAGGTTTCATGTGAAGCAAGCAAGAAGTAGAATGAAATAACGAAGGAAAAATAAATAGAAGGATTATGAGAGATAATAGGAAATGAGGCAATATGAAAATGAGATTAATTTGCAAAATGACAAAGGTTGTTGATGTAAAGACAAGTCACTCCTCACTTTACTCATTTGTATTGATAATAAAACAAGTATACCTCTACAGTCGAAAACGAGTTACTTGTTTCTCCTTTGTGTTAGGGGGTGGATTAGATTATTATTATTATTATTATTATTAGATCAATTATTTTTATTACCTCGAATGCCAATGGCATGACAGCTCAACGGTTAGAGCTTGGCGGATGGTACCATTAGGTATGGGTTCAAACCTAGCTTGTGGCGTCTTTATGGGTTATGGGATCCTATAAAAACCCTACTGTTAAAACCACATAATATATTTAATTAAATTAGTAGTTGTTCCAAGGACTCTACATATCAGGGGTAAATTGTGATTGCAGTTGTAAGTTAACGACGGTATCACATGTTTTAACCTTGATTCTCACGTCAACTAAAGTCTTATTAGACTGAAGGATTATACTGTATGTTGATAATGAAAAGAAACCCTGGGTGTTGAGCATCAAGACTTGAAAATTTTGCTTGTTAGACTCATTTTAACGAAAAATAAACTCTAATAAATCTTTTTAACATAGTTACGATGTCAACGATAATAATGTAATACGAAAATAGAAGGTTTGGAACACTACAATTTTCAAGCTTCAAACACAAGTAAAACAATCGTGTGTGTGTAGGGGTGGGCATGGGACGGGATGGGACGAGATATACCCATCCATATCCCATCCCGTTCATACGGGATCGGGACGGGACGGGACGGGATCAGCGTGCTGCCTGTGACTGCCGCGAAGATTATCATCATATAAGAGCGTGAAAAATAATTTTCTTATAATTAGATATAAATGTGGCATGCAAATATAAGCGTAGCTACTAAATCCCCTAACAATGAAGTCGAGTGAACTTGACTTTTAGAAAATGACATGATAAATTGGACCCACTAAGAGTATTGTGTTGCTGTGATGGCCTCCCAACTAATTTTACAATTTCATTACTGTGGGAAACAAAATTCATGGTTCCTTGACAAAATGACATTTCATCTTTTGTTAGGGAAGAAATATAGACCTATTGGTGATGCTCTAACATATTCATAATGGTTTACCATCAATACATATATTGTAATTAAAAAAAAATATTTTTACAGCCCGGTGCATCTCAAATTCTTGGCTCCGCCCCTGAATGTTCCCTTCTGAATATGTATTACTCAGTTAATTGTTATTTTTCATATTCACCTGGGTATTATCAATATTTGGAAGTTAAATAATTGGAGTCACTTTTATTGAGAATCCAAGCAACAGTCTGCTATCTTTCTCTTGCTTAATGAATATTTATTTCTTGAAGTAACATTTCTGTTACGACTGCAAATACCATGAGTTTCTGTCAGTCATCTGTAAGTTTATATGAATAAAAATAAATAAATAAATAAAAATATTAATAATAAATATTAAAAAAATAGCTCGGGAAGGGACGAGATTGGCGGGATTGAAAATCTGCATCCCATCCCATCCCATTCTAGATCGGGACGGGACGGGATCGGGATGAAATTATTCAATCCCATTAAGACCCGAAAAAATCGGGACGGGACGGGACGAGATCGGGATCGGGATCGCGGGATGGGATGCCCACCCCTATGTGTGTGTGTGTGTTTTTTTTTTCTTTCCTAAACATTGAACGCTATTTCAATTCAAACGTCAAACACATTAACGAACACCACTGAATCAAAAAACTAATAAAATTTTCAAAATATTCATAAATGATAAAATAAGTGTTATTTTATTAGTTTGATGAGATCAAAATCATATACTTATTTAATTAATGAGGTGCGTTTACGACAACCAAAATAGACAACGAGATTATAAACCAAGACGAAGTGACTTGATTTAGGACGATACTAATTTTCTTGAGATGTGCCAAAAATGAATTTCGAATTCTAACTCGCTATAGTGATTCACGGCTTACCCCAAAGTATTTGTAATACCAACTTACCTTATCCCCCTATCGCGCAATGGGGGATGCCTTGTGATAAAGTTGAGGGTCCGTATAGCACCTTCATCATTTATTAGATTTTTTTTTTCTATCTCATTCATGATGTCTGTTATCTCCCTGTCGGTACAAAGTCCATCTTTTCTTCTCTTCTCCAAGCTCTAAACTCTGCATTTCTTCTGAAATTATTTCCATTGAAACCCCAGAATTCATAACCCAATTGTAGTTAATTCTATCGAAATGCCCGTAACATCGAAACCCCACGAAGATCTTGCAATCTTGCTGAGGATCAGGTAATAAAAATCCCATATTGGTGTTCAATTCAATGTTTTTTTTGTATTGTTTGTTGATCTTATGATTAGTGTAATTGAATTGAGTTAAAGGGTTGTTTAGTTTTAGTGTCCTTGTGAAGTGGTGATCTTGTTGTGATAAAATTGTGTTGATTTTCAATCCATAAAGGATTGATTTTATGAATGAAAGAGTAGTTTAGAGGTGCTAAGTCTTTCCATTGAGGACTTTATAATTGGATTCTATCACAATAACCCATATGATTTTGAGAAAAACGAAACCTGAAATCCGAAGATCGAGAACAATTTATTTGCTTATTTATATAGTTTGGTAATATCAAGAATTTTGAAATGATTCATGTAAGAATAAGGTTGGAAGATTGAGAAAGAAACCCCGAGAGTTGGGGAAAGAAGGGTGTTATGTGTAGAGCTCAAGGGAATTTGGTTATATAGACTATGTGAATATCGGTTACTAGGTGTGAAATGAAAACACCAGGCAACCATACGAATATATGTGCAACATATCTTATATGACACAGCGGTACGCAAAGTAAATGGCTGCTAGCTGCTGGCAGCTACAAAGTTAGAATTCATGTAGAAACCATTTCAAATGTTTTATGTAATAATCTATTTTGTGGCATATACCTGATTTAAAGTAAGGTCTACTATCCGTTACACATGATGCAAAGACAAGGTTAAGGCTCTTAGGTGTTAGAAATTTGATAATGGGAGTTGGTTCTTTTCCTTTAAGAGATACTTGTTAAATTAAGTTCATGGAATGTTTGTTTTAGTTCTACCCGGCAAGTTATGTGAGTGAGTTAGGTTTCGAGCATTTAAAATTTCTACTTTTCTAGCTAAGCATGATTTTTTGGTTAGAGTTTTGTTCAGTATTCGTTAGCTGATTAATACATGAGTTTGATGGGATACACATGAGATGTCTTTATATATAATGGACTGATTAGCTCTATATTTTACAGGGTATTATATTTATTTTGAAATGGTCAGGGGATCTGACATCTTTGTAGGGGATGTATCGTCTAGTTTAATTCTGATAGGAACTTCTTCGCGATGCAGTTGGTATCAAATGTTAGTCAAACAGATGACAAATCAGAAACAGAGCCTATTTTACAACCCAGCAGATCTGAAGAATCCCCGTCGTCATCATCATCTGAAATTGGACCTGTGGCAGATGAATGCTCCGTATCCAATAATGATGACCAATGCCTTGACGTGGATGAACATACTAGTCTAGTGAGTGCAGACCAACATCAGTGTCGGATTTGTCTTGATGTTGGAGGTCGTTACTATCTATCATGTTTAAAATCTTCTTACATAACAGAACAATAATGATTTCCACGACACCAACCATATAGTTTGCATATGATAAATTCTATGATATATGACACAAGTCCTGGATTGTATAAATTGATAGTTTTTAACTCGTAAGTTAATCTCTCTTTTATAGTAGGTATGACTGAGGTAGTTGAATTCTCATGTACAGGTGAGGATCTGATATCACCCTGCTACTGCAAAGGCACACAGAAGTATGTGCATCGGTCATGTCTTGACCATTGGAGATCAACAAAAGTAAATGCTACTGCACTTCTCTTTGTTACTGGTACTCTGAGTATTCACTGATATAAATCAGCTCTGATGGAAATATCATGGAAACAGTCTGATCACCTAAATATTTTCTGTTGACATCTGCTTTCATTTGTTATATGCACATTTATTTTTTACTGCTAAATATATATTGTTTTTTATTTTTTATTTTTTATTTTTTTTTATTTTATATATGGGTTACCAAGAAAAATATCGAGAGGCAAACTATAGAAAAATATCGAGAGGCACGTAAGAGTTTGCATATGGTTTTTATTGATCTGGAGAAAACATATGATAGGGTCCCCAGGGAGTTAATTTGGTGGGTGCTTGAAAGGAAGAAAGTGTCTCAATGTTATGTTGATATCATTAAGGATATGTATGAAGGGGTTGTAACAAGTGTTCGCTCAGTAGGTGGGATGTCTAGTGAATTTTCAGTGTCAGTAGGACTACATCAAGGGTCGGCATTAAGTCCATATCTCTTTGCTTTGGTCATGGATGAGTTGACGAGACATCTGCAAAAAGATGTACCTTGGTGCATGTTATTTGCAGATGATATTGTCTTAATGGATGAGACTAGTGCAGGTTTAGGTAAGAAATTAGTTAAGTGGCGGGAGGCTTTAGAGAGTAAAGGTTTTAGAATTAGCCGTTCGAAGACGGAGTATCTAGTGTGCAACTTTGGGTGTGAACAAAGAGGGAGAAGTAATGCAATTGAGATCGAAGGTGTCGAGGTCCCAGAGTATGAGGCTTTTCGATATCTAGGATCTATAATTCAAAAGAATTGGGCTATTGGAGAAGATGTAGACCATAGGATTAAAGCTGGTTGGTTGAAATGGAGAATGGCGTCAGGAGTATTATGCGATAGAAGGATGCTTGCAAGGCTAAAAGGGAAATGCTATAAGACAATTGTTCGACCAGCCATGCTATACGGTTCAGAATGTTGGGCTACTATGGGACAACATACGCATAGGATGGCAGTAGCAGAAATGCGTATGTTAAGGTGGATGTGTGGTAAAAGTCGTAAGGATAAAATTAGAAATGAAAGAATTAGGAGATACTTAGGTGTAGCGCCCATAGAGGAAAAAATTAGAGAAAGACGTTTAACTTGGTTTGGTCATGTGCGGAGGAGACCAAACACGGCGCCAATTAGAAAATGTTTAGATTGGCAAGTTAATGGAGGGTGTAGACGGAGGGGACGACCGTTGAAAACTTGGATGAAGACGGTGAATGAAGATATCATTGAGCTTGGATTAGGCGAGGAAATGTGGGAAGATCGCATTGCTTGGAGAACCAAAATCCATGTAGCCGACCCCGAAAATCTCGGGAATGGGCTTTGATGATGATGATGATGATATATGGGTTACCAATATTATCAAAGTTAACTGTATGGCATTCTCCAATCTTATTGAGTGCATTTTCGACATTGTAGGCATTTCTTTTTTGTTTTGTATTCTGTACTGAATATTGGATACTTAACCAAACTTTCCAGATAACAGAATGCTGCATCTGGTTTATGGATTAGCTTTTTGTGAAGATTGCATAGATGCATAACAATTTTTTGTTTGCTAAGTTGTACAAGACCAAACCAACTCTGATAAATAGGACCGGCATTTCTGTACTGCATTTATTTTCAAGCACCATTGTGTAGAAAATGTGTAGAAAATGAGGTTGATACTCTAATGGAGGTTAACTGATAATGTGTTTGATTGATTTTGTCAGGAGGGGTTTGCTTTTGCTCATTGTACAGAATGTAGGGCTGTATTCATATTACGAGCAAACGTGCCTCCAGATCGCTGGTGGTTGAGATTAAAGTTTCAGTTCCTTGTTCTAAGGGACCATGCACTCATTTTCATTATTGTTCAGTTGGTACGATACCTTACTTGTTTATTTATTTATTTTAGTGATGTATAAGATTTAAGCATATTCAGATCATCCAGAACATAGCCATAGCTACATTTAAGAGATTGCACTATTCAAGTTATTGTACTTTCCATCTATAAAAAAGTGCACCAGCAAAACCATTTCCATCTCTGACAAAGCCAAATCTTAATGCCAAATAAGCACAAATACTTCCACAGCCGCCGTTCCTTATTCCATTATACATTTTTGAAATTTGCTTCTCTTCATTTCTAGTCAAAAGGTCCAACATATGTGTAAGAAATCAGATTTCATTTTAATTTATGTGCTGCTCTTTTATTTTTCTCTACCTGTATGCTACAACCACACCCACTCTCTTTCTGAAAGCCTTGCCTTTAATAAATGATACATCAACCAACCTTACCAAAAAAAACTTCGATACTCCAAAATGACATCAGAATTTCCATGAGACCAAAGTTGGAGGACTGCGTAAGAACCTAAGTTGGGAATCTCCTTGTCACATCTATGCATCACGCAATTACCATCGACTTCCATCCACATCTCCCACCCCCCCCCCCCCCCCCCCCCCCCCCCCCACACACACACACACACACACACACACACACACACACCCCCCACACCCACACCCACCCACTCACACATCAAAGAGAAGACTTTTGAGGAATGTGTAGTGTCTTCTTACTAGCTTGGCACCATAAAAAAAAATATGAACATTTGCGGAGTCAATGTAGTAGGCCGGTTAACAACTTTAATAACTTGGGGATCATTGGTACTCCCTTTATCAATTAAGATAGAAATAGGTGTCTTCTTGATAGATCCCTGAATAATAATGGTGTTGGTAGAAGAACTCCCTGTCAAAGCATGGATAGAAACCTCCATATCACACGGTACTTCTTCCAACAGATTTTCTTCCTCAACAGTGTAAGTGTTAGCAGCCACGGTAAGACGGGGGGGGGGGGGGGGGTGTGGTGTGGCAAGTGTTCTTCGGAATGACTGGGCGTATTGGACCCGAATACGCAGGGCCTTGGGGAATTCTTCAAGCTCTAGCAGATGGGACTAAACTACTTTTCAAGGAGGATCTTGCATTTATGGTCACACGTAAACCTTTCTTCACAGTTGTAGCATTGCCCTTGATATTTTCTCGCTTCATTTTTGTCAGAGGATAGTATTTTAATTGGTGGAAAAGAGGAGCTAAACTATGTAGGTGGTAACGAAGGTTGAGGAGGTAGTCTTGGTGGTGGTGGTATAGTTGGTTGGTGAGTGATGTAAGAGGCAGTAGATGTCTGATGTGGAGGTTGGGTGGAATTCTGTTTTGACCAATTGGAAGTATAGGGGTGGGTTAAGTATGTATTGGTATGTTGGTAAGGTTTGTATTGGGGATTGGTTGATTTAGATTGAGCTAAGAGAGAGGCCTCCTGAATTCTAGCTAGATAGAAAGCCTGAGTAACAGAGGTAGGCTTAAACATCTCTGGACTTGATTCCTAATATCCTCATTCAAGCCACTCGAGAAACTTGGAACATAGTATTCTTCCCCTAATCTGCTGTTCTCAGAATACAGACAGTTTATTATTTCACTTGCAACTTCCTCAAACCGTAGACACAAAATCCATGACAAACTGATCCCAAGTGACAAAACTATTAGTCTCCAGATAGTCAAGGAACCAGGAGTCTCTTTGTCATCCAAATGTATGGAGGCTATGGATACCTTTTGGTCATTGGGAACACTGTAATTTAAAAAAACTGGTTGCATTTGCGCACCCACGACTAGGATCAATTGTAGCTACCATTCTGTAGATTGTTTTTCTTGTGCATAACCTGTAAATTCTAGGGAAATTTACACTTCACAGTGCGCTCTCTCCAAGCCTTATACCATATAATTTGAGCTTTATCCCTTTCCTCATGTGTCATTTGGATCCTGGGGACTTACTTTGTCCTTTCTACAATAATTTTTCCACAAGGTTTATTTTCCACTCCAAATTACAATTTCTACTAAAATATTGAGCTTCAACACCCCCCCCCCCCCCAAAAAAAAAAAAAAAAAAAAAATGTTTCTTGCAATTTCCAATTCTAGCAAGAAGAATCACTTGATCCTCTACAAAACATTTCCTCCAATCCTTTTCATTCTCTTTGCATGTGATCTATAAAGATGATACAAATAGGTATGTGCAAAAAAACATTCTAATGTGCTTTTTCTTGGCAGCACCTCTCAATTGCTCCATCTTCAAATAGAGGAGGTTAGTTCTAAGAAAATTATCTTCCTTACAGTTGTGTATGCAAAGAATAGAAGGGAAGAGAGGGTTCCTTTATGCGAGAGGTAGCACAGCGTAAGGGAAAGAGAAAGAGGGAGGTTTGATGGGACCCAATTACGTCCATCCCCCAGGCTTCAAGCGACCATGATGGCACGGTTGGATGCAATGGTTCTGGGGCCTGGTGGATGTAGTCATCATGAAACTGGCGGGCATCGCACCGGCGGGCATAGTGTCGATGCAATCCTTGATCATGGAGGGCCAATAGTAACCCAATCTCTGGATTCTCAAAAGAGGCTCCCTTCGATGGGAATAGGGTAAAGAACTCCACAGCTAGCAAGCCAAAGGGGATGGAAAGCAAGCCTACCTATGCAAGATTGAATGCAGTGCTGCTTGGACAACATCAATGCATTTAGTAAAGTCAACTAGGAAGCACTAGCTAGGTAAGTTTTACTGTGTTGTTCCACACATTGGCTCAATTCTACCTCCTACATCCAATTCTTCTTTCATTACAAGACCCAGCTGAGAGGTGGCATTCTAAAAAAAAAGCATACAAATCCATAATCAGTGGTATCTGTTAAATGCCATTGCATGGATCTCCTTCCACAACACAGCAAGAGAAGCATTTGATGGCGAGGTAAAAGCACAAGGATGAATGCCCTTGGTCTTCTCTTTGATAGTCCGATTCGTACATCAAATAATTCATGTAGTAGATCAATCTAGTGATTGGTGAATGACATGCGAGTTACATGATTGATCTGCAAGGGAGAATCAATGCGATTAGACAGGAAGGCTAGCTTGAACAGTAGCACAGGTATAGGGCTTCGAAGCTTCTTTGACCACGAACATCTCAATGGTATAGATTATCGCGCACATATCAATGAATCGAACTGAAAGACGAGCCGGGCCAACCCAACCACATCCCAATACTGTTGGTAGAACCCGGCGTAAAACCTGTCCGGCCCGTTGATACTAATAGGAGACCCATCTATAGGATACGAAAGGCCTCGTTTGAAAATAGAAATTTGTTTTCGTAGCTCAAAGTTCTCAAGCAAATTGTGTTGTGCTTTTCATGCTAAACATATCTGCAACTACACCATGGAAAATACTCTTGCTAGAAGACCAATATAGGAGGCTATCCTCGCAAGGGCAGACATAAGGAAAAGGTAGAAAGTCAGCGTTCAACAACCAGGTACAAATTTCATTACCCTTTCCCGTATGATCTTAGTCCAAACGTCAAAGAAGATCCATTAGGACTGTTTATGTCTGAGTTGCAAAAGAAAATCATGGTTTGTTATCCCCATATAACCATATCTTACTTCTCCGACTTGGGCTGCAGCGAATGGAAAAACTGGATAGAAGAAGAGTCGCTGGATATGAAGTAGACAAATTGGACGCCATAGGAATTAGGGAAGCCGTCCTTGCATCCATTTTTACCATCTTGCAAGACACAAAATTTTGAACTGCATTAATCCGTGTGGATAGAGCAAGTCGTTCTTGATGGACTAGGGAGAAGAGATTTCCTATCTCATCGAAAATAGAGTAGTACTGGATAAACTGCTGGCCACTGGTACTTTCCAGAAATCGGCTCTTTCCAAAGAAAGAGATAAAAAACATTCACTCTGCCCTTGGTGAACAACTGTCCAAAGGGCGGCAGAGGCGGGTCTATACCTTAAGTATTTCCTAAAAAAAAAAAAATAAGGATCCGGCTAAACATTGTTTATTGCACCCCTCAGCCAACTCCCTTGTTCGAAATCGTTGTCCGCTTGCTACCTGGAGAAGGAATTACTCTTACTGTCATGGTGACAGCGAACATCTATGCAGAACTGGATTTGATTAATGAGAACGTTTATTCGAGCCAAGGCAATGTTGCTCTAAGCATGCAAGTGTGGTGGAATCCATTGTTCTATCTCCAGGTCTGGTCTGGGCTTGGAAAAGAATCATCGGGACTGGTCCCAGCAAAAATATCTCTGAACAAGGTTCTAGCGCCATGCCCAATGTCTCCGAAAAAGAAGAGCAACACAAACGAAGCATGCCCAAAAGTGAACCAACCCCTCGGACTACTACGAAAAACACGATCGGATTGAAAAGTAGCACGATCTAATTCAAAATTTTCACCTAATTGAGCACGTCTAGCATATTTTTTCACAGTTGCAAGATCACTATAACTGATTCCCCGTTGAGTTCTTACTCGTCTATGTCTACAACCCAGTTCATATGATTACTACAGGGATGAACCTAATCCGGAATATGAACTGTAAAATAAAACGCCTAGTAAACCGATTATAAGAATACCAGGTACAGTACCTATCAGCCAAAGAGGAATCCTTCCAATAGTATCGGCCATTTACCCCACTTCCCTTCACATTTCATCAAGTGGTCATGCTACAGACATAAACAGTTTTGGATAATTATGATATAAAATCCTTCCGAATGAGATAAGATAATTTATTTTCTTTTTTTTAATTGAAGAAATAATTGGAAAATAAAACAGCAAGTACAAAAATGAGTAATAATAAAAAATAAAGACTGGTACGATTCAATTCAACATTTTCGTTCGGATTTGATTTTGATTGTGTCATAGCTTTATAATTCGGATTATGTTTATCGTTGGATGAATTGCATTGCGGATATTGACCCCAAAAAAGAAACGGTAGGTACAGCTAGTTCGTGAACAGCTAACCATCTCACTGTCAAAATTGGATAGGTTCGATCTATAGTCATTGGGACCCCCTAAAAAGATCTACTAAATTCATCAAGTTGTGCCAAAGAATCAAAAGGTGATTAATGGAATTCCTTGTCGGCTCTCGGTAAAATACTCATTTGGTCGAGGACTTCCAAACACATCATAAGCTAAACCCGTGCTGACGAATAACCAACCCGCAATGAATAGGGAAGGTGTAGTAATGGAAAGCCCCAACTTCTTATTGACTTTACAGCGGATATCCCACCCTTCAGATTCTTCATTTCTGTCTCTTTCCTATCTTTATTTCTTTCTTTGATAAACGAAGGGAGTTCTCAATTTGAGTAGTGATAGAAAGGAAGCACGGATAGCGAGTTATTATTATAAAGTATCATGTATATAAACAATACCGGCTTCAAAGGCAGTCCGTCCTGCTAGTTCATGATTGATAGTTGTCAGGTAAGCAAGGGTCCGAAGGAGGCTACTGGATTCACAAGTAAAGCTTAAGTTCAAAATCCAGTTCTTGAAATTGCAACACTCATTTTAAAAGTTCACTTTAAATATGTTTGCAACTATATCTAATTTGACAAATGCTTTTGACAGATTGTCGCATTGTTGGGTATGCTGATATACAAGTTCTATGGAGAGGAACTGAGGGAAATGTTCGGTTATGAAGAACATCCCTACGCATTTTATTCAATGGCAGGTAATACTATCTTGTTGACGTCTACTAATCTGCATGTTACACAATTATTTGTTTATTGGAAGTCTTGGATCTATGCTTCACCATCATAACCTTAAATTTATATGTTTTTCTGTTTTTTTGTTAAGAAGACAAACAAGAATGTGATTAAAATGCTGATCTCAAAGGAGTGAGAAGCTCCTGGAGACCAAAAAATGGGGAAATTTGCAATAGAAACTTGCTACATGCTAAAGCAGTCTTTGAGAAAAATTAAACCAACAAAAAAAACAAAGCGTCAAAGTTTCATCTCGTTTTGACATACATGCCTTGAGATCCGCGCTAAATGGGATAAAGAGAATTTCAATATAAATATCACGAAGCAGGCAACGGCCCACCTTTGTCGCAACACAAGCTGACCGGTAGGCTGGCTAGCACCCATTGTCCAAGACCCCAACTGGAAGGATGGTCTTTAAACACTCACAATGACCATTTATCAAGATATTAATGGCGGAGACCTAAACACGTATCTCGAGGAATGGTGTCAAAACGGTCCGAAATTTTGGCATGTTATTTTTTAGTGTTATTCAATAATTTTTATGAAAAATTCAGCTCGAGCGAAGAAAAACAAATTTTCAAACTTAATAGGGTCCTTAATTTACAATGAAAATGAGGGGATCATCCTGGGTTAGTAAAAACTATTTTTGTCCCTAAACTCCCCCTAAACAATATGGACCA
Organism: Berberis vulgaris; assembly: GCA_963556465.1. Classification (NCBI taxonomy): domain Eukaryota; kingdom Viridiplantae; phylum Streptophyta; class Magnoliopsida; order Ranunculales; family Berberidaceae; genus Berberis; species Berberis vulgaris. The sequence goes on along the minus strand of OY747137.1, from coordinate 61,811,521 downwards.
GGGCATCTGCAGATGCACTACTGGATTGACAACTTTTTGCACAAACTACATTCTTTGCACTAACTGTCGAAGGTTTTTGGACTTTTGGGTGGAAAAAATGCATTGGCTGCAAAATGCACCTATTGTGGAAATGCTCAAATAGATATTTCTTAAAACATTTTGAGGGGTGCTTGCAAGTGAGAGCATGAGACAACCTTTTTATTCAAGGCACAAAGGTACATCAAAGTGAATTCACACCCTGCTTTTAAAACATCTTGATATATTGTGATATTGCATCATAAATCTGTTCTCTGGGTGTTTCTTCTCTATCTTGCAAAATCATGGTTGTGGCATCTTGTAGACTCATACTTAACCAATCCTGGAAAAATACCTTCAAATCAGAGCCTGAACCATTTTTGCGATTTTTTTCCTTGAAGCACATGTTTTAAGGCATACAGATATTTCAAAATGAAGCTGGACCCTGGTTCAAATAATCTGACCAATTACAATAACTCAATAAGATATTTTTAGGCAATATGATAATCAGCTCCAACAACATTACTCCCAGGATTAGACCAATTGAAAAGTAGCAAAAAGAAGAAATCAATCTGTATCCACACAAAAGCACCAAGCAACTTACGTGGTTCGGCAAGATTGCACAGTTGATGAAGAGTATTGTTCCACTAGCTTCAATCAAGAAGTAAAACAGCTTCTTCCAGTCTGCCATATCCCCTTTTGATGTATTTCATCAATCCAAATATAGCTATAAATTAGAATATATGTCCAAGATATGATAGAGTTTGATTTATTTGCAATGTAATTGATTTAATAAACTGGAAGTTATTGAAAGATTCCTGCTTCTTACAAAGAAGATCGTCTTCACTATTCATTACTTTCTGGTGTTCTAAATCTTATTAGATCGCCATGACTATTTTTTTCTTTTTGTCGTTAAAAATGTTCAGTTTTAGCAATTGTTCTGGTGGGGCTGCTCTATGGGTTTTTCATAGCCATAATTTGTGGGCAGAGGATCAGTGAACGGCACTACCATGTCCTTGCTAAACAAGAACTTACAAAGGTGAAGTACCTCTGATCTCTGACCTAATTACAACTTTGAATCCTCCCCTCTCCCACCACCACCATAAAAATATAAGACAAATCAGAAACAAAAATAAACCAAAAATTGAAATTTGCTGCCAATTGATGGTCACAAAAGCTTTCCCTATAAAACTATGTAACATCATTCTATTATTTTATAAGGTTACAGTTTTTGAATTTTAGTCCATTAGATAAATTTACTGCTGAACTAAAGGGCTCTATTTGCGTCATGGCAGGAATATGTGGTAGAAAGCCGAGAGGATGGCAAGCCTGCCCCCGAGCTTGATCCAAACCAAGTTAGCGAACTAAGGATGTTGGGCCTATATTGATCTCGTCTTCTCAGGTGAGCAAGTAGTATCTGCATTTCATTTTGCCGAGCTCACCTTGTCCAAAGCAACATGCATGGTGTTACATTTTCTTCACGTTATGGAAATCTCAAGCAGCCTTTCTTTTCCAGCCATCTCTGTGTGTGCATTGGCATGATGATTTTTCTTCAGAAAATATTTGAGAAGAAAGAACTGTCTATAATTCCCCTTATAAATATGTATATTAAGTTTTCTTCCCTTTATATCTCACAATGCGTGGGTTCTTCTTTCAGGGTGTGCCTCCTAGCCATGGTTGGTGATGTGATTCTTAAACTTGCAACTGGAAGCTTAACCAGAAATTTTCGCCGTTCAAAGACCAAGTCCAGCAAAGGCAGGTCATTGGTCTAGAGCAACAGACGATGTTCACGGCGTTACAATCAACTGGAATGTGTATATCATATCTCTGTTTTTGTTATTGATTACACTATACATGTGGAAAATCAATGGAAATATACTGACGTTGGTCACAGGCATCACTGTATTCAGTGTTCATTCATGCCACATTATGGCTAGTTATTGAGTAATGTCCCTTTGGTAATAGAGTGGTATTGATTAAAATTTTACAGGGGCTCTCCAATGTTATTCGTCATCGTCTTGAGACCAAACACATCTGTTTCCTAGCAACTTTACGTAATTGCTATGTTTATTATACTTGACTGGTTTATTATAGCATGCAGATGGATCCTTGTGTGATACCATCAACATATTTTTCGTATTTTCATGGATAAAATTCAACTACAAAATTGACAATTTTGACATAATGTATCTTGACAGCCATTAGTTACCACAACCCATGACTCATTACAGAGGCTTTCCAAACTGATTAAATGTGAGACTGGTAGACTGCAGAAATTTTTTGTCTTAATTGTTTCTAAATCTTAGTTAAACAAATGTTCTGCATATCTATTGAAAGGGAAATACAAACAATCATAAAGTCTATCAAATGGAGGTAAGACTAGCTACAAATTCATCGATGTTCCTATCTGAACTACCACCTGCAACCACTGCATCTTTCGCCAACTCTCTCCACCTTTTTGCATTCATCTTCATCGTCTTTCCCCTTTCACTTTCCATAACTTCCCTAATACGCGACTCTACTTCTTCCCTTCTTACAATGCCCTTGCTATCTGCCTTAACGCGGACACCCACCTCCCAAACATCCTCTACAAACTTGGCATTCGTCGTTTGATCCCATATATTTGGCATTGCCACCATTGGCACACCCAAGCTCAAAGCTTCCATTGTAGAATTCCAACCACAGTGTGTAATGAAACACCCTACGGCCTCATGAGCTAACACTTCCATCTGAGAGCACCAAGAAACTACCAAGCCCTTGTCTGATGTTTCCTCTGCAAAGCCGCTAGGGAGTTTTGATTGTTCGGTTTCCCTCACTACCCATAAGAAATATTTTTCGCTCTGCTTTATGCCCCACATAAGCTCTTCCATCTGTTCTCCCTCAAATTCTGCAATGCTTCCGAATGAAATGTATACTACTGACTGAGCTTCCTTTGTGTTTAGCCACTTGAAATAGGCCTCGTCGCTTGGTTTGTAGATATTGAGGCTGTTCTCTGTATCACCTTCCACACGCTTGTCAAGGTACATCGAAGGTGTGGTCGGGCCTATTGTCCTGACTCCTGGCCAGCACTCGCGATACAACTTCAACACCTATTGGAATTCCATCACAAAACAAGGATCAGGTACTGATTCAAATCTTCTGTAACCTTAATATTTGTAACAGACACACAAAATCATTTGTTTCTCTTGGTGTTATGACACACTGCCATAGCTACACAGAGGTGCTTTTCTATAACAAACACAACTGTTTGTTGAATACCTGTTTCAAGGAGAGTAATTGTGTTGAACTTTACAAAACTCACCTGGCTTTCCAAAGTGTCAAATGAATTAAAAAGAAGCCAATCTGCTTTATCTAGGTGGTTGAATTGTCCCACCAGGAGGTCTAGTGATGATGAAGGGAACTCCAACTTAGCTATTTGACCAGGCAAGTCATAAACACCGAGCGTTGGTAGTCCAGGAATTGAATCTACAGGCTCTTATACTGAAAGTCCCTATCTTAATTTGATAAAAATATGTATCTGACACTGCAACTCGAGTGAAAAATGTGGGCAAATGACTGGATTACTAGTGTTTTCACATTTCTTACTGAGATCAGTTAGACTTGGTGAACAAACTTCTCTAAAACGCTAAAAAAATTCCTCTGAACTCTTCTTGGCTCCAGACCGGCTAGTTTCATCATACCCATTGGAAATGGTCTCAACCTCTACTTTGGAAGCTTTGACGTGTATGGACTTAGCAAGGTAGATAGTTGTAGCTAAGATAGTTTTGAGTCCCCTTGATGCTAACCGTTTTGCAGATTGGAAGACTGGGTTTATGTGGCCTTGGGCGGGGAAACAAAAGAAGTGAACATTACCCCTTCTATTTCCTCGTGATATTATCAACACGAATAGATGATGTGTTACATGGAGGAAACCAACTTGGACATTATTAATCGATTTCAAATATAACGTATCAAGATTACACTACTGACAATACATTTATGCCAAATAAAATGCTAAAAGAGGACTGTTTACTACATTCTCCATAGAGATGTTCACCAGTATAAATTCCAAATATCCTATCATTTTTATTTCACTACTGATATAAACAATGTCACACTAGCTATGGTGCTATCCTTGCACGCATTTCAGATTATGGTTTCATAAAATATATACCAGTTGTAATGACCCTATACTGTCTGTACTTTATCAGTCATAAAGGTGTGGAGATTTAAAACATACATTAGGTAATTTTTTACTTTTAACTAGTAGAGCTGAAAAATGTTTCAGTGTTAGAAGACTGTAAGTCCACATTTAATTCACCGCTTTTAAGTTAGCCGCATTTCTAGAATACCACCTTTTCTTCCTCCATGAAGGTCGATGTGTCACACTAGTAATACTCACTCTTTGTATATATGTCAATATCAATTTCTAGATAACCTTCTAATAAGAAGTTTTTCTATTAATTGAAACTGTTGGATAGGTGATTCTTCTACTTTTACTTCTTTCTATTGCTATCACCAAAGGGGTTTTACGACAGATCAAACAACACACTGCCAGGCTACACAGAGAGAGTAATTGTTTTGAAATTTAGAAGACTCACCTGACTTTCCAAATGGTCAAATGAATTAAAAAGAAGCCAATCTGGTTTATCTGGATTGGTAAACTGACCAGCCAGGAGGTCTAGCGTTGATGCAGGGAACTCCAACTTAGCTACTGTAGTAGGCAAGTCATGAACATCAAGCGTTGGCAATCCAGGAATTGAATCTATGGGCTCTTCTACAGGGACAATCAAAGTGCCGATCTTAACATGATAGAATATGTAGCTGACACTGCAAGATTGAGTGAAAAATCTCGCAACAACCAAGCCAAGTTCCTTTCCTACATTAGAAGCCCATGGACAAATTGCATCATGCACAAAGCAAGTCACTGGATTACTTGTGTTTTCATATTTTTTAATGAGATCGGCTAGATTTTGTGAACAAACTTCTCTGAAGCACTCCAAATATTCCTCTGCACTCTTGGCTCCATAGATCCCGGTTTCATCATATCCATCGGAAATAGTCTCAATCTGTACTTTGGAAGCTTTGACATGTATGGACTTCGCAAGGTAGATTGTTGTTGCTAAGGTAGTTTTGAGTCCTTTTGATGCTAAACGCTTGGCAAATTGGAAGGCTGGGTTTATGTGGCCTTGGGCAGGGAAAGGGAAAAACAGAACATGAGCTTTGTGACCTTCCATTTTCTTCTAATGCCTGCCAACACTTGTTGGTGATGATGATTTATATCGACGGAAACCCATTTGGGACTAATATTCTGAATTGAATACTTCTAAATTGTACCCCATCAAGTTTACTCTACTGATAAAACATGTATGAATTTAAGAAGGGATATTTACCATGGATAATCCATAGAGATAGATTTGAAACTGTAGGACAGGTACATTAAACATTTTGCGAGTTAAATTTTACACAAGGAACATACATAGGTATACATTACATACAATACAAACACAAGATAACATGCACATCCGGTCCGGCATACAGCATCTAGAAGGATTCTATTATATTATTCTGTGTTTGTGCATTAGGTGAAAGACAAAGAAATTGCTAGATATCCACAAATTAAATTTGGCAAAGACATCATGACAGTAAAATGTGGGGGGCTTAGTATGTAACCAAGTGTGACAACATCGATGAATCTCTGAACAAATTTAGCCATTTGTGTTTGTATCTTCCATATGTTAGCTGTTTATACGGAGAAAGAAGATTATTTTCTCATCTCCTAGATATCAAAGGTAATTAGTAACTAGTAACATAATACTGAAATTAGATGGCTCATCTACGAAATGTTTGTGCAGAATAAAAACCTGAATAGTGATAAGGTAAACACCTGATTACTTAACTAGAATACCACCTATTATCCCCCCAAAAGAAAACTAGAAAACTGCCTATCCATGCCTTTAGTATTGTATGAAGTTGTCTGACAATATAAGCATATTTACATGTCTAAGAACACATCTCCAACAGAGGACATGGCAGTTTCTATGGCAAAATTCACAGAAACACCATGTTTCTCTGGACTCCTAGCCCCAGAGAAGATTCGGGAAGTTATATAATTATAGGAAATGTGTTTTAACTTTTATATAAAGAAAAACCGAGGAATATTGTGCTGGATCTTGGTCGTGGCAGCCCATGCTCATCCCTGCTTGCTTCCCTATACTTTCTGTCTAAAGGTCTCACATCCTTGGTAGAGTCGGATAGGTCAAATGTCTATTTAGTTGTGTCAATTTTCCATCCCTATCAACAGTCAATGAAAATTTTCTTCAGTTTATTCGCATCAATGGTTTAGAAGAAAGCTAAAAGAATGGACTTTGTGAACTCGAAGTGAGAGTTACGATGGAGCTTGTTTAGCAAAGGAGTGGAAACAACCAGGAAGATGGGGGTGCATCAATCTAGGATTGTAAAAAATATCAGTTAGAAACCTTTGACTCTGTCATTTTTCCTTGTACTTCTTCGACTGCTCATCACTCAAAGGTGTTTTCATATACAATTCGTTGTCTACTAGTTGTGTGATTAGAATTGTTTAATGCATATATCATCAGTGTTATCACTTTGATACAAAATAAAGAGGTGATTATATGAGGTTTTAACTCATTTCTGCTTGATTTTATTATAATTAATTTGCTCAACAATGACAGTTTCATGACCTTACCTTGCACAAATACCAGCCTTAAAGCAGGGTGGCTTGCCTTCCATGTCAAGCCAAATAAAACATGAACAAGGATAATATAAAGCAAAAACCAAATTTACGATGTTGCATTGAAGAGATGGCACTTCCTCAATATTGAAGGGCATGTTTATAGACTAACTTCTTACAAATCAACTGCGGTAGTTTTAAATATTTGAGATCTAAACCTTTCTTGTGTATACTCCAACTCATTTTTTTGTTTGAATTGTTTCTGAATCTTAGTTACAAAAATGTTCTAGATGTTGATTGAAACGTAATAAGAACAATCATAAAGGCAATCAGTTGGATGATAGACTAGCTACAAATTCGTCAATGTTCACATCTGAACTTCCACCTGCAACCACTGCATCTTTGGCCAACTCTCTCCACCTTTTTGCATTCATCTTCATCATCTCTCCCCTTTCACTTTCCATAACTTCCCTTATACGCGACTCTACTTCTTCTCTTCTTACAATGCCCTTACTATCTGCCTTAACGCGGACACCCACCTCCCAAACATCCTCTACAAACTTGGCATTCGTCATTTGATCCCACATATTTGGCATTGCCACCATTGGCACGCCCAAGCTCAAAGCCTCCATTGTAGAATTCCAACCACAGTGTGTAACGAAACACCCTACAGCCTCATGAGCTAACACTTCCACCTGAGAGCACCAAGACACTACCAAGCCCTTGTCTGATGTTTCCTCTGCAAAGCTGCTAGAGAGTTTTGATTGTTCGGTTTCCCTCACTACCCATAAGAAATATTTTTCGCTCTGCTTTATGCCCCACATGAGCTCTTCCATCTGTTCTCCCTCACATTCTGCAAGGCTTCCGAACGATATGTATACAACTGTTTGAGCTTCCTTTGTGTTTAGCCACTTGAAATAGGCCCCATCGCTTGGTTTGTAGACATTGAGGCTGTTCTCTGTATCACTTTCCACATGCTTGTCAAGGTACATTGAAGGCGTGGTCGGTCCTATTGTCCTGATTCCTGGCCAGCGCTCGCCATACAACTTCAACACCTATTGGAATTCCACCAAAAAACAAGGATCGTGTACTGATTCAAATCTTCTGAACCTTAATTGTAACAACCACACAAAATAATTTGTTTCTATTGGTATTATGACACACTGCCATAGCTTACACACAAGTGCTTTTCTATAACAAACCCGACTCTTTGTTAAATACCTGCTTCAAGAAGAGTAATTGTGTTGGAACTTTATAAGACTCACCTGGCTTTCCAAAGTGTCAAATGAGTTGAGAAGAAGCCAATCTGCTTTATCCGGGTGGTTGAATTGTCCCACCAGGATGTCTAGTGATGATGAAGGGAACTTCAACTTAGCTACTTCACTAGGCTGAAAGTCCAGGAATTGAATCTACAGGCTGTTATACTGAAAGTCCCTATCTTAATTTGATAAAATATGTAGCTGACACTGCAAACTTGAGTGAAAAATGTGGCAACAACCAAGCCAAGTTCCTTTACTACATCTAAAGCCCCATCGACAAATGTATCATGCACAAGGCAAATGACTGGATTACTAGTGTTTTCACATTTCTTAATGAGATCAGTTAGACTTGGTGAACAAACTTCTCTAAAAAGCTCGAAGAATTCCTCTGAACTCTTCTTGGCCCCAGACTGGCTAGTTTCATCATACCTCTACTTTGGAAGCTTTGATATGTATGGACTTAGCAAGGTAGATAGTTGTAGCTAAGGTAGTTTTGAGTCACTTTGACAGGGAAAGGGAAGAAGAGGACATGACCTGTGTAAGCTTTGGTTTCCCCTTCCATTTCCTGGTGATATTATCAACACAAATAGAAGACGAGTTACATGGTGGAAACCAACTTGGACTTTATCAATCCGTTCCAAATATAACCTATCAAGATTACACTACTGACAAAACCTTTAGGCCATATAAAATGCTAAAAGAGGACTGTTTACTACATTCTCCGTAGAGATGTTCACCAGTATAAATTCCAAATATCCTATCATTTTTATTTCACTACTGATATAAACAATGACGCACTAGCTATGGTGCTATCCTTGCATGCGTTTCAGATTATGGTTCAATAAAATAGATATCAGTTGTAACGGCCCTATACTGTCCATACTTTATCAGTCATAAAGGTGTGGAGATTTTAAACGTAAATTAGGTATTTTTGACTTTGAACTGGTTGAGCCGAAAAATGTTTCAGTGTTAGAAGACTGTAAGTCCACACTTAATTAATTCACCTCTTTTAAGTTAGCCGCATTTCTAGAATACCACCTTTTCTTTCTCCTTGAAGGTCGATGTGTCACACTAGTAATACTCGCTCTTTGTATTTAATGTCAATATCAATTTCTAGATAACCTTCTAATATGAAGTTTTTCTATTCATTGAAACCGTTGGATAGGTGATTCTTCTACTTTTACATCTTTCTATATTGCTATCACCAAAGGGGTTTTACGACAGATCAAATAACACACTGCCATGGCAACACAGAGAGAGTAATTGTTTTGAAATTTAGAAGACTCACCTGACTTTCCAAATGGTCAAATGAATTAAAAAGAAGCCAATCTGGTTTATCTGGATTGGTAAACTGACCAGCCAGGAGGTCAAGTGTTGATGAAGAGAACCCCAACTTAGTTACTGTAGTAGGCAAGTCATGAACATCAAGTGTTGGCAATCCAGGAATTGAATCGACGGGCTCTTCTACAGGGACAGTCAAAGTGCCGATCTTAACATGATAGAATATGTAGCTGACACTGCAAGATTGAGTGAAAAATCTTGCAACAACCAAACCAAGTTCCTTTGCTACATCGGAAGCCCATGGACAAATTGAATCATGCACAAGGCAAGTCACTGGATTACTTGTGTTTTCATATTTTTTAATGAGATCAGCTAGAGTTTGTGAACAAACTTCTCTGAAGCACTTGAAATATTCCTCTTCACTCTTGGCTCCATAGAACCCGGTTTCATCATATCCATCGGAAATAGTCTCAATCTCTACTTTGGAAGCTTTGACATGCATGGACTTCGCAAGATAGATAGTTGTTGCTAAGGTAGTTTTGAGTCCTTTTGATGCTAAACGCTTGGCAAATTGGAAGGCTGGGTTTATGTGGCCTTGGGCAGGGAAAGGGAAAAACAGAACATGAGCTTTGTGACCTTCCATTTTCTTCTAATGCCTGCCAACACTTGTTGGCGATGATGATTTATATCGACGGAAACCCATTTGGGACCAATATTCGGAATTGAATACTTCCAAATTGTACCCCATCAAGTTTACTCTACTGATAAAACATGTATGAATTTAAGAAGGGATATTTACCATGGATAATCCATAGAGATAGAATTGAAACTGTAGGACAGGTATATTACAACATTTTGCGAGTTAAATTTTACACAAGGAACATTACAATACAAACACAAGATCACATGCACACCCGGTCCGGCATACAACATCTAGAAGGATTCTATTATATTATTCTGTGTTTGTGCGTTAGGTGAAAAACAGAGAAATTGCTAGATATCCACAAATTAAAGCTGGCAAATTACATCACGACACTATAATGTGGGGGGCTTAGTATGTAACCAAGTGTGAGAACATCGATGACTCTCTGAACAAATTTAGCCATTTGTGTTTGTAATCTTCCATCTTTTTGCTGTTTATACGGAGAAAGAAGAATATTTTCTTGTCTCCTAGATATCAAAGGTAATTAGTAACTAGTAACACAATACTGAAATTAGATGGCTCATCTCCTCCAACGAAATGTTTGTGCACAATAAAAACCTATAATAGTGATATCACCTATAATAGGGTAAACACCTGATTACTTAACTAGAAAAAAACAACTACAAAACTGCCTATACAGGCCTTCAGTATTGTTTGAAGTTGTCTCAACAATACAAGCATATTTACATGTCTAAGAACACTTCTCCAACAGAGGACATGGCAGTTTCTTTGGCAAAATTTACAGAACACCATGTTTCTCTGGACTCCTAGCCCCAGAGATGATTTGCGAAGTTATATAATTATAAGAAATGTGTTTTAACTTTTATATAAAGAAAAGCCGAGGAATATTGTGATGGATCTTGGTCGTGGCAGCCCATACTCCACTTTCACTTTCCATAACTTCCCTTATACATGACTCCACTTCTTTCCCTTCTCACAATGCCCTTACTATCTGCCTTAACGCGGACACCCACCTCCCAAACATCCTCTACAAACTTGGCATTCGTTGTTTGATCCCATATATTTGGCATTGCCACCATTGGCACGCTGCACACCCAAGCTCAAAGCCTCCATTGTAGAATTCCACCCACAGTGTGTTATGAAACACCCTATAGCCTCATGAGCTAGCACTTCCATCTGAAAGCACCAAGACGCTACCAATCCTTTGCCTAATGTTTCCTCTGTGAAGTTGCTAACCAGTTTACTTTGTTCAGTCTCCCTCACTACCCATAAGAAATGTTTTTCACTCTTATTTAATCCCCACATGAGTTCCTCCATATGTTCTCCCTCATAGGCAGCAATGCTTCCAAACGAAATGTATACAACAGACCCAGTTTCCTTCATGTTTAGCCACTTGACGTAGTTCTCATCACTTGGCTTGAAGATATTGAGGCTGTTTTCCTCGTCACCTTCAATACGCTTGTCCAAGTAGATGGATGGTGTAGTAGGTCCTATAGTCCTGACTGGCCATAGCTCGGTCTTCACCTTTAACACCTGTTAAGTAGAATTTCTGATTAATAGCTAAGTTCAACTCGAAACAATAGAAACACAAATTTTCTCACCTTAACTCTCCAAATGATCAAATGAGTTGAAAAATAACCAATCTGCTTTCTCTGGTTGGTTAAATTGCTCCACCAGGACATCTACCACCATTGGAGGACAGACATAAGAGGGCAAGTCTTTAGGCTCAAGTGGTGGCAGTCCGGGAATAGAAACTACAGGCTCTTCTACAGGAGTGTTCTTAACATGATAGAATATGTAACAAACACTGCAAGCTTGAGTAAAAATATGGCACCAACCAAGTCAAGTTCCTTTGCAACATCTATTTCAGTCAATCAGTTTAATCAATCATGATCAATTATAAGCAGACATCATAGCGATTCAGTAAAGCTTGCTTTGATATCACATAAACATATAATTATAGGGTCTTAAATCACTAAGAATCACTACATGCCTTGATCTGTAGCACTTGATTGATTCAATGTTGAGGCATCTTATTCCGAAAAGCAAGAACCACGAACCTGAACCCCTTGCACTCTTATATTACAATAATGTAATAACATATATACACATCAATGGGCGTTCTTATAGAGTCAAGGAAGAGAGAGGACAATTTCTTAATTAAACGATAATTCCTACTTCCCATCTAAATAAGATCAAGAGTTTTTTTTTTTTTTTTTTCAGTTCGATATGGCAGATCTAGGGGTGGGCGTTTTTCAAACTGGAAAACCAAACCCGAACGCATTCCATGCAAACCATCTCGGTTCCATCCTTTTTTTTTGGGGTGGGGGTGTTAAATCGGTATATGATACTGAACCACTCTGATAAAGATTAACAGTCTCCTTTCTTAAGTACTCTATGGTATACCACTCTCCCTGATTCAGGCAAGCAATGTGCTGAAATCTTTCCCCTAAATCAAGCAAACACTCTCCATCCGCTCTTCAAAGCCTTGACGAATTTCTTTGAAACAAAACTTTTGACAACCCAAGGCTCATAATCAAACTATGTTCTTATACGTTTCCCGACTAAACTTTCTTCTGCAGCCCAGCAGATACTCTCATTCACGGTTGATTGCGAATAGAACACAAATTAAACACCACCAGATTCTATTTATGGCTTCAAGTTTTGATGCTTGCAATCCAAAGCGTGGCAGGTGTGTTTATACACTATTGGGGGAAGTGGTGCACAACTACCTGCAACGATTTGGGGTGGTTCTAATGTGCATAGCCAAAGGCATGTCATGGGTACAGGTTACAAGGGAGAAAAAATGCGCTGTTGGGCCAACAGCATGGGTAAACACTAGTAAGAAATAGAACATTAACAATACATTCACATGTTTGCATGCAAGGCATTCTTCACAAAAACAAAGAATACAACTCTTAACTATCCAGATAACTGTCGACATGCTGTACAGATGAGGTAACAAATCACTAATGTGAGGTTGTAGTGTCAGGATAATATCAATTCTCTCTAGGAGCTGCTGCAGCTTGTGTGCACTTTATTTCAACATAAACACTGGTTATTATATGTAGTTTAAAAATAGAAGCTAAAAACGACTTCGTAGAATTGAACTTTTGTTCTGAAGAAGAATTTTTTTTTACCACAAATTAGAACTAAATTAACCATCTAGGTGACTGTCCAAAACATAAATGGAAAAACACAACTACGTAGGAAGTTGTCTTCGTGGCGAGTTGGGGGTTCTACACATCTGGAAACAAATATATTAACCCCAATGACCACAATGACCACCCTCACCATTGGATCTGTACAACTTTCATCGATGTTATGGCTCGCTTGCATTCCTCCTGCTGATACACTTTTTTTTTTCTTTTCATTTTCCTATGTACAGACAGTAGACAAGGCCTGCAGTCCCCTACGCTGAACTGCCAAAAGAGGACATACTCTATATCAAAACCAATACTTTGTGCTAAGAAATCCATCAAATAACATATGCACTGACATTGTATATAATCTTACTAAAATAAAAATTATAAGAAGAATTCTTTTTGGCTCTTGAAACAGTGACTTCTCGAGGTTGAACAGAATTTATTCTGAGATACTGGGAGTTATTCTTACTAAAATAAAAATTGTAAGAGAATCCTTTTTGGCTCTTTATGAGTACGTTGAAGAGAATTTATTCATCACCCCAGAGTGAGTAGGTGAGCAAAGTGCAGGGTCACTGTTTTCCCTCTGTAAGAGAATAAAATATTTCCCAGAAGAAACTGGTAAAATATTATGTGGCATAAAACAAACCGCATCAGTGCATGATTTATTTAAGTCAGGCTTTTGCAAGTATATCATCAGGGTATGAAATGATAAGTTGGTGATGCATGTGATATGAAGATATAACAACGCTAACTGCGCCACCTAAACAAGATCAGCCTCATGAACCTATTACTAAACAGTACTTCTACAGACAAGTAATATACAGTTTGAGCTTTTGCACGAAATGGCGAGAGCCACAACAAGCAGAAGACACGACATGACATGACAGCTATATCTAAGCATGATAAAGTTTGTACTCTGACAGCAATTCTCACCCTAAAAGCCTGTCTTCTTAAGGACGTTGTTCAGCCTTCTTCATCCTCTGACTGAGATGCATTCTCTGAGTGTATCTCTGCCTCCACTGGATAAGTAGTTGTACCTGTGACGAGAAAGCGTAAGACCATAATCAGCATTAGCTTGTAACAACAAAGAGGTCATCATTCCTACAGTAGAAATTGAATGTCGTGCACAAAAAAATCTCCCACCAAAATTCACGAAAACCAGCATAAGCAGGCATCCTTTCCAACATAATCAGGTTATAACGTTATTGCACAATCAGTGGCTTATACAAAGAAAACGAGTAAGAGGGAATGAAGTAGTAATGCCAACAATGTTTGAATTACTAGGATAGGTTTCCAATTCCTCAAATTTATGTTTTTTTTTTTTTTTAATAGTGACTTTAAATGCTTTAACACATGTCACGTCTTCTGATACAACCATAATGCATAAGACCTTATATATAAACAACTTCAATTTGTCTGCCATTGATCACTTCTTTAAACTAAATGCTAAAAGACCTTTTACAACTCTATAATTAGTTTCCACACAATTCTCCCATAATCGTCTGCTAAACTGCGCTGAAAGCAAATACTTGTATCATTTTGCCATCTTAGCCTCCACATCCACCCGTTACCGCCTTCATCGTTAAGATTAACTATGCCGAGTTTATTAATTAAAATGAGTTGCTTCCTCGATTTCCCATTCAAATAAGGGCCTCCAAAGTGAAGATTCTCATTCGTACACTCATAATATTCTACTTTTATCAAAATTCAAAAGCAACAAAGAAAGCGGCCCTTACTAGTGCTTGAATCCTAGGATTCTAAGAAAACTTCTTGAATAAGCCTATAACTTCTACCACTCCTCTTTAGCAAAATTCAATGGATCTACCAGACTATCACACACACTGTTTCTGATTTTCATTCATGAAACCAGCATAAGCAGGCATCCTTTCCAACATAATCAGACTACAACTTCTAATCCATGCAGTCATAATATTCTACTTCTGCACTTCCTAGCGTTCAATCCTAAGATTCCAAGAAAACTTCTTTCAAAGGCATATAACTTCTACAACTTCTTCCCCAGTGTAACATACCACATTACTGTTACAAAATGTGTCCCTAGGATTTGAGATACTTCCCACAACCAAACAACCCTCCTTTATGCACATCAATACCGAGTGAAGAACATGGAAGCCACTAGAATCATACAACTTATTCCACAAAAAGTTTCTACAAGCCTCTTCCATAACTTTTACCACTTGTATCAAAACATGGAATAATAGCATAGCAAATGGGGATCGCGTATGTCTGACATGAACAATTTACTTTTCAAATTCACAAACCCAAGGACCAATTTGACGAACACAAATGTGGAGAAAATACGAATGACGAGTTGCCAGACAAATAGAAAGGGTGGGGGAAGGAGGGAGATGGAAGTGATTGGTAGGGATGTTATCAGATTCGTCTTTTAATTTCATACTGAGAAACTTCACAATCTGCCTCCACCTTTCCTTTCAAATAACATATTCAAAAGATGAAAAATAAGCTGAAGGAAAAATAATTATTTACTGAATGAAGTTTAGAGTAGCAGAGATCTACATAATTTTAGGGTGGACTAAGGTTCAATGCCAGGACAAGATGAGGCTTATTGATATGGATAATATTCCTTCATGGAACAAACTAAAGGAAAGATACACATTACCATATCTGGCTAATGATCCAGTTCATTTTCAATGTCTCTTAACTCATAGAACTTATCAGCTGGTGCCAAGTGATATAGCAGATCTCTGACTTTCCTTGTTATTGAATATGATTCCCATAACCCTAAAATAGCTTATGCCCAATCAAAAGAAAAATTCATGGAAGAATTATGATTTCCGTTTAGAAATTGAGCATTCGTCTAGGATGCGGATAAGGGCATAAAAAGAATGAATCACCATTTGTAACACTCAAAGCCTTGTCCTCTTTACCAATCTTCAACTCTATGTAATCATTTAAACCCTCTGGTTCCTTCATATTTCTGTCCAAAGCTACACTTGACAGAGCATATTTCACATTATCATGTTAGCTCTAGAACGGGAAGCTCAAGAAGGGGTAGACAGTTAGATCTAAATTGCCGTATTTGCTCATGTGCCTTCACGATGGGACTTTTTTTTCCAGCTAGTTTCTCTTCGAATCTCCCCACCATGAGTTATCAGGGGATTTCATTGTTCACTCAAGTGTTCCTGTTCGGTATTGAGATATGATATATTTACACTATAATGCATGTATCCGTTATTACTCTATTCCTTCCTATTTCTCCTTCAACAACGATTCGTTCTTTCACATCCTCTTCGAATAGTTCATGCCTTTTTTTTAGAATATCAGAATGGTATAGTGCGCAAGAACGATCAGTTTTTTTTTTCTTTCTTCTTTCTTCTTTCTTCGATAAAATAAAAATGACCAAAAAAATACAACTAAAAAATGGAGGCTAAGATAGCCTACACATATATTTCCGGATGACTTTTATGAAGATTGTACAAGAACAAAGATCGTAACCCGACCAACGAAGAACAATTTACATGAGCAAAGATCACAGTGTGTAGTCTAGTAAATAATTAACTGGCCCACACATTTCCATATCATTTCCCCTCATGCAAATGACGAAACTGATAAATAACTACAGAGACACCATAATGTTGAAGAAGGTACAAGTAATCCAAGCCTGAGTTGTGAGATTGTTGTT
The DNA here is from genome assembly GCA_963556465.1 of Berberis vulgaris. Lineage (NCBI taxonomy): Eukaryota > Viridiplantae > Streptophyta > Magnoliopsida > Ranunculales > Berberidaceae > Berberis > Berberis vulgaris. The sequence continues at coordinate 61,794,822 of OY747137.1, read as the reverse complement.
TTACCCGCAAATGATTATGACTCGTGCTCCAAGCAAGAGACCGAAAACCAAAAAAAACTCACAACATAAACTTCTATGGAGTTATCCATCATGGTATTGGTATCCATCTACGGAGTTATCTAAAGGAGTTCTGAAAACATGCTTGTGGTGTCAAGCAAGAGGGCTGCTCAGCATGAATGATCTTTCTGACTAATAAATCTTGTAAATGTTCTGCCAAGAGGAAACCTATAAACTTCTACCATGATCTGTTTTTTCGTTGAGGTGAGATTTGAGAACCATATACTAGATGATCATGAGAAACGACTTCTAACTTGACTTGGAAAGGGAAATGACTTATCTTCATTTAATTTTGACAAACTAAAAAAAAATATGTTACTTTTGTTTTGAGATCACCATTGACTGACCATATCTCTCTTCCATATTCCTAAATACGTCACACACCTACATATTCTACCTCGTAGCAAACATCAGAGTATAAACAAATGAAACATTCAAATAAAGTAATCACCAAAAACCTAATCCTCAATATGCCTCACAAAAATCAAAACTTTCCCCAAACCAACCCAATCACCAAAACCCCAAATTCCTCCACAAATTCAACCTTATTCATAAAAGTAATAAATAAATAAAATATCACAACAACAACATCATTATCATCATCAAAACACTAAAACAACACTAACCTTGGACGAAATACGAAGTGGAGGGCCAGCCACGAGGGGAAGTGAGCGAAAGGGTCTCTTCCTCAGACAAGGGATTGGCGAGTTTCCCGACCAATTCGAGGATCCCATAGGAGCGTTTTCTTGGGGGAACCCAGTAGGATGAACCGGGGATGAAGGGAAGCCAATCGGGAGCAGATCGTCTCACAATGATCCCATGGATGGCGTCTTCGAGCCTTCGCATCCCCAAGACTTCGACCTCGGTCTCTGACGACTCCAATTCGATCTCCACTAGCTGACCGTTCTCTGATTGGGTGGATCTGTTGCGGTGATTGAGAAAGCGGGATGAAAGGGCGTATGGGGGTGAGGTCTTTCTGAGGATTGAAGAGGTCGAAGCTCGGATTAGGGTTTGTGAGAGGTTTCGAGCCATTGTTGAAGATCGATTGACCGAAAGAGAGAGACAGAGAATAGAGGGGTTTGGATGAGAGGATGCCAGAGAGGGATGGGGAGACAGAAGTGTTGGGTGTGGATGGGAGGAATGAAATGGATAACCAACCGACTTAACGTTAGGCTGGCTCACTGAGTTGGCTCACCTATGAAGCGGTGGTTCAGGTCGAAGGCACCGACGCGCCAATATGTTTAGCGTGTCCGGTGACTCATACTTTATGTTGTCAGGAGTGAGGCAAGACCTTAATCACACACGTTTTTTATAGGGTTGAAAAAAACTTCGACTAAATTGATTAAATCGACTGAACCGATCAAAACGAACTGATCGGTTTGGTTTAAATTTCGTTCGGTTTTAAAAAATTCAAAATCGATATTGTCGGTTCAGTTTTCAGCATTTTATGTGATTTTAACCCACAAAAGCGAATCAACGAATATATAATAAATAATATATTCTTTCTATAAAAATAATATAATATGTTTAAATAGCCGGTCGGTTCGATTTTTCGTCAGCTGGTTCAGTTTCAGTTTGAAATTTTTGAAACAAACCAAAGTTGGTTCGATTTTCAACCCTAATCACTAAAACTTAATGAAGTGATGTTGTAATGAAGCGTTTGATGTGGGTTATGAAGACTCACCCCAACGAAGCGAGACAATGTTGTAATGGAGTGCTTGATGCGGGTTATGAAGACTTGCCCTCGGGAAAATGAATTTGATATTGTTACAATATGTCTCCGAGAATTTGTTATTTTGGGGTTAATATTGTAATGTATTATTGATTATTGTGATGTGAAAATTAATTCGTCTATTGTTGAATGTTTTTATTTCAATTATGAGTTTTGGATATCCTATTTTATTTTGTTTTTAATTTGAAAAAATAACTATAGTACAGGATTATCAAAAGGAAAACGATGTTTGACACCACCAAATATGTTGTCCCGCACCACCAAATTCCATTTTATTTCCCACACCACCATCATGAAAAAAAAAACACCACACTCAAAGAATCTATCTTTTCCCGCCTCTCTCCCTACACTCCTCTCCCTCTCTGCTCCACTCATGGTTTTGCCTCTTTTTCTTTCCCTCCCTCTCTTCTCCATCAACATCAAGCACCTCGCCCTCTCCGACGTCCCTCTCCGCCCTTTTTCTTCTCTGCTCTTTGTGTTCTTAAAAATAAAAAATAAAAATAAAAAAAAACGTCCATAATCTGTAAACATTCATTCATGATCTTGTCTCCAAAATACTCCCCATGCAAAAACATTCATTCATATTTTACAAGCATCAAATCATTGAACAATCCAACATGATCGAAAACAAGTCCGGACCAGTGAATCAATTGAATACAAACAAAAAACCATTCTCTTCCATGTTAGTTTTTGTAAACCCAGGCCTCGTTAGGACCAATAAATCAATATGTAGGCCTCGCCACCGCCGACCAATCTGACCACGCCACACCACCGCCTCATTCTTCTTTTTCTCAATTTTATTTTTTTTCTTCTCCATTGCCCTTGCAAAGGACTCCGAGAGGATGGGTGCGAGGGCAAAAAAATTTGCCCCTTGCACTGGCTCATGCGAATGGAGAACTCTCACTCGCATAGTGTCACAACTATCTTATTGCCTAGCTAAGTGAGGTTAGCAAGTGTAAATAATGTAGAGTATAAATATTTCTAAGGTTAGCAAGATTAGCAAGATTGTCACAACTATCTTATTCTCTAGAACCTTCCATAAAATTCCATAGAGTTTCATAGGATTCTAGTCCTTAGATATTTCTAAGTAAGTGTGTAGAAGTTCATTGTAGACCGTTAGATCAAATTGATCACCACCGTCCATTGATCGAGGAGGTGGAGTTGTATAAATAGGCTAAGGCCTCATTTGTTGATGTCACCTAAGAGAATTCAAGCAATACAAGTTCTAGTTCTCTTAAGATCTCTTGTGTGTTCTTAGCTTTCCAAAGTCTAAGTAAGTCTTTTGTGGGCAAGGCTGACTAGCTTTCTTTGATAAGTCGGGGCAAAGTTTGCTAGTGCCGCACGGGAAGTACTTGTGAAAAGAAAGCCCGTGACAGTTGGTATCAAAGCCAAGTTTGGTGAAATCATTATACACAAGAGAATGTCGTCGGAGGTCAACAACCCATCAATTGGCAACAACGACAAAGGTGGGAAAGTCCGCAAGGACAAGTCGAAGGACATGATCGTTGCGATGGATGAAATGTTGGCTAAGTTGTGTGCCACCATGTCCGACTTGAGGGAGAAAGTCGAAGACATGGACCAACGCATCGAGGGGCAAGCGTCCAATGGGGAGGACCAAGAGCTCCGGGATGAGATGCAAGGAGCCTTAAACGCAGTAGTGGACTTGGTGTCCAAAAAGATCGAGTCCCTAGAAGTCAAAGTTGTTGCTAAAGATGAGGAGATGGAAGCTTATAAAGAAAGAGTTCAGAAACTTGAAACTCAACTCAGGGTGTGCATAGTTGCGGTAGCCAATGGTGGGACTACACCAGGAACAATCACCCACAGAGTCGAAGCTCCCAAACCTAAGGCATATGGTGGGGCAAGGAGTGTAAGGGAAATCGACAACTTCTTGTGGAACATGGAGCGGTACTTTGATGTGGTTGGCATAATAGATGAAGCATCAAAGGTACGTAGTGTCTCCTTATATTTAGATGATGTTGCTACAGTTTGATGGCACAGAAGGTCCGATGATGTCAAGAATGGATTGTGCACCATCGACACTTGGGAAGAATTCACGAAGGAACTCAAGAGACAATTCTACCCGGAGGATGCCGAAAACGAAGCTAGGGCCAAGCTTCGCCGCCTTCAACACAAAGAATGCCACATAAGGGAGTATGTGAAGGAGTTCTCGGAGTTGCTCTTGGAGATTCCTGACATGGGAAAAAATGATGTTTTGTTTAGCTTCCTTGATGGCCTAATAGGTCGGGCCAAGTTGGAGTTGAAGAGGCGAGGTATGCAAGACCTTGCAACAGCTATGGTTGCGGCCGAGTCCTTAATTGAGTTCAAGATAAAGAACTTGTCCAAGGGGCAAGGGAAAAAGCCGAGTAATGATGGCAAAGGTGGGAGAGACAGAAAGAGGTCCTCAAAGGATCACAAGAACTCCAAAGACAAGGGGAAGGAGAAAAGAGATGGATCACCCAATAAGATATCTTGCTTCTTATGTAGTGGACCCCATCGGGCATTCGAGTGTCCCAACCGGGGGAAACTTGTCGTGCTTGTCATGGAGGAAGAAGCAAAAGAAGAAAGGAGGATCACCTCAATGAATCTCCTAAGTGCCATTCAAGCTAAGGTCGAGGAACAACCACGTGGAAGGATGTACGTGGAGACCGAGATCGGGAACAAGACTTTGAAAGCCATGGTGGATACCGGAGCTAACACAATCTACATGGCCAAAGACCTTGCTAAAAAAATTGGCCTATCATATACTAAGGAGAAATGATATATCAAGGAAGTCAATGCTAAAAGTCTTCCAACTAAAGGAATAGCTCGTGGCACCGATATTTGGCTTGGACAATGGCGAGGTAAAGTCGCCATAACTATTGCTCAAATTGATGATCACAAATTCTATTCGGGGATAGATTTCTTGGACATGGTGAAGGCTTTTCTGGTCCCATATGCCAACACCATGTGTATCATGGAGAAGGGACAACCTTGTGTTGTGCCCGTGGTACGGGAGATAAGTAAGAAGAGAATGGTGTCCGCTCTCCAACTTTCTAAAGGAGTAAAGAGGAATGAATCTACTTACTTGCTACCCTCAAGGAAGACAAATGTCCCATGGATGGAGGGGTGAATGAACCTAAGGTCGTCCAAGATGTTCTCAAGGAGTACAAGGATGTTATGCCTGCCGAGTTGCCTAAGAAACTTCCACCAAGGAGAGAGGTGGATCATGCTATTGAGTTAGAACTTGGAGCAAAGCCACCCGCATTTGCTCCTTATTGTATGGCACCTCCTGAGCTCGAGGAGTTAAGAAGACAATTGAAGGATTTACTTGATGCTGGTTATATCCGACCCTCCAAAGCTCCATATGGTGCGCCGGTCTTATTTCAAAAGAAACATGATGGATCCCTACGGCTTTGTATTGACTATCGGGCACTCAACAAGGTCACTATCAAGAACAAGTACCCGATTCCACTTATTGCGAATCTATTTGATCAACTTGGTGATGCAAGGTACTTTACCAAGTTTCACTTGCGCTCGGGATATTACCAAGTCCGCATAGCCGAAGGAGATGAACCAAAGACGACATGTGTTACAAGGTACGGGTCTTACGAATTCTTAGTCATGCCATTTGGTTTAACTAATGCACCGACCACATTTTGCACTCTAATGAATAGGGTACTAGCTCCTTACCTTGATCGGTTCGTAGTTGTGTACCTTGATGACATTGTGATCTATAGTAAGACATTGGAGGAACATGTGGATCACTTGAGACAGGTGTTCCAAACTTTGAAGGAGAACGAACTCTATGTCAAAAGGAAAAAGTGTTCATTTGCCCAAGAAGATGTGACATTCTTGGGTCATATCATTGGCAAGGGCAAGCTTCGTATGGACAAGTCTAAGGTACAAGCCATCCAAGAATGAGAACCAGCGACCAAAGTCACCGAGTTAAGATCTTTCCTTGGTTTGGTGAACTATTATAGAAGGTTCATCAAAGGCTACTCTTCCATAGTCGCTCCATTGACGGACTTGCTCAAGAATGGACGAAGTTGGGATTGGAGTTCAAAATGCCAACAAGCTTTCGAAGGATTGAAGAAGGTAATTGTGGAAGAACCGATGTTAGCACTTCCCAACCATTCTATGTCTTTTGAGGTACATACGGATGTTTTCGACTTTGCTATTGGTGGAGTATTGATGCAAGAAGGGCATCATATTGCCTTTGAAAGTAGGAAGCTCAATGATACTGAGAGGCGATACACAGTGCAAAAGAAGGAAATGACTGCGGTTGTGCATTGCTTGCGAACATGGCGTCATTACTTGCTTGGGAGCAAATTTGTGGTCAATACCGACAATGTTGCCACTAGCTACTTCCAGACATAGAAGAAGCTCACACCAACACAAGCTAGATAGCAAGATTTTTTGGCAGAGTTGGATTACACTTTGGAGTACAAGCCTGACAAGGCTAATCTTGTTGTGGATGCTTTGACTAGAAAATGAGAACTTGCTGACATAAGTCAACCTCAAAGCAACTTGAAGGGACGCATAAAAGAAGGATTGACACATGATTTCATGGCTCAAACCATCATAGCTCTTGTCAAAGATGGGAAGACAAGACGATTTTGGGTGGAGAACGACTTGATATACTCTAAGGGAAGGCAAATCTATGTTCCACCTCATGACAACCTAAGGAAGGGAGTCTTGAAAGAATGCCATGATAGCAAGTGGGCGGGACATCCAGGTATACATCAGACTCTTGTTCTTGTGGAAGATTCCTAATATTGGCCACATATAAGGGATGATATCGAAGCATATGTGAAGACTTGTCTTGTATGCCAACAAGACAAAGTGGAGCAACAGTCACCTGCCGGCTTACTTGAACCCCTCTCCATCCCAGAGAGACCTTGGGAGAGTTGCCCGCATCGGAAAGTTGCAATTGGATACTTGTGGTCGTGGACAAATTTTTGAAGTATGCCACCTTCATTCCCACACCCAAGGAGTGCACAGCCGAGCAAGCCGCACATTTATTCCTCAAACATGTGGTGAAGTATTGGGGTGTGCCCAAATCTATTATCAGTGATCGGGATACTCGGTTCACGAGGAAATTTTGGACTGAGTTATTCAAGTTGTTGGGTACCAATCTTAACTTCTCTACTAGCTTTCATTCTCAAACGGATGGTCGGACGGAAATGATGAATGCTTTGCTGGAGTTATATCTTAGGCACTATGTGAGTGCCAACCAGCGATATTGGGCTAAGTTGCTAGATGTTGCCCAATTCTCTTTCAACTTGCAGAAGAGTGAAGCGACGGGTTGTAGCCCATTTGAGATTGTCATGGGACAACAACCTATGACCCCGAATTCTATTGCCACTGGCTACACTGGAGTGAGTCCATCAGCCTATAAGTTTGCCAAATGATGGAATGATCAAGCTGATAAGGCTCGAGCTTACCTGGAGAAGGCATCCAAGAGGATGAATAAGTGGGCCAACAAGAAGAGATGGGCTCGAGAGTTCCAGGTTGGAGACCTTGTGCTTGTCAAGATGCATGCTCATGCAAGACTTTCAAGACTGCATCGTGGCCTTATCAGGAGATATGAGGATCCTTTCCCCATAGTTAAGAAAGTGGGAAAGCAAACATACAAGGCCGAGTTGCTGTCAAGGATCAAGTTTCATCCAGCCATGTGAGCCTACTGAAACCGTATAAGGAAGATCAGGATAATCCAAGCAGAGGAGTTTCACAAAGATCAGTGTCTTTACATACAAAAAGAGAGAGGGATTACAATGTTAACTGCTGTAAATACAAGGAGATCAAGCTCCTTACTCTACAAGAACAAAATAATATCAAATGCGGGTGAGAAAACATCTGACTGTCATATCAAATTATGGTTTCCATGAGCCGTCTGTCCGGTCTGTGCAAGGCCCGTGAATGGATCACCAAACGGGTTGGGTCCTCCTAGTTGCTGCTGTTGAGGATATTGAGGTAGATACTGTTGTTGGCCATATTGTTGTTGCTGGTATTGTAGTTGGGGATATTGTTGTTGATTGTATTGGGTTTGAGGATATTGTTGTTGAGCATATTGTGGTACGTATTGATTGGGCGTCATCATGTTTTGCTGTTGCTGTTGTTGTTGCTGCATCATATATTGTTGTTGCTGTTGGGTCATGGCCATCTGCACGTTTAACGGAGGGGCTATGCTGCTTGACATGGAAAATGGGTCATGAGTATCGTACATATTTTGTGACTCCATCCCAACACCGTATCCTAAATTCTGTTGTTGTTGTTTCCTTGAGGCATTGTCTTCGTATAAGCTATCGAGCAAGAGCTTATCAAACCCGCCAGCCTGCAATAATAAAGAATAAGTTTATAAGCCAACATGGAAAGAGAGACAGACTCGTTAAGTTGAATTCTGGCAACACGAATAGTGAATAATGGAGACCAATGTGCGTGACAGAAAACAAGTGGAGAAACAAAAAGCGAAAATAAAGTGAAATTAATGTTTAGAGTAAGGTGTGAAAAAGAGACCAGTTTGCTGTCTGTTATCTGGCTGGTATTGCTACTAGGCCGTGTAACCAGCGCAAGCTCCCATCCTGAAGCACCAATGTCAAGCCCACGATTTGTTGTCAATGGATCATTCCCTGCAAAAAATTTCAGATGAAATGATCAGCAAAAGACATGAACTAGGAAGACCTAAAGCACTACATAAACAGTAGAAATCAGTTACATATCTCGCTCTTCTTCCTATATGCAATTCAGAGGAAATGGAAAGTAAATTTTTTTTATGATAGCCGATATAACTGGGAGTTAGACTGGAAAAAGTTGATAGTACTTCTGTACTAGTAAAGCCTATAAAATCGGTAGAATAAAATCATTTCATTTTGTTCATCAATTGCCACTACCTCCGCATTGATTTACATGATAAAAACGGAGCCTCCTGAAATCTACTTGTACTTTTCCCCTAATTGAATTTTTGCCTTATTTTGGTTGACGCCTAGGCACCAGGATTGCATCCACTTGATAAAATAAATGATGAATACAAAGCTTACCTGGTTGAACTATGGCAAGAGCCAATGCGTTGCTCTCCTCTAGCTGAGCTGCTGCAGGATGTATCTCATTCAGCCCCTGCAGAAAGAAGAAGAAGATGGTTCATCTCCAACAGATCATCAAACCAATATCAATGAGAAAATATGAGAGGCATAGGTTAAACTCACCAGCAAATCTCCAGTATCTGCAAGAGGTGCTGGTTCGGGTTCAGGTTCTGGTTCCGGTTCAACATCAGCATCTAGAAGGTCTTCTTGTTCCTCTAATGTTGGAGGCTTCTCTTCTGCTTCTTCTGCAGGTTTTGCACTCTCTGGAGTTGACGGTTCGTCTTGGTTTGAAGCTTCTTCCTCTTTCGCTTGATACTCCTAGTTTAAGAAATCACAAAACATGGTTGTTATGCACTTTGGTAACGTTGACTCCCACAAATATAATAGTATAAAGAATTTGCAAGTGAATGAGTGACGCACTAACCAGTCTCTTGTTTGATACAGAACCTATACGCGGTGCTTCTCTTATGTATTCTTCCATTGTTGCAAGGCATGATGGAGGTGGCTGTAGACAGGGAAAACTTGTCAAGGAGATTTAATGAACAAAACAACAATAGTTTTACGATTTAGCCAAAATTCCCTATGACAGTGAATAACATGAACCTGTCTCAAAGTCGGAAACTGGAAGTTCCTAGCAAGCTCCAAACTTTTGCAAAACTCATAGAATTCAGCAAGGTTCTCAGCCTGTTGAGACCAAAAACACACACACACCAAAAAAAAACGAGAATAAGAAAGGTCAATAGGCCTCATTTCAAGCAATTAGGATAAGGCTTCCGAGTCACAAAACCTGTTGGATGGCTTTCTTGTAAATGTTAAGCGCTTTAATGGCATCATGTCTCGACATTTCAAAGTACTGCAACAAGGTGTATATTTCCCATTCAATGGACAACAAAAACATCAAAGATATAGGAAATGTTACTCTATTAAGATAGAAAAATACCATGTCCATGAGATTAATAATTCCATCGTTAATAGCACAGTACAATTTGAAACTCTCTTTCAACACCTGCAACCAATGTGTAAATCGTCATGGGTTTATAACATTGTTGGGCAATAGAATAAGAAGTTTCAGAGCAAAATCTGAATTTGAAAATGCACCAACAAATTAAGGGAAGGATGAAAACTCTATTGTATGAATGCAAGCAAATCGTTATGAAATTGATACATACCAGTGCCAAAGCATATTGTATAAGGTAGTTCCCGAAAGCTGCTCCTTCAGGCTACAAAGCATGGAGCAAATTATAAGGTGCAACCCGAGTAACATGTTCAGTAATTCAATGATTATATTCTAGCTATATATGTAGGTTGGTGGTTCGAATTTAACTCTGAATTTCTATCTGCCATGAGGTTTTGACTTTGATGACTACCTGGCAACCAATGAGACGGAACAATAGTTGCTGCAGGGCCGGCAACTGCTCCAACAATGCATCTCTACCCAACACTCTTGTTCTGCTGTGACCCTATAGTAACAATCAACTAATTAGGAGGCGAGAAAAATGCTGTTTATAGTGGAAAATTGTAGATTAAGCATAGTATATACCTTGGTCTGCCGGTTTGTAGGTTTAGCCCACCGTTCTGCTTCCACGTCATACTTTAAAATTCTAAAACACTCAAGCCGTTCCTCTAGAAAGAGTGCATAAGTGCGAACCCATGCAGAGCAATCCCAAGCTGCATGAAGAAAACTCCAATCCTTTTAAGCACTAACATAATAAAAATACAAAAATGTAGCCTGACAAGAACTCGGAGAAATTGGGCAGGAAGGGATTTACCAAGAGGACTTGAGTCGTCCTTAAAATTCGATATTTGAAGGACATGACCTCTGCGGGAGTAATTCAGCAACTCTTCCCTGAAGGTAGGATCCCCTTCTCTCAATGTTCTGTGAATAACTATTAAGGTCTTCAATGCCACCTGAAATAAATACTATTGATGATCCCATGATAAACGATTATTTGTTTCAATACCAAGCCTTGTTACCATCAACTTGCAGAAACTATTTCATTCAAACGGAAAAGGCAGTATTTATGCAGGCATTGTAACGGAAACCAGTTTCTAATTTTTGTTTCAATGAGCTTGAAAATTTGTTAGCTAGATTGGGTTTAATAGTTAGCAAACATTTCACCAAAAAAATAGATAGCAATCAAATAAAATCACAAAAATTGAATGAATGTGGGGAAAAGGGTTGAGAGATTACAATCCAATTCCGTGTTTTCGCTAATCTCCTAGCAAGTGCATGAATGCAATAAGCTACATCTGCCCGTGGATGAGCAACTGATGTTGCAGTAAAAATTTCTGAAACGACAAACATGTCAATAGATTCATCAATTAAAAAACACCACCTTTATCCAATAAAAATGAATTTAACAAATCTTATTTTCACACAGATCCACCACCCCATCAATCAAATTACATACAAACTCAACACCCCATTATTGAATTCAACCTCAAATGTTCAGTGACTTACTTCTAACATGGCGTTCCTTGGGAGGACGCTCCACATGATTCGTAGCCTTTACAATTGCAATATCCAAATCCTTTAACCATAGCACAAACCAAATCAATACCCATAGAAAATATTGAAGTTTTCTCCAATGAGATGAAAAAAACTAATCAAAAACTCACCTTGAATTCACTATTGACCTTGGCAAGCCCAACCTTGGTCGAATCCTTGAGAGCTCCATAAGCTTTTCTCAAGCTATGGAGTGTACCCATTAAACCAAAATGAAAATCAAGAACAAGATAATATTGTTGTTGTTGTTGATGTTGGTGGTGGAATGAAAGAAGGGAGGAGGAAGAAGAGATTGAACCTTCTTTTTTTTTTTTTTTTTTTTTTTTTTTTTTTTTTTGTATTAGAACAACAACCTCTAATCTCTCCTTCTCTCCTTTCTTTATTTGTCAATGTTTTTCTCTCTAATCTCAAATGTTTGGAGGATGGCAGAGCCCCACAAGGGTACTTTGGTAGTTAATAATTGTCAGGTAGTTATTAACCATACTAGGAATAGAAGGCCATTTTTGTTTGGGGTGGCAAATGACAATAATACCCACTGTTCTTGGAAGTTTATTTGTGTGTGTTAGGGGTATTTATGGAATTGAAAATAAGGATGAATGTTTGGCTCCTTTTGAGATTATAGAAAAAAAATTTGAATCCGATGGTCACAAATTGATAGTCAACTTCCTCAAATATTGGGCTCGACAAGAGTGGTTAATAAAAATATATTTTTTGTTTTGTTTTAAGCAAGCGAATTTTTCGTTTTTTTAAATTACGAAAAGAAAAATGGCGAAATAAAAGTTTACATTTTTCGAGGGTTTTTTCGAAAATTTTCGTAAATTTCATTTTTTTTAGTAAAAGTACAAAAACCAACTACTAAAAATTACATTTTTTTCGAGGAGTTTTTTGAAAAATTTCGGGATTTTTTTTTTCTAATTATCATTTATTCTAATTATTAATTTATTTTTGAAACTACCCCCTAATTTTCTAAGTATCACTTCTTCTACTTATATATTAATTTTTGAAACCATCATTTGATTTTCTAATTATAGGTATTTAGGTTTCATTAAATTTTAATACATTTATTTACGTGCTTCTTATTTTTTCATATATTTAATATACCCTCAACATTCATTATATATAATTCATGTATCCTTGAAATTTTTACATTTTTTCTTTACACGCCGAAATATTTCTCAAAATATTTCTTAAAATCAGGAAACCAAAATTAACTTGAAAAACGAAATCACAGTCCTTGGTTTTAAGTGTGGAAAAATCTTGATTTTCACTATTCATAATAAGGAATTGAAGATGAAAGATGGCTATGATTGAAAGTTGGAAAAGATGTTGAGGGTTGAGATTCATTTTCTATAATGACATATTTGTAAATATAAAACATGTAAAAGGGCAGATAAAATAAAAATGGTGAAAAATAATTGGTGGAATGTACTTGTGGCGGATTGAGAATTTTTGTGTGTTTTTCTATCAAAATTAAAGTTATCATGGCTATTTACTTGATTGTCGATTCTGGTAAACTTGGTATCGTTGGAAGCATTTTTGAATATCTTTTCAATGAAAACAATAATTAATATAAATGCTAAAAATTATAAATATTTTATTATTATTAAAAACTTCTAATACATTACACGTCGTTAGTATTTTCAATATTTTTCAATGAAATGAGATGTGTCGATCATAATAAGAAAAAAAATGAGACAAACATCTCAATACACATTAAAACAAAAACCTTCAAGTACATATTTTGGCGAATTTAAAGTTTGGGAAAGAACTCACTCTCAGTGTTTGAAATTTTCTTCCCAACTGCTTCAATTTTTGACTGAGTCTAACCTTAGAGTTTATAGTATATATTTTTACTTTAGATTATGCTTGCGCTTCAAAATTGATTGAGGGCAAAAGTGAAGATGGTGGCAAAGGTGTTCAGTACATGATATTTAGCAAAAACAATTGTATATTTAGTGTCAGTGGCGCGGGGAATACCTTTTTTTCTTTTGCAACAAAACCAGACTCAGATCAATTAGTGTAAATACTTGTAAATAGGTGTAGTACTTGATTGTATTAAATCATCTAAGTAAACATATTCAATTTCTCATTTCAGCTCTTGGGTTTTCTATTGTGTTGATTACTCTGTTTTGAATTGTAGATTTTATCTATTATTCACAAGTGGGAGTGTGTTTTTGGGTATGGTCAGTGGATTTGTGTTTTTTGGATACTAATGTTGCTTATGTTTGCTATGCCTCCTTGCAAATATAACTTAGACATATATAACATTTTGTGTTAGCATATAACTTAGACATGTGGATGCTCTTATAGAGAGAAGCAAATCACATTCAAGTATTTGTCAGCACCACAACACAAACATTTTTTTTTAAAGGCGAGCGTGCCGCCGGTGGGTATAGAACCCAAATGTTAGCAATAAAACTAACTTGAAACAATATTCTTGTAATGTTGCATCTCCAACTTCTTTTTCTTGTTAATTCTCCTTCATTGGTCTCTCTGGGGACCTTGTTGAGAACCTTTGTATCAAATTTTGATAGAATTAAGGAATAAACGAAATGGTAAACTGAATTAAACGAAGCAATACTCGAAGTAACGAACAATAATAGAAATAACAACGAAACAAGTGAAAGAAAAACAACTAAGAAATCAAATATTATTTTAATCATCAACTGAATAACGATGAACAATTATTGTCTTATTTATAATTGTCCTAACTTCTTTAGCAAGTTAATTGACCGTACCTTGGCTAATAATATCATAACTATTATTTTGGGCTCTTACTAAATTAGGCCTAATTATTCTTAATAGTAATATTTCTAAAATAACACGTAATATTGCTAATACAACTTACATCAACCTTTTCGGGTTGAATAAGCTTGTTAACAAGTTTCAAGGGTGCAAGTTGTGCCTTCCGCTACCAAGGAGATGAGAGCGCCTTCACCATCAACTAGAGGTACTTGGTCGAGAAATACTTGTTCATAAATTTCATCCGTCAGCAGCACAGACTTCCCTTTTGCACAATTACTTCGGACGTGGCCAGGTTGACTATACCCAAAGTACATAAAGAGGCCTTCAAGAGGGAGTTGTGGTGTGTAAGAAGTGGAAGTGCGTGGTGGTGGTGGGGGGGGGGGGGGGCAAGGTCTTCTTCTTGGAGTGATCTTGCAATTGTAACCTCATTTCTACGCTTTTAATTAGCTGTGTTCTCAACCGCAAAAAGTGGATCAAATTCCTCCAATGCTAAGACAAATCTGAGTATCCTATCCAAACCATGGTAAAAACGGAAGGATGTTTGTTGCTATGGTTCGTTAGGCGTAGCGCGAATAGATAAAGTACGAAAATTTGTAACATAATCAGTTACTATGTGCCCGTTCTGGATAACTCCCATTTACTGTCCAAAAAACTCGCGCTCATAATCCATAGGAACGAAAGCAGACTGCATCAACTCGCGCATATCACCCTATTGTTGACAGGAGGTAACCTCATTGTTATTCGACGTCCACATTCCTCTTGCCACAAAAGGTTTACGGTACTCTTGAACTTGGTAGCCACGAATTGTATCACTTTGGACCTCGAAAATCAAATATACAGTCGATCTCTATAGACCAATCCATAAAAGCATCACCCAGGGCAACACCATCATAAGAAGGTACATCGAGTTTCAAACATGTATCATCACGACGTTCCATTACAACTATCCGCCTAGCCAACTGATCATTACCAAAGTAAGTACCTCTACCAAAATTCTGATCGCCTAAGTTAGGTGGTCGAAAATGAAGACTACCACCTCTGCCAAATCCTATACTTAGACCTAATGGAGATTAAAACTGTCTGTTGATTTGCGCAGATGGCCAAGGCGGATTAGGATCTCTCTGCTGGTCGTCTACCCACTATTTGGCATGTCTCGGCGATAACTTAGTCATATCAGCAACATAAAATTGAGGGGAGATTCCAAACCCCACGGGCACCTTATTAAAAGATTCAGCCTGAGGGGGAAGAGAGTTCTGTGAAGGGAATTGGAGTAGATAGGAAGTTGGTATTGCGCGAGGAAGTTAAGGTTCAACCAGCTACTCAAATTTGGGTCATATAAGGCTTGATGGAAATTATGAGGGGAAGGAAAATTGTGGAAGGCCTATGGGTGTGATTTTGAACCTTCCAGCAAGGGCAGGGTGGGTGGCGATATAGAGAGAAGGTTGCGTAGGAGGTCGAAGGGTTGTAAATAGCTAGTTGGGGGTTAGGGTGGGGGCGATCGACATGTGCGAATGAAGGGAGGGGTGTGGTTGGCTGAGCGACAAGGTTGGTTGAGGGATAATATCGATCAACATAGTCGATCGTTAGGGAAGGTGGTGCGAAGATGACTGAGGACTAAAGGGGGAGATTGACCTGGCCAATTGAAGGGGCAGGGTGGATTTGGGCGGAGAGAAGTTAGGGAACAATGGAGGAGGGAGGGATTCGATCGACTGAAGTGGGCGGAAAGATGTGATCGATTGAGGAAATGGAGGAAGATGAACGATCAACTGGGTTGAGCGAGTCACCTGTGCAGCGCCACCGTCTGGTAGAGAGAGGCATTGATCGAGGGAAGTGACGACTCAGTCGGCTGTGCAGTGCCACCGACGGTGCTCTGGCAGGGTCCCTGCCGTGCTGGAGGAAAAGGTGGTGTTGCTCGTGGATGTTTGATGGCCTCTTTGATGTCTGCCATAAATTATGTGATCATTAGTTTCATCCCCTTTGATGCGACCAAATTTCGTCCTCCTATAAGTTTGACCTGCAAAATAGATGTTAAACTGCCAAAGACCATCTTTTTGTTGGCCGAAGGCACTGCAATGCTTAAGTCAGCAACTTTGTTTGAAAAATGAAGTAAATCTGGACAAAACTCAATTAAAGTTGCATACCTTTGTCGAATGTTTCATTTACCTTTTATAATGGTCGCGAATTCTCTGCATGACTTAAGCATGTGAGGCTCAATGGAAGGAGACGTTTCTCGTAACAGTCTCACTCTTTATGGAGATGTGTCCGTGGAGACATAACTCCCTTCATGACTCTTTTCTTGTGCAACGTTCATCTTCTTTATGAAAGAACTCGTGCGGGCCTAGATTTGGGCTTTGATTACATCTTCCTTTAATAGGCCCTATTTGGGCATATTTATGATTGGTTTTGCCTTATTTGGTTTTACGAGCTGGCCAGTAGATGGATCGCCAGATCCTTGTGATGAATGTTTTTGCCATGTGTATGGTTGCGATAACGGTATATTTTGATGTATCATCAGCTACTCCCCCTTAGTTAGTGGATACGCTGACGTGGCCACTAACTTCGTGACGGTTGGTCTTTTAATTCTGTCATTGCCTAGTATTTAATGTTGTTGGCAACTTTTGGTAGGCTGGTGTCTCGATTTCTTGTTTATTCGTTTGTTTTCATGTACATTTTTTGGAATTTTGCATGCCATCATATCTCGCACGTCGTCCCATGAGCAGTCTCTTCGTTGTTTGGCTCTATAAAAGGGGGACGTGATGGATTTGTTTCCCTCTTTATGCCATCTTTGAAATTAGGGTTTTTTCTTTTTTTCCCTCGTCATTCTTCTTCCTTCCTTATTTGTTCGTGATGTCTGCTGATGATTTACTGGATGGTGAGCAGCTTGCTATCTGCGAGACTCATTCTCTCCCAAGAATGTTTCTCAGCCGACATTGGATAGCGTTCGTTCTGACTACTCTTTACCCTCTGACCTTGAGATCATTTTGCCCCAGCATAGTGATAGTCCTTATCGTCCGAGGAAGGGGTATATTGCGCTCTATCCGCGCATGTTTCAATCTGGCCTTCGATTTTTGGTTTCAGAGTTATTCTGGGCGTATTTAGATTTTCTGGCATTTTTCCTGCTCAAATAGGTCCTGACGGTTGGAGGATTATGGTTTCCATATATGCAAGAGCCATCATTTCTGGTATTTTTTTGACTGTTAGAACTTTGCACTCGGTGGTCGTTCTGTTAGTGACTAAGAGTATTTGCTTTCTTTGTTTTCTTCAATGTTTTGGTAATCTGAAATATGATATCAGGGGTTGGTCATGGGACTGGTTTTATGCTCCTGTCCGTTCTGGCTACTTCGATTTGCGAGGTCAGCAAATAGTGAGGTCCTTCCGGGTTCCCAACAAGCGGAGGGATCTGCAATTGACTATAGAAGAACAGATGATCAACGAGCATTTTTTGCAACTTCCCGAGGTTCCTTTGGACACCTTCCTTTCCGATGTCATGGTAAAGCGCAACAGTTTGCATAGTATGAATGAGGCTGAGCGGGCTTTGCTGATCGAGAGGCGTGTTGAGGAGATTGTTGCTTGTGCTGCTATTGTTGGCGTTGGTAATGTTGTCGTTGATGGGAAAGTGAGCTTGGATGTTACGGATCTCGATGCTCCTGTTAACGTTGGCATTGCTAGTCTAACTTCTAAGAAGAATAAAAGTTATGATGCCTATTAGCCCGTCGAAGCGGTTGTTTATAAGTTCTGACTGTGTTTCGAAGAGAAAACGGCTCCTCGACTCTACTCGTCGCGCTTTTCCTTATTTGAGTTATGTTGATAGGGAGTCTATAAGGGAGGATCGTTTATATTTGGAAGAAGCTGAAGAGATGAGGTTGGCGTGGAGAGGAGTGAAAAGAAAGACCATCGTTCGTTAGATGATAATGAAATAAGGCTTTTTTCTACATATGCTAGTCTAGACGCCACCGAATGCTCTAATGATGATCCTAGAGCCATCGTCGATAAGATGTTCCAACTGGTAGTTGTTCACTCTAAGGAGATTGGTGGTTGCAGTTGAGTTCTCGAGGTGCGGTCTCCCCATTCTCTTCATGCTCCTGTTGATAATGCGGCGGAGGTTCTACCTTATTCTGCCTACTTGGGTTCTTCTTCCTTGTTGGTACTACCACTCGTTCTGCTTTTGCTGCGATTACTACGTAGCGAAAAGGGTCAGGATGGTTTTCTGTCATTCCGTCTTCTTTCCCGGCCGTTGGTGGTGGCTTCTCTGTGCTTTCAGATCCCTGTGTTCTTCATTAGCGGATTAGATGGAAGGAACCTATCCCTGAAGAGATTCGTGTTAAGTCGGACAGGAAGTTTTGCTGGTTTTCCCAGCTGGACGTGCAGGATGGCGCATGTAGGTTGATTAACGAATGGCACAGGCGGTTGGTGGAGAGACCTTCGATGCTTGTGTTAGACCCGAGCCTTCATCTTGACGATGGCCTTAGACAGATAATGGATGTGATGAATCATATCACCTACGTAGGGGTGATGGACTCAGATTACCAAGCTTGCCATAAACAGGTGGCTTTTCTAGAGAAAAAGTTTGTTGTGTTGTTGTTGGTGTTTTCCTATGTCTTTTGCCAATCCAACGTGCTGAGAGTGCAATGTGCGGAATTAGAAAAAATGGTCGGGGTTGCTCGAGCCTCATTGATTGAGGCGAAGGGTGCACGAGATCGGTTTGCAGCTGAGCTTGAATATTTGATAACCGATTTAGATGGTGTTTGTGCACGCTTATGCGATGTGGAGGAGGAGCTGTCTGCCGATAAGGCAATTCATGATGAGCTATGTGTGCCATGTTAAAGCAATCTATCAACCGCGACGTCGCTGAAAAAAGGGTAGAGCGATTAATAATTGCGCTTGACGAGGTCAAGGCAGATACCTCTGTGATGCTTACCACCGCTGAAAGATGACTTATTGCGGCTAGGAATGAATTTACTTCCGTCAAAGACAGGCTTCGCGTTATGGAGGTGACAGATTGGCAGTGAATCGTTGATGGACGGGCTGATCTTCTTGACTATATCAAGGGGCCTGGTGTTGATTTGTTTCAATATCGTCACTTGGTCGATCAACCCTTTGAAGATGAAGATGGTGATGAAATGAGTTGCATCGTGTATCTCCAATTTAATTTTCTTGACTGGTCAGGAAGCCTTTATAGCTGCACTCTTGATTATGTCTAAATTTCTTGATCTGAATTCTTTTATATTGTCTCTCTGATGTGTCAGAGTTTATTTGAGCAAGTTGATTTTTTGTCTCGACCTTGCGTTGGTTGACTTGAAGCTTTCATGAGAAAGATGGTTTGTTCGTTCATCTTTTACCTCGTCGGTTTAGTGTACTAGTTGACCCGAGGCTCTCTGAATTAAACTGACTTGTTCGTCCAACTTTCACTTTGTTGGTTTGGTATACTAGTCAACTCAATTTTTTTTAAGTTGACTCGTTCGTCCAACTTTCACTTCATTGGTTTGACGTACTAGTCAACCCGAATTGGATTCTATTAAGTTGACTCGTTCGTCCAACTTTCACTTTGTTGTTTTGACATACTAGTCAACTCAAAGTGGTTTTTATTAAGTTGACTTGTTCGTCCAACTTTCACATCGTTGGTTTGACGTACTAGTCAAGACGAAGTGGTTTCTATTAAGTTGACTCGTTCGTCCAACTCACTTTATTGGTTTGACGTACTAGTCAACCCGAAGTGATTTTTATTAAATTGACTCATTCGTCCAACTTTCACTTCGTTGGTTTGACGTACTAATCAACCCGGAGTGGTTTTTATTAAATTGACTCGTTCGTCCAACTTTCACTTTGTTGGTTTGATGCACTAGTCAACCCGAAGTGGTTTTTATTAAGTCGACTCGTTCGTCCAACTTTCTACTTCGTGGTTGACCAGAGCAGGAGTTTATGATATACATCCGACTTGTATCTTGATTTCTTTTGGCTTGACATGCCAATTGCTCCGTATTATCGAGTCTTGATGACTTTAGTCTGGTGCCCACGGGCAGTATAGAGATTCCGAACTTGTAATTTTATTGATATTTCCTTCTCGATATTCTCACCAGCCCTAGCGGCTGTTCGTTGAAAAGTCACGCTAGATTGTAGAGTGATTTGCTTCGTCCACCTAACCTGATCCTTGTTAGAGATTTATCTTTTTGTTGTTTTGTCTTGTTTCGCCTATATCTTCCAGGCTTCCGAGTTTCCTATTGGTTATGTTTCGTTGTTCGTCGAATATGTTATCATAGCTATTGGACTTGGGGCGCTTTCTGACTTGGTAGCTGAATAGTGCTGAATTATCTGATCATGTTCTAATATTCAGCCCCAAACTGTCAAAGTTTAATCGGGTCTGTTGTTGTCAATTTTGTTGCTGGTAATTCGGGTTGTGCTTGTATTTGTCAGTAGGGTAAACGAATTGTGTTGGTTGACTAAAACAAGCTTCCTCCATGTTCTTTTACTGCGCATTGGTAAAATGGTTCACTTGGTTTCGTCTGGCATCAGTACTCCTACTTCGATATAGATCAGCTCGAGTAGGAGGTGTTTCCAACTGCTTTTTGTGTTAGGTTGATCGCTTTGTTCCTCCTGGTCATGTAGTATAAGGCGTATATTAGTTCCCTGGGTTGTTCTTTCGGTCCTGTAGTGGAACCTAGGGGTGGGCAAACGGGTCATCGATCCGCGGGTTCAACTCGAATCGGACCGTTTTGCTCTAAACGGTCCGGATTTCAATTATAAGTTTTTACATACGGTCCGGGTCCGTTATAAAACGGTCCGGTCCCGGTTTCTGTTTTTAAAAACGAAACGGTCCGGATTGGACCCGTTTCAAATTGCATTTATTAAAAACCTACCACCAATAAGTAAGGGAAGAAGAGGAGACGTGAAGGAATCACCAAAACCCTCTCTCTCTCTCTGTCTTTCTCTCCTCTCGAGAAGCTCTCTCGGTCTCTATCTCGAGAAGAAGAAGCAGCGCAGCCATGCTCCTCTCTTTCTCGGCCTCTGTCTCGAGAAGCTCTCTCGGTCTCTGTCTCGAGAAGAAGAAGCAGCAGCGCAGCCAGGCTCCTCTCTCTCTCGGTCTTTGTCTCGAGAAGAAGCAGCAGGAGATCTCCGTCTCCTCTCTCTTTCGGTCTCTGTCTCGAAAAGAAGATCTTCGTCTCCTCTCTCTCTCGGTCTCTGTCTCGAGAAGAAGCAGCAGATCTCCTCTCTCTCTCGGTCTCTGTCTCGAGAAGAAGAAGAAGCAGCAACAGCGAGAACCACCACCAGCAGCAGCAGGAGATCTCCCTTTCCTCTTTCTCTCTGTCTCTGTCTCTGTCTCGAGAAGAAGCAGATGGCGGGGAGGATGAAGTTTCTAGCTAAATGTTGATCTTCTCTGTGTCTCAGATCATAAGGTTTAGCTAGAAATTTTTAATATGTATGTGCTTTCCATTAATATGTCTCAGATGGCGAAAATGTCTCAGATCAACATTTATTTTTCTATTTTTTTTTAATGCAATTTTTCCTGTTCTTGATTGGATCTCTTATGGATCTGTATGAATATGATGGATCAATTTTTTGTATGATCTGTATGAATATGATTGGAACCGTAGGAACCGAACCGTTTAGAACGGTTCGAGTTAGGTTCGGTTCCAATTATCAAAATGAAGGGATCCAGACCAGATCCGTTAAAATGTAAACAGTTCGAGTTAGGTTCCTTCAAATTTGGAATCGAACCGGACCGTGCCCACCCCTAGTGGAACCTACCTTTTCTTTTCTTTTGAGCTGCTTGTCTGGCATTCCAATGAATTCGTCGAGTCGTTCTTTCTGAACCCATTGTTCAATTTGATCTTTTAGGTTGTAGCAGTATTCAGTATCGTGCCCGTGATCCTTGTGGAAGGAACAATACTTAACTGTGTCTATTCCTTCTGGGCCTCCTCTCATTCTGAGTGGCTAGTTGACGTTTTCCTAATTTGCCATACATTTCAGTATATTGGTCCGGCTTGTCTTCAGGGCGGTGTATGGTTTGTATTTTTTTTCATCATACTTGTTATCCGCTCGTGCTTTGGTCGTGTCGACAGGTTCTCAGATTCTCGCTAGTTGGATTCAATTCCTTTGCTATTCTGATGTCTCTTTGAATGAATGTTATCCTCTCGGGGTCCATCATCTCGTCTTTTTTCCTCCCTCCTATCTCGTTTCTTTGAGCGATTATCCATTTTTTGTTCTTTTTCCTCCTGACAACTTTGGTGGAGTGAACTTCTTTGGCATGGGAGTTATCATGAGGGCGTCGGAGAGAATGTTTAAACCTTCAATTGAGTCTGATTTTTAAGCTCATCAAAATATGAAAGTTGTATTACTCTGAGTTATTGATGCGGATTTAACTAACCTAAATTAATAGGCTAATTTAACCCACTTGTAATAACCGCAAGTGCACAGTGCCTAACTGGTAGACAACGGCAAGTACGGGTCTATCCCACGAGGAAAGTGGGTGCAATTGAATTTTAGAAATTATCTAAATTAATTTAGAGAAAAATGGGGTTACAGTGTTTTTAAAACTAAACTAAAAATAAATTAAAAAAAATGAGAAAAATAAAATAAAATAAAAGATAGATTTTGTGGGCTTGGACACACCAATGAGTTAGCAAAAATATTTTAAATCTAAATTACTGAAAATTTAAACGAGAAGCTTTAGGGACGAGAATCCATTGCTTACACCGAATATGTGATCGTTAAAATCCAATTCAAATTATATCATGTTTCTATCAAACATTAACAAATTATTTCAAACAAATACGCTCTTACCAAGTATTAAGTGTCTTTTTAGGGCACACTTAATCAAAGTTTAAGCTTAATATTTTTAGCATATGCTTTGAATATTGATAAAGGGTAATTCTAACTACCAAACATATCAAGTTTAATTTCTCGAACATGAAAGGTGAAAGCAATTTATCAAAAATTCAGAAATAAATTGTAATTAACAATTAAGCACACAATTCAATAAAATAAATCAAAATGAATTATGCAACCCCTTTGGTTTGTCGCAAACTCGATGTGGTGGTACTCAGCAGATCAGCAGGTGGTCCGAACACGAATCCCGAGACAAATGGCTGCAAATGCTCTGTGGTGGTACAAAGCAGAACCGGGGGTGTGAATAGCCAAAAACGGTTTGACTCGGTCTCCCGCACTCGCTACAGTGCGCTACAGTAACGCTCCTCGCTCCGCCTTCTTCTCCAGCGAACAGCACCGCTCGCGGTGGTGATTTCTGCTCCTCGCGAGCTTCCTCATTCTTCAAACCGTCTCTAGAATCTGAAAGAGAGAGAGAGGTTGAGGAAACAGTGAGATAACAACAAAAAAAACAGAGAAGGAAGACGAGGAACAGGGGCTCCCTGTTTCTGTTTGCGAGCTCTGTCTCGCGAGGTGGTGGCGGTGGTGCTCGGTCTGGTCGTGATGGTGGTCGCGAGAGAGGAGGACAGGAAGGAGGTCGAGATGAAGAGAGGCTGAGAGAGGGGAGGAGCAGGGTCTGCGGCGAGGCGGAACAGAGTCGCGATGATGGCGGCTCTGTTTCGCGGTGGTTGTGGTGGCTCGCGGATGTGTTCTGTCGCGAAACAGGTTGATGGCGGATGGAGGTTGATGGATGATGGACAGGAAGAGGGACAGGGACGGTGATGGAGGTGGCTCTGACGCGAAACAGGGTTGTCACACCCCTGTTTCGTGGTGGTGGCAGTTGTGCTGTCCGGAGGTAGTGGTGGTGCTCGAGTGATGGTGGTTGATGGATGATGAAGGTGATTGCTGAGTGATCTGGACAGAGAATGAGTGAGAGATGGATAGGTGGTGATGGTGATGAGAATCACCTTGTGAGAAAGATGTTTTGATTTTTGTCTAATTCTTCTTTTCCCTTCTCTTCCTCCCATTTTCTCACCCTATTCTCTTCTATTTATAGAGAAAGATCAAAGTAAATAGGGATGAGATCAAGGGAACATTCATCAAGGTATAAATAAAAAAAATTCTTTAGGGGTAGGATTGGGTTTGGGGTTATGGGTAGGTTTTGGGTTTAGGTTTGTGACCATCTGCTTTATTCCACCGTTATAATCGACTAATTGTCGTTCCTTAACTTGTCGCCTTGATATGATTTCATCGTTTACGCTCAAATTCCTACAAAGACATTAAAACGAAATAATTACTATAAAATATAATAATTGAAACACTAACATATATAAATTGAGGGATATATTATGTAATAATTATGTGAATATCAGTTATCTAATAAACACAACTTGAATCACTTGAAAATGTTTTGAAATGAGCAAATTATGGTCATTTTACTAAAGTCGCGCAAATCTGTCAGAAAAAAAAATGGGATAGTGTTCCTGACTTTCGATCAACTTATGTGCTCAATTGAGACCGATTCTCAAGTTAATCAAAACACAAACGTTGTAGTACTCTCAGTTATCTAATAAACACAATTTAAATCACTTGAAAATGTTTTGAAATGAGCAAGTTATGAGCAAGTTGTAGTACTCTTAGTGCACTCAGCGAATAAATTTTTTCCTCCTATTCTGTGCGATTTTACTAAAACGACCATAACTTGCTTATTTTGAAACAATTTCAAGTGATTCAAGCTGTGTTTATTAGATAACTGAGAATAATACAACTTTTGTGTTTTGATCAAATTGAGAATCGATCTCGATCGAGCACATAAGTTGGACGAAAGTAAAAAACACTATGCCGTTTTTATTTTTCAGACAGATTTGCGCGACTTTAGTAACATGACCATAACTTGTTCATTTCAAAGAATTTTCATGTGATTAAAGTTGTGTTTATTAGATAACTCACAGTACTACAACTTTTGTGTTTTGACGAGCTTGAGAATCAGTCTCAATTGAGGGTTTAAATTGGTTTGAATGTTACCATGTTTTTCATTTTTTTCGATTTGAGTTTGGATTTGTCTGTTATGTTAAGTTATGCATATTTATTGAATTTGGGTTTAAGGGTTTCAACTTTAAGAGGATTTTGAGAGTTTTCGAGGGAGAGGGAGAATATTTGCAAGAGATTTGAGTGTGGGGAGAGATTTGGAAGAGTTTTCGAATAGGGGAGAGAGGGATGAATCATTAATTGTAAATTTGAATGGTGAGGGGAAAAAAATGGAGGTTTTTGTTTATATAGGTGGTGTGAGTATGGTGGTGTGAGAAAGTAAGTAGGTGATGTGAGAGAGTAGAATGGTGTGAGTTAGAAGAATTGGTGGTGCGAGGTAGTCGTTGCCTTTTCTCTTATACTTATTTGTTTGATTTTGTTTGCATCACATAAGAAGGAAGTAATGACTTTCATTAGGAAGCAGTCCCTTGGGATTAGCAAAATATCTTCTTAGGAGCGTTTTATGCCGATGCGCTTCGTCTTTGAGTTTTCAATATTTTATATATACAATAGTCTTTGTATTAGATCATCTGAGTCTTGATCCTGGTATTGTAGTCTTCTATATGTACAAAGCGGTAAACTAAATTAAACGAAGCAATACTCAAAATACGAAGAATAATCAAATTAACAATGATAAAAACGAAAGGAAAATGATTAAGAAATCAATATTTTTTTTCAATCATCATCAGCTGAATAACAATCAATAATCGTTGCCTTATTTACAATTGTTCTAACTTCTTTGGCACTAATTGACCTAATCTTAATTGGCTAATAATGCCCTAACTACTATTTTAGACTCTTACTAAATATGTTCAATTATTTTTAAATAGTAATATTGCTAAACTAACCCGTAATTACATCAAATTTCTTGTAGAGCTTCTTAAGGACTTTATTTCCTCTCCCAGCTACAAAAAAATCCACCACTTTCTGGTAAGGGCCGTATAAGATAGGCAGAGCAGCCATGCCAATAAACCCTTTTTACACAATAACAACATAAACAAATTAGCTAGCCCATAAACAAATTAATTTCACCAAAAAATGAAAAATAAAAAGGTATGATATGTCTTACCAAGATAAAAAACATTGAAATAGCTTTCAATCACTGATAATATCCATAGGATAGCTATTGTCTGCAGGAATTTATATGCAATTAAATATGTGAGAAATTTGAAATTGAAGTGAATGATAGGATCAACTAGGTATGACTTGTGAATGAAATACCAAGATGAAACCAGTCAAATCTTTTCCAGTTGCCCAGTCATGGATCACCAAAATATGAAAATAACACCAGATGAAGATTAGGAGCATAGCCGTAATTGAGATCTGACATACGAGTGTAAGAAAATGGTATTCGTATACTTCGGAAACAAACAATATCAATGTCATCCCAATCAAAATTGGTGCCGATATATTTTTGTTCCTCCATAAGATCTCATAGGCAACTGCATATTGTTCATACACAAACTCCATCAAGGTTAAGAAACCGCGATGATAATAGTGATTCTCATAGACTATTTCTTTTTTTCTTTTTTTTAAATGCATTTTTCTGATCAACCAAAAATTAGAGAAAGAAATTGTAGCTGTAATGTATAAAAGATTACCTCGTCCTCCTTCAAGAAGCATATGCATGGTTCCTCCATGAACGCGTTCAAAAGGCATTGGAGCTAGTGTTTGGTGATCAGAGTCGGAATCAGATGAGTAGATTGGCATATTGTTTGGCAATGTAGTAAAAGTGACGATGAGAGCATATGTTTGATTTCATGATTTAAGTTAGAAAGTTTTTTTTTTTTGTTATATAGGGTTACAGTGGGTTCTAATCTTTAGAGTTGAGAAAACAAAAATGAGAAGCAAGGGATGACTTTTTGACATTGCTGCATGGGTTTACAAGTTTAATTAGATTCATATGATACCTATCCTTTCCAGAAAATAAATATTGAATGACAAAAATAATTAGTATTCCATTATTGAAAAAATGAAGTAAAAAAAAAAACAACAACATAGGAGGATGTAACAAATACAAAGAAATATTTCGTTGTGTATAGAAAAAATGTAAAAATTTTGTTTGTAATTTCAAAGCTATCTATATAATTTAAGTATTTTAAGCTTTTACATATTACATAAAAAGTCTCAGCACAAAAACTACATATTGGATAAGAATCACTTATATAACAAAATTTTAATATTAAACTAAGGGTTAAAATATATGAAAATTGAGATTGGCCTAACGAAAGAAATAAATATATTAGATTCCAAAATAAATTTAGGTAACTCGAAAAGAAGAAATATTTCATGACATTTTGATATTTTTTGAGAAATCGCATTTCTCGCTTCTAAGACACTGCAGGAGGCACGTGAGTTTTTGTGGATGCCAAAGTTAAATCCACAAGGGGGCACATAAACAAACACAACCCCAAATCTCCCACGTGCCCCGCACGCACGCACCCCACTCATCTACAAAACTCGGATAGAGATCGATCGATGGAAAACTCTTCACTCCCATCATTTCGAATTTCGATCATCTCTTCTTTCTCTCTCTCTCACCAAAAACTAGGGTTAGGGTTTCACAATCTCTGGTATTGCAATGGCGTTGAGGGGATTCTACAACGAGATCAGAAACCTGAAGTTGAAGGACCTTCCAGCACATGTTAAGCCGATGCTGTCAATCGATTACGTGAAGAAGGCGATCAGCAGAGGGATGGACAACTACCATAAGAAGTACATCCTTACCAGCTCGCCTCAGCCACTCTTCCATGTATGTTACGGTGGGATGGCCTTCTCCTACCTCGTTGCTTTGCCTGAGGAGCGTCGCCACCTTGAGCACCAGCAGCACGCCAAGGAGCACGGCGGGCACTAGAGGATTGGTTGCGGATTGGGGGATTGGTTCTTGGTGAGGAAAGGTAATATCCCTTTTATCTGGTTGTGGTTTTATGTAGATATGTTGGAGGAAGTTTTGATTTTTATTTGGTATTGGGGGTGTGGGGTGATTTGAGTATTGGGTTTGTGAGTTTAACGCGATTGATGAATCTGGTAAAGATTTTTAAGTATGGGTTGTGTGAATTTTATGTGATTTAATGAATCTGGTAAAGAAAGTTTTGATTTTGAATTTTTGATTAGGTATTTGTGTTAGGGATTGGTATGTGGGGTGATTTGGGGGAATTTAGTTTAGGGTTTGGGTTGTGTAATTTGATATGATTTAATTTTGACTTCATTGATTTGAATCTGAAATGAGCGTGAAGGTTGTGATTTTAGTTGATTTGATTGTTATTTGTGTATTTTGGAGTATGTTTGATTCTATTTAGTGGGATGCACATCATTGTGATGTATATTTCGTAAGTTATTTTTGTTTTTGTAATCTTGTTTAGTGTTCTTCCTTTCCTGCATTCTGAATGAGATTGACAAGAATTAAAGACTCTTTTATGGAGTTGATTACGAAAAGGAACTTTGGGATCTGATGCGGATATGATTGTAGAGACCTAGGAAGGGGTCGGGTGGAAATAACATTCATACGCTTCATATCAATGCCTAGAAAGCAAGTGGTTGTCAAAAACGTTTCATAACGTGCATCAAGAACCACAATTTAGGTTATGTAGCAATGACACCACGATGGTACTAGGTTGTGGACACCATCTAAAAAAACTAGCTTTGAGGCACACACATTATAAGTGTGTAGATGGATAGTGATGCATCCAAATTCGTCCTCCTAGAGATCTGACCTGCAAAACAATGTTAGATTGTCAAATACCACCTTTTTGGTGGCCGAAGACACTCCGATGCTAAAGTCAATTAATCTGTAGAAGAAAACTAAATTTGGACAAAGTATAGTTTAGTTAAATTTGCATTGTGTTCATCGAATATCTTTCTCATACATTTTTCTTTACCTTATATAATGAGTGTACTCAACTATGTGCATGACTTAAGCTCAAATGGCGCAATGAAGGGGACGTTTATTATAACGGTCTCCTCCTTTATTGAGATGTGTCATTGAGGGAGTGATTCATGCCATGACTTATATCATTTGTAACAGTCCTCTCTTAATTGAGGTGCGTCTTTGGGGAGTGATTTTCGCCACGACTTACTTTATTCGTAACGATCATCTCTAGTTATGATGGTTTACGCCACATGTATGACCACGATCGGGTGTCGATTTGATGTATCATCAGCTACCCCCAGTTAGTGGCTCGCTTGCATGACCACTTTGTCAATCGTGGGAGCCCAAACAACGACATGATGGTTTTCTCTAGCCATACTATGAAGTCAGTGTTACAAGTCATCGGGGTCGGACTGCGTGAGTTCGGACTGGATGAAATCATCGGAGCCGGACTGTATGAATTCGGATCAGATGAAGATTATTGTGACAAGTCATCGTTGTCGAATTTCTTGAATTCAGACCAGATGAAGTATTTTGTGACAAGTCATTGTACTCGGACTTTGTGAGTTCGGACCAGATGTCGTTTGTGTGACAAGTCATCATAGTCAGTTGCGTGAGTCCGTTACTAGGTGGAGTCATCTAACAAATCATAGTAGTCAGCTTGCATGAACCCATATCAGATGACTTCATCTGACAAATCATCGCAATCAGTTGCATGAGTCCGGACCGGATGAAATCTTCATGATCAAACTGCGCGAGTCCGGACCAGATGAAGTCAGTGTGACTAGTCTCAAGTCAGACTAGTCTTTTGTCGGATCCGCGGACATGATTCTTGTCGATTCCGTCTCTTGTCGGGTCTGTCTCTTGTCGGACTTGTCTCCAGTCTGCAAGACCAGTCTCTAGTCGGGCTTGAGGACCTGTAGACTAGCCTCTATTCATTCAGGCTAGCAGACCTGCGGACTAACCTCCATTCGAACTAGTGGATTAGCCTCTAGTCGGCCTAGCGGACTAGCCTCCATTCAGACTAGCCTCCAGTCGTGCTAGCAGACCTACAGACTAGCCTTTCGTTGGGCTAGCGGATCAACAGACTAACCTTCATTTCTACTAACGGACCTACAGATTAGCTTCCATTCGAACTAGTCTCTAGTCGAGCTAGCAAACCTACGGACTAGCGAACCTACGAACTGCAGGCCTGTAGACTAGCCTCCATTCGAGCTATCGGACCTATGGACTCATAGATTAGCCTCCATTCGGGCTATCAGACCTACGGACTAGCCTCTATTCGAACTAGCGAACCTGTCAAAGACCACAACGGTCAACAAAGCAATAAATTGATAATTATGCTACCAGTCGGGTTCGAACCCGACCTGAGATTTTCTAAGCAACACCTCTACCAACTCAGCTGGTACACCATTTACAATTTTTAGTTCTGCATTATTGTATTGGATGCAAAATCTCAATTGTGTACCAGCTGAGTTGGTAGAGGTGTTGCTTAGGGAACTTCAGGTCATGGGTTTAAACCCGGTTGACATCATAATTATCAATTTATAGTTTTGTTGATCGTTTGGTTTTTGACAGGTTCGCTAGTCCGAATAGAGGTTAATCTGCAATCCATAGGTTCGCTAGCCCGACTGGATGCTAGTCTGTGGGTCCGCTACCCCGACTAGAGGTTAGTCCGAATGGAGGCTAGTCCATTAGTCTGTAGGTCAGCTAGCTCGACTTGAGGCTAGTCTGCTAGCTCAACTGGAGGCTAGTCTGTCGGTCCACTATTTCGAATGGAGGTTAGTCTGCAGGTGTGCTAGTCCGAATAAAGGCTAGTCCACTTGTCCGCAGGACCGACTGGAGACGGGTTCGACAAGAGACAGAGACTCGTCAGAAGATGGATTCGACAAGAATCAGGTCGCAGATCCGACAGAAGACTAGTTCGACTTAAGACTAGTCACACTGACTTCATTTGGTTTGGACTCATGCAACTAACTATGATGATTTGGCAGATGACTTTAACTGGTATGAGTTCATACAGCTGACTACGATGATTTGTTAGGTAACTTCACCTAGTAACAGACTTATGCAGCTGACTACGATGACTCGTCACACAGACATCTCGTTTGTACTCATGCAGTCCGACTATGATGATTTCATTCGATCCGAACTCACGCAGTCCGACCCCGATGACTTGTCACACTGAGTTCACAATATGACTAGAGAAAATCATATTGCTACTGTTCGAATACTCACGATTGACAAGTTAGTGACCACGCAAGCGAGTCCACTAACTAGGGTGGAGTAGTTGATGATATATCAAATTGTCACCTGATTGTGGTCATGCACGTGGCGCAAATCATTATAACTAAAGATGGTCGTTGTGAATAAAATAAGTCGTGGCGGGAATCACTCCCTCAACGACGCACATCAATTAAGAGAGTTCCGTTACAAATGATATAATTCATGGCGGGAATCACTCCCCCAATGACACATCTCAATGGAACGTTCCCCTTCATTGCGTCATTCGAGTTTAAGTCATGCACATAGTTGAATGCACTCATTATATAAGGTAAATGAAAAGGTATGAGAAAGATATTCGATGAACACAATGCAAATTTAATTGAACTGTACTATGTCCAAATTTAGTTATTTCCTACATATTAACTGACTTAAGCATCGGAGATTAACTGACTTAAGCATCGGAATGTCCTTCGACCACCAAAAAGGCGGTCTTTGACAATTTAACATTATTTTACAAGTCAGATCTTTAGGATGACGGATTTGGACGCATCCGATAGCAAAGTCACCTTTTGGCTTTGGGGGTATAGTTCGGACAAATTCAGGGAGATATAGTTCAATGTGATTGTGTAGTTCATACCAATCATACTTGATGTATACTTTTGTGAGGTGGTAGTGTTCATTTTCCAAGGCTTCCTCTTCTCCTACTTTTTGTGATTAATACACTACTTATTGTTCTGATACTAAAAAATGGTATGATTTGTTTTTCAGCTGAAAGCCTTATTCTATTAGTCATACTTTTTAGTTCAATATTTGCTATATTTTTACTACTAACTTGACCTAAAATGTGAAAACAAATTTGATGTTCTAGGGCATCTCGCATGGAGTGTTGGTTTGAGTGTCCCAATACATAAAATTTGGGATATATGTATCATCTAAATTGATTTGGTGGTTAATAAATTATAGGGATCAATAGACAGCACAGACACGACAAATCTCCAAAAGACTATGATAAGCTCACATGTCTATATTTTTACTTTTACAATTTACGAAATAAACACCAAATATCATTATACATCAAAATACATCATTATGCATAATTTATAAACATCCACAAGCTCAAACTTTGGAGAATCATTTGATCTTCAATCTTTGAAATGGTTTAAAAACTAAGCTAGAAGTTTTAGTGCTACAAGTGTTGCTGTGGTGAATGATTTGACTATTTGACTGACTCCATCTCTCCTTGGAGATCCTTTAAAGTTGTACCTTTACCTAGTCGTTAGAATTAGCTATTACCCTTTCTCAAAATGAATAAGTAATTAAAAAAGTACAGAGTCATATCATCGACTCGTCATTCATGATTTTCTGACGGGGGTCCACCAATATGACACAAAAGATGAGACTGAGTATCTTGTATTTTTTAATAGATAAGTCGTAAACTATGATTATACATTGTAATTCATATTTATAACAACATTCCTTCTGGAGAGAGACAGAGAATAGCCCATCTTGATTGATCTTGCTCAGCTTTGTTGCAACTCCAGGTCTATGCTTGATCAATCAAGGCTTGCTTGCCAATTGGTGCTATTTGAAGCTTCTACGACTCTGTGTCACTCTGATTGATATATGATTCCATTATCATTGTATAAGAAGGGAAGCGTTGTCACCAAGACACCTTAAAACCCACAAAGGGTATGTACGCTACGCTTGTTGGAAGAGAAAAAAATCACTAGATTTTGAGCCTTGGGAATGCAGGGATGTCTTTGTTTGTTTTAAGGGAAAATACAAGTATTGGACATATTCATTAGTGATTCTAATTTCTCAGTTTCTATATAGATTAGGAATTACATGGTAGGGAGATTGGGGAAGATGGGTCTGGCGATGTTTTCGAGATACTCATTCAGTACATTGACAAGCTAAGTATTTATTATTCTAGCGCCTGACTAACTGAGAATTTGTTTTTTTTTTTTTTTGGGGGGGGGGGGGGGGGGGTGGTTCAACAATAGTTATGATTATGTTTGGAGGGCATTGTCAAAAAACCCTTTATTATTTTACATGAATATCTAAGCTTGAAAAGTCTTGTGATGAAAAAAAACATGAAAAAAGCTACATGGCCTTTGGATTAGATTCTTACCATAATGTCAAATAACTTTGTCTTCTTAATCGTTTTTGTGATGGGTGTTGTCACAACTCGATTTACAGAGTACTATATTGTCCGCTTTGGGCCCAATGCCCGCACGGCTTTAAAACGCGTAGTAATTTGTAGATCCAACCTCGTATATATATAGCACATCCCCTTTCCTCACCTAGGTGATGTGAGACTATAATTTTTCCTTGGTAGCTTTCCCAGCCCCTTTTGGGATCCACAGGCTTATTGGGCTTCGCCATCACGGGCCTCTCCCGTACCCTCCCTCTCAGGTCCGCCCACACAATGGTATTACAGGAGTGCTTTTGTTAAATTTGTTTAGCAGTTGTGGCTAGATATTAAAGTAACTTGGTGGATATGGGGTTCTAATTGGGATAGGTTCAAAGACATTAATTTTGCATCTTGTATGTTTAGCTGGGAAAGCCTTATATTTTCCAATACGTAATGTTGTATAATTCTGTGAGTATGGGTTTTTGTATATATATAGTTAATAATACATATTGATACAAAATTTATTTTTCTGATGTGAGTATGGGTGTCCTGTTACTTTGAGTATTTTGTTATTCATTTGAAAAATGCTCTATGTTGTAAAAACCAATTAATGTTCTTTAAAAGTCCAAGTTGTCATGGTGCGAAAAGCTAATTGCTTTACTATGATTGTAACATCCCACCTCGCTTTCAAAGTCGACATCCTCGTTGGCCTACTTTAGCGACATTGTCCCAATGGTAGCCCTATCATATTGGTACCTTGAGTGCTTCACTCACTTACCAGTATTTGACAACTAAGCAATATGCCCATACATAATACCAAGTTGTCTTAATTTAGCCTCTTAGTCATTCCCTGGAAATCGAACCTTGAACGTAGGGTTTGGCTCAGATACCAATTGTTAAGAACCAATCAATACTCCTCAAGAGCCCGAGCTGTCATGGAGTGGAAAGCCAATTACTTAACTAGGTTTGTAACACTATGTTACTTTGAAAAAAATTAAAAATTTAACTTCGGGAAATCTCTTTCATAGCACGTAGATCAAGATGTCTTTGATGCATGCTTCCCATATCGAAATAAAGGGTTTTTTGGGGAGCAGAAACCCAGATATCTTTAGTTGTACATCCACAAGGGTATGTACACTCGGCGGAAGACACAAATTTACAAGCTTTTTATCCCTGGTAGTGCAAAGATGACTCTTATTTTGAAAAATACAGGTGCTGGACATATTATTGGTGATTTTCAATTCTATCATAGTCTAGGAAGTAGGGTACATTGTTCGACAGTCTTATATTGAGTCCTCAATTGATAGGGATGTGCTTTCCAGTTGGTGTTTGTCGATGTTTTTGCCCAAGGATCGAAGCTATTGGCCCTTGTTGGAAACCGTTATCCATGCAAAAAGCCTCTTATTTTATTGGTAGATCATTTAGTGAACTGACAGGTCTGATCTTGGAGCCTTTTGTTGTCAATAGTTTTCCAGTCATAGTTTTCATTAGTCAGGTTGTGTATGGTGGGTTGGTCCTGTTACCTGGTAAAGATGCACAAGCTTTTGGTACACGTGCCTCATTGAATATAAGCTGAAAGGAAAATAGGGTTTCCTTGCAAATCTGGTTTACAAAAGTTTAGTTGGAGACAGGTCCCTAGCAATAGCCACTGAGACCAAAAATGGTCTGCTAGATCAGTTGCAACGTGACAGATTGAGTTGACAGATTGAGTTGGATCAGGATTTTGACGGAGGAAAGGATGTTTGTTGCTCTTTATCGGAGGTTCTTGGATTTGATGTTGAAGATGAGAAACAAATCTACTCTTGAAACTAGGCTAGAGGAATTAGACATGAGGATTTCTAGATGCTTGTGGGGTGGTGGGGATGGCGTTCTTGTATCAGTGCATGGCTGGTCTGTGTATCGTTTTTAGCTTTTGTTGTTGTGCTAAAACGTTTGTTATTGTCTCTGCTTGTACGTGCCTGTAAGTATGGGTCATGTTTTTTTTTTTTTTTTTTTTTTTTTTTTTTTTTTTTTTCTTTTTTCAGGTGAGCACTGTTAAATGTCTTCGGCAGAGGTTCAAACCCCCGGTCTTGTGATACCATCGACCACATGTCTAACGACTGAGTACTCGGTCTTGTTGTTGATGCAAGCTTATGTCATTTTTGTGTTTGCGTGGAGGTTCCTGACAAGACATGCCTCTGTGGGGTTTCATTATAATCTTGTAAATTTTTAATGAATTTTTATCCTTTAAAGAAAAAACTTGTGCATTTTTACCAGCCAATAGGACCAACCACCACAAAAATTATTCTAAACTTCCAATTGCCATTTTAATCTCTGGTGTATTCTTGAACAATGTTAATGTTTTCGTAAGTTTTTGTGCACATGTTTTAGAACTGGCCTTTGCTCAATGGGTTTTGGCCTTTGATTATCATATAATGTATCTAAAGGCCTTTGGTGCCTCGTGATTAATGCAGCAGTGCTTACCCTTTAGTAGGTGTTTGTTACTATGTGTTTCAGTTTTTGTAGTATGTTATGCAGGTGTATTTAATACAAGTTTATTCTTGTTGTCGTATATAATTTACTTGAGAGTTATTATATAATTTACTTATAAGAGTTATTAGACAACATTTTTTGGTCCTAATCTCTCAAGGCAAGCTGTGTTTTTTTTTTTAAACTCCAATCCTAACTTTCTTTTATGGACTTGTGAGGCCGATAATATAGTTAGGATCGAGTATTTTTACCGTAATAGTAAATTGAGTGACATTGAGATGGATAACTAAACTGGGAACTACAGAATCAGCAAAATGTCTTTTGGTGAATTGAGGTGGATGCAACCATATCAATGGAGTGTTAGTAAAAGTTGGAGGTTCCAAGGGAGAGAAGTCTGAAAACAATTGATGTATGATTTGTGAAGTTGATTGATTGTTGTTTTTCTTCTTTTACTGTTATTGTTCTAATTGTTCTGTACCATCAACTGCGATATTTTATTTGCAATTCTTCTCAATCATGAAATAACAGTCTTTTCTTCTCTTTACAGGTGGTTGTCTAGCTTTGTCAATGAAGGCTTTGTGTCGGTGATTTTTAATCTTGTAGGATACACAAAACTGGAGTAGTGAATGAAATAAAATCTTTTTCAGTATGATTATGAACCGTCAAGTTTTACTCGTTCCCTGTTATGAGCAGTGATACGGTATGAATTAAGAATTCATATTGGTGATTTCTGAACTTGTAAGCAAAGTCTTTTAAGCTCTTTGTTGTGCCAAAATGTTAGAAATTTGTTCTATCATAAAAAGCTTCCAATAGTTACGAGAGTTTATCAACAGTTTTCTGATTGATTTCTCAGCAAAGTGCCTGCTGATTGATTCATTCGGTTGTCAGAATCTTTGAATTGATAATGTGGCTCCATAGATTGTTCAAAACTGTGAAGCGTGGAAGGAGACGCTAGTTTCAGATACTTGAGTAAACAATGTTCATCGATGATCATAATGATGATGATACAGTTGAATTTTATCGTAAAACAAACATCTAATGAGCTACAGTATGTATGGTAAAAGTTGACAATATATATATGATTTTTGGCCGTGTGCTCCAAAAATGTAGAAATTGATGTATTTGCCTTCTACACTATACTTTGGGTGTATTATACATTTACATATACATCGGATGGTGTTGGAGATGCTCTAAGACAGCACAATTTTTACAGAGTTGACCTTCCTGAAATGTTGACACTCCTAGACAGTGATGCACACTGGTGAGAGGCCAGTGAGGGTGCTTGATGATAGCGGCTTTTGCAAAATTAAATGTTCGTACACACTGGATTTGTGACACCATTCGTCACAAGCCTATCACACTTTCTTGTTTCCTCCGATATCAAATCTTTACATCATGGTGCAAACTATGCTAAGAATCAGAGTCAAAATCAAAATTACTTTTTGTTATTTTTTTTTTTTTGGGTTAATTTACGTTTGGGTCCTATAATTTGTATCAATTTTGAATTTAGATCCAAAATTTGTCGGATTTTGAGTTTGGATTTCAAGACCAAGTTGATTGCTAACTCTTCATTGAGTAATGGAATGGATTTTTATTTCTTAAATAATATTAACTTTGGTATAAAAATTTAGACTTTAGGTCTCACAATTTACATTAATTTTGCTTTTAGGTCATATATTTGTAACAAAAAATTTACAATCAACAGGGTCAACTTTGTCTTAGAACTCAGACTCAAAGCTGGACAAACTTGAAACTTAAACTCATAACTGATATCAAGTAAAAACTATAAAACCAACAAAATTAACTTTTTTTTTTTCCACCCAAAATCTTAATTAATATTTGAATTTTGGAAGAAATAAAACTAAGGGGCAGTCTAGGTACACACTAAAAAAAAAGGGTAAATTTTATTTGACCCCCAAGACATTGTTATGTGTTGAGTATGGATTGTGATTTTGTTTTTCAAGGTAATTTCGATAAGTTGATTTAAATAAATATTTCGTTGTATATAGAAAAAATGTAAAACTTTTGATTGTAATTTTGAAGTTATAAATACAAGTTAACCATTTTAAACTCTTACATATAATATCATGAGAGTCGTAACGTCGTGAAAACTACATGTCACGTAAGAATAACTTATATAACAAAAATTTAATATTAAATTCGGTAATTAAAAAAAGAAAATTTCGGTGAAATTTGGACATTTTTGGAGAAATCACGAAGAGAGAGAGGTATGGAGAGGAAGAATCGCTGACTGTCGCTTGGAAACCACCGCTCTGTAATCTCACCAAAACATCACCAATCAAACCCAAAAACCCCTCCTTTTTAAACAAGAAGAAACCCAACCAAACCATCTTCAACATAAGTGGAATCCAATCCCCATTAAAGCTTCACAGTCTCTCTGGGTTCTTTGCTTTCAATGTAAGGCAACTTCAACCATTTTATCTCTCTTTGTATCTGTTTGTTTAGTTTCTTCCGTTAATGTCTTGAATCAGCATTTCTGCAATTGAAAAGGTGATAAAGTTGCACTCTTGATTGCTGATCTTAGTTTATTTGAGAGATTTAATGTTTGCTTGATCTGGGTACTTGCCATTTTGTTTATGTGGATTTGATATGTAATACCCTTTGTTGAATTTTCTATCTGCCAGTGAAATTTTGTTGTATTTTTTCTTTGGGTGTCTTTGTAATCCTTGAATTTGAAATGGGTTGTTGTTAGTTGTTTATTATGTGTTAGTCATTAATGGGATTGAAACTTGTAGGATGGCTTGTTTGTTCGAAGGAGTTGGTTTCAGGTTTTACTTTTTGATACCTAGGTTGGGGCATGGTGGTTTTCTGAATATGAGATGAAGTAGTAGCTCATTGATAAGATGTAATTTGGACTTATAGTTTGATTTTTCCAAGAAGTTAAGCAGACTTCATCAGTTGGGGGGTATTTGCTGACTACCATGGAATCTGATTGCCAATTTTTGTGAATTTGAGAAACCAGCCATTTAGCATGGATGCTTTTAGGTTTCTTTTTTGAATGGTTATAAATGCGGGTTTATGTGAATCAATGACATAACGACGAAGTTTTTATCTTCTTTTATCTCTAGGTATTGGTAGACCCTGTGATGTTGATTGAGTTTTTAATTGTTATTAGATTCTTACTACTTATTTGACAATGCCAGTGAATTAAGATCATATTGTTGTAAGCTTGTTTTAGGGTCAGATTTCCTTTCGGTTTGTAGGTTGAATTATGTTTAGATATTCAATAAGAGAAATGCATATTTATGTGCGAAAAAAGAAAATTGCCTGAGATGGGAGTAAGTGAAACTAAGAAAGGAAATACAAATAGTGGCTTAGCTAGACGTAGCAATCCAAAAGCTTTATGCTGGGCTTTGTTCTAAAGAAAAAATTCCATAAAAAATTCAAAATTTAAAGTGGGAAGTAGAGTTGTTTTCCACGTGTTAGAGAGAAAACATGAAGTTGAAGGGCACCCTCAAAGATATGCTCAATCTCTCATTTGAAGATTAACTTTCTACCTTAATGCCTTTAATTTCTATGTTAGCATCTTCATAATGATTACATTTGTTAAGCCAGTTTTAACTACCTGAAACTCCATTATTAGCATCTTTCCAATGAGCCACCATAATAGCATTGTTGACATTCTATTATGTTATCTTTCCTTGAAACCACATTATTGCCTTGTGGGCATCATCCAAAGGTTGAGTCAACAAAAGTGCCATCAACAAAAGTGCCTCGAGTAAACCTATTCTAAAAATAACAATCACGTCAAACACCTTGTTTAAAACGACACTATGTTGATGATGAACTTGTCACATCCTGCATCTTGTGGATCCAATGCCAACAGTCTCTGATGTGATTTATATGATTTTTATGGGCTTGGTGTGTATAGCATTTTGTACTTATTTTATACATGAATTCATATATGTGTCTTCATTGCATGATTTGCATCTTGAAATAGAGAAAGGGATGATAATATATTTCTCGTTTAGCAATAGACAGCCACCCAGGTTGTGTTGTTAAAATACTTTCTATATCCCAAATGCCAACAGTGGATGACCATATTTTAAATGAAGAAAAGCCCATATGGAGGGGAAAATGAAACCTTACAAACATTCTTTCAGGGAGTGATGTTTTCTTTTGTTAATTACAATTATGTTAGTGATTAGAAACCAAAGAAGTAACATACTTGATAGTTAAGATCCAATTAGATGGCCGTTGACATACCTTTTAATACTTTTATGAAATTTCTATTTTATATCACAAAGGAAATAATGCAAT
This sequence comes from Berberis vulgaris, assembly GCA_963556465.1. NCBI lineage: Eukaryota > Viridiplantae > Streptophyta > Magnoliopsida > Ranunculales > Berberidaceae > Berberis > Berberis vulgaris. The sequence goes on along the minus strand of OY747137.1, from coordinate 61,754,859 downwards.
AAATTTCAAGCCCAAATGTAAAGCGATCAGTAGTTAATGCTACATAACAATATTCCCCCCCTTGATGAGAAGGTTTTCCTAACCCCACCCTATGAAGAGATAGAAAGGCCAAGTACCAGTGCCATAACATGTGCTTATAGTATTTTGATATTTTCTTTCATCTCTAGCTTATCTAATGTTCATGCCATTGAACTTTTTGAAGATGAAACTATCTTTATTTGAATATTTAGACTCATGAGCATTTTGATTTTTATCAAATTGCATGGCAGGGCTTCAGTTTTAGTGTTCGCATCAAATAAAATTATTCTTCAGCTGATTTGTTGTTTATTTCTAATTGCAGTTTCAAGACCATTAAAGTAACCAGAATCATAATACCTCACAGTATGCAGGACAGTGGGGGGAAATTACACCGGCAAACACCGATCAAGACTAGTTTATCCAAGAGAGCTTTTGGGTCTAAATTAGCTACCTCATTTCAGAATAGGAAAGGTTCCAAATTATCTCCTATCAATAGATACAAGCCTAAACCCAGATCTCATGTGAAGACAATTGCTTCAGTATTGTCAAAGAGAAAAACACCTGAACTTCCAAGCGGGGGAGCTAGAAATAACTTGACAAGTGGAAAACCAATTAGACGAAAAAGCTTGAAGAAAACCCTCACTGATACCAATACTTCTAAGAAAGAGCTATCTTCAGCACTTCAACGTGTTGGGAAACTGTCAGCACTTAGTTGTGTAGGGCATGGAAAGAATGATGACAAGGATGGTGAAACTCAAAAGATAGAAAGAAGAAGGCGGAAGAAGAGGAGGAAGAATAGGGAGGTAGATGAAGAATCTCGGTTACGAAGAAGAACAGGGTACCTCTTGATTAAAATGAAGCGGGAGCAGAATCTTATTGATGCATACTCTGCAGAGGGTTGGCAAGGAAAGAGGTATGAGGAAGCATATTCATCATTTTATTTAATACCTTATGATATATGTGTTAGGATTCATGACCTTGCTTTCACTAATTACTTGTACAACTTCCAGTTACATATTCATCTTAATTTTTCAAGTTTTATGCAACTATGCATCATCTTAGTTTAGATGCTTCCATCTCTTATATTTGTATCTCTACATGTACAATATATGGCAATAGATAGCTTTTCCTGTGACAGCTTCATGTTAATGCTTATCTACTTTCTCACAGCTATCTTCTCTGTAAATTGATATTAGAATTAAGTTTCAATTTTCAAAATATTCCTTGCAGTCGGGAAAAGATTAAGCCAGAAAAAGAACTGCAAAGAGCCAAGAAGGAGATATTGAAGTGTAAACTTGGCATCCGTGATGCAATTCACCAGCTGGAAACCCTTAGTTCAGAGGGGTGCCTTGAAGACTCTGTGGTTGGTCCAGATGGATCTGTTTTCCATGAACATGTATGCACATTTGGCTATATTCTCATCTCTCCATTAACAAAAAAAAATCTATGAATCTTAAATGTCTTAAAGCCTGTACTTATCTGACATTACATCGTCAAGAATTCAGAAAACTTTCTTTCCTTGAGAGGAAAGTTAAAGTCGAGTTTTTCACTCATAATTATTTGAAATTGATAGAACATTGTAGTGATGGCGAGTCTTGATTTCCATTGTCTAGTGGACCACTTTGAAAATGATCAATCCACACTTTGGCCTGTTAAATGAAAGCAATTGCGAATATACAACACCTTTTTTGGGTTGAGGGGGAAGATTTGTCAATGCCAAAGCATAGACCATCATTATACTCTTCTGATTGCTTTTCCAAGAGTTTATTAATAATAAGATCATGTGTGTCCAGATTTTTTGCGCAAAGTGCAAGCAGGGAGATGTTTTACCAGAGAATGATATTATACTGTGTGATGGGACTTGCAATTGTGCTTTCCACCAAAAATGTCTGGAACCTCCATTAGCTACTGAAAACAGTAAGTCCTACTTAGATTTTGCTAGAAGATATCTTTTTTGATAATGATCTCTTTGGTCTCTTTTTATGGGGCTAGGTTGATTTTCCCGTATGATATATCTAGAGGAATTCAATTGAAAGTTGAATGGTATTCTCTTGTTGTTGAACTATGCCTGATTCTTAGACATAGATCATAGAATTATATTTTTTCCCTCTGGTTTAACGAGACTGAATTCATATATGATATCCAGTACCTCCAGAAGATCAAGGGTGGCTTTGCAAATTTTGCACTTGTAAGACGGAAATACTTGAAGTTACTAATGCACATTTGGGAACTCAATTTTCTGCAAACAGTAAATGGCAAGTGAGTTACTAAAAACACTTAAACCTTTTTTATATGTTTCTGCTTTTCCTTGTAAATAGTTTGGGGCATAGATACTGGATTCGCTCAACCCCCTGCGACTTTTGAATTGGGTTGTGTGTACCAATTTGTGACACAGATCAATGAAATTCAGCAAAATGTAGGTTTAACAAAGGAGGGAGAGTAAGGATAATAATATCATATTTGATACGAGGTAGTTGGGTCTTTTATATTTACTTTTATTCTTTTATTGGGTCATTCACTTGTAAAGAGTTGGTGTTTTTCAAAACACCTATAAATTTCCAAATCTTTCAAAATATTTTAACAACTTATCATAATTAAATCACTCCATAAAATATTATGTATCAAGTCCACATTCATATATTTATACATTCTTTTCTTTTTCTATATATTTATATTGTACAAATATATTTGTATATATAAAATAAATATGGTATGCAAATATTGTACCGAATTAAAATAATACATGAATTGTGACCCCCAATAATGTAGCAACTCTGCTTACCCCTTTGAATTCCGTACCATATAAACCAACATACCCCAAATGCGTTCCTGTTTCACACCCCCTCTTGTACCTCGTACCAGGTAACTACTCTGGGTTCTCTGGGCTATTAGGATTGGATAGTTTGTATGTACTCATTTCTGTCTAGCAATATACCCTTTAGTTGGAGTTTCATTTACATTTTTCTTTCCAGTATATAGTTCTCTTAGGTATTTGAATCTCCCATTTTTTTTAATACTCTTAAACAAGTAATTGTGTCAACAAGAGATTACAATGTGTTGGTAATATACTTTTGCAATCAAAAAGTTTCTCCATTCAGTTTGACTATTAAAAGGTTCTTCTATCAAGGTTTTTGTTGCTCTACTGAATATTCTTTTGTTATTTCCTGGTCAATTCTAGGATATTTTCCAAGAAGCAGCTATGGCATCTAATACAGAGAATGAATCTCGAAATCCTGGAGATGAATGGCCATCTGATGATTCCGAAGATGATGATTATGATCCAGACATCAGAATAGGCCCTGAAGAGAACATATCTGATGGTGATGATGATGATGGTGCAAGCAGCTATTCTAGCTTGCTGTGGGCATCCGAAGAGGAGAGTGGTTCCAAAAGATTGCCAACTGATGATTGCCTGAAAGAAGGCCTGGGTAGAAGTCAAAGTGAAGACTTGGATGAGAATAATATTTTAGATTCGACCGACAGTCTTGACAGTGCCGATCATAGTTCAAAGCGTTGTAGGCAGCGAAGAGATGTAGATTATAAGAAATTGCACGATGTGAGTACCAAGCAGAACTCCTCAAAGCTATGACATAATAAGTGCATCTGAATATAAGGATATTTGTGCATAGGTTGACGGATAAGGAAGGAATTAGATTCTCCTTTTGAATAAGTATCAAACCTTAGTGCTTCAGACTTGTTCCACATGTTCGGAGAATAAAAACATAGTCCTTTTTGCTCAATTAACAATGTCATTCTGATTATAAGAATTCCTGTGCTTTGCTACTTCACATATCACACAAGCATGGGATGGCTTGTCCCACACTTCGTACCCTTGTCAAGATTACTATTGTCAACTTGTTACATAATCTATAATTACACCAGTCATGAACAATCTTGAGCATGTCTTGATTCTAGTGCAAGAACACTTCCTATGTTTATATGGGTGCAAACGAGCAAAACCTCGGATAGGTCTCTTCAGACATGTAGTAGACTACTAGTTGTAATGTTTTTTTGTCAGATGGTTGGATCTTCTTGAGATTGTCTTAATATATGACACTTCTCTATAGTATTTCTGTCCAGGAGGTAATTCCCTCTATCAATTGTTTGGTTGATTCATTTTTTGCGATTGTCTTGATATGTATAGTTGTCTCCATAAGAGACATTAGTTCCTGTCTTACTGTGACAGGAAGTTGTTGCATTGATCTTCTTAATGACAATACGGACTCCTCCATTTGACCAAGAAGACTTTCCAGTTCTTTCTGCATTACCATAATTTTTATCCTTTTTTCTGTTACAGTTCTCTAACTGTCAGAATTTGAGTTTCATCACCTGTTAATTCTTCATCTTTGTCATTTCAGGAAATGTTTGGCAAGGATCTGCCCAATAATGAGCAAGTTAGTGAAGATGAAGATTGGGGTCCCCGTAGAAGAAAGCGCAAAGGTAATGAGTCTGATGCAGCTGGTACTTTAGTTGCTTTGCGTGGTATGGGTAATGAAAGTGCAGATGACACACCGAAACAACCATCTATATCAAAAGACAAAAGAACGCTATTTAGAATTCCTCCAAGTGCAGTTGAGGTAACTTAGTTCTCTCCAGCTTAGTAATGAAGAAAGTGCTGTCTAATTAAGTGTCAAATGGAAAGCACAATTTCTCATATTTCCCCCCTCATTCTTTGTTCTTGAATCTGGTGTTTCTCAAATTATGTTCATTGTATGCTTTAACAGAAGCTTCGCGAGGTATTTGCTGAAAATGAGCTTCCCTCGAGAGATGTTAGGGAGAGTCTTTCCAATCAGTTGGGTATCGCCTTTGAGAAGGTAAGCAAGAATTCTTGGAAAATGGAATAATATGAATAGCACTGATCTCATGTTGCAAAAAGTTGAATCTGTACAAAAGTTTCAGGTCATTACTAAACGTGGTATCAACCGAAACAATTCAAACTGCAAACAAGCTGACTCATGAAATTTTGTAAAATTTCCTTTCCAATATGTTGTGAAGAAGTGCAAGATATAGCAATCTCAACTATGATCATTGAATAAATATTTTTTGATTGTCAATGGGTATTATCTTTTGAACCTTATGTTGCTTGTATGACCCTAGATTTTTATGTCATCTCTTATTTTCAGGTTAATAAGTGGTTCAAAAATGCTCGATATGCAGCTCTTAAAATTAGAAAGGTGAGTTGACCCTTCTTGTAAACTAGTAATTGCTTGGTGCATGTGGCCATCCCTGTTAATCTTTAACGTTGTCCTCCAATAGTTAACGAACCATTCCTGTGCTTTTACTCAAAAAAGATAGTGGTGAGGTACTGTTAAGCACGATGCTCTCTAGTTTTGCAGATTAAGGTTCTGTTAAGCTCCAAAACAATCAACTGAGGTGTAACTGCTGATGTCTTATTTGAGTGACTGAATTTATTTCTGGAGGGAGGATGCTATGATCCTCCCAAATTTGACCTTTTTATTCAGTAAAGAACTTTAAAATGACTTCAATTTTGTGTAAACCTTTTGCTTTTGATATTTTAAATGTTCTATAGATAACAGGGCCTTATTTCTCACATGTAGCTTTCTTGGTTTTATAAAGGGAAATCTTATCCACACCCATCGTATGATGAGGAAACGCAAAACAAAGTGGGTTCCCTCATTAACTGAGTTTCTTATGTTTGACACTCGGTTAACTAAAGGGTAATTTAGTCCTGAAAAAAGATTTAGTTTTGGTTTTATCCAAATTAATTAAAATGATGCCCTAAATCATGTGGAGAAAATTGAAAAAACAGTTACAAGGACTTGGGTTCCCTCACGGTACGATGGGTGTAGATAAGACTTCCCTTTATAAATTACATGGCGCTTCTTTGGATATGAAAGTTTTTAGTTACTTTCTCAGATAAGGTTGATATCTATTACAGGCTGAAGGCACTACTTGCGTCACTGAACACTCGAGCATGCCAACTGTCAAGACCGAAATGTCTGATCCAGTGGCTTCAAAGGATAACTCTGATTCAGCTCCATCACCGACTGCATCCGAAGGATCCAAAAGCTCAAGGAGAGTCCATCAAAGAACTGGAAGTCTGCCAAAGAAGAGACGTTGTAGAAGAGCTGCAGATACTTCACCAACTGATATGGATAAGGTATCGTCTAGCTCTCTTAATTATTATATGAAAGAAAAAATTGAGATGCTTTCAACAAAACAAAGCAAAGTTATTTATCAACAATTAAGTAAATGTTGTGAAGAGGACAGGATATAAGAATGAGCAAAAGTAAATGGGCAAACATGATACAAGTATCAGTGTCAGTGTTGTTCAAATCGTATAGGTTAGCACAACTAATGTCCTGATTGTGATGGTTTGGTAGATCCTCTTGAGAAGTATAGTTTCTTTCCATACTAGTGAAATATAACTAACTACTCAAAGCAACTGCTTTTTTGTCTTAAAACAGATGAGTGTGTGGTTGAGCAAAGCAGTATACTTGAAAAGAAAATCTGCTTCAAAGAAGAAAGCTGGCAATCCCATGTCTTCCAAGGACAATGAGGACAAGGAGCAGCGGTACTTTGTTGAACTGGAGAGAATTTTTTGTCTTCAAGAGAAACTTGAAAAGATGAAAGCAGTTTTACAAAGAGTAATCGGCGAGAAGACTCATGCTTCAGACAAACCCCTAATGGACAAACCGTGTGTAGTATATGTTCCAGTTGTAGCTGTAAGAGAAAAGGTGTGATTTAGTAGATACAAAGTAGTGCAAGTTCAAGTTGCAGAAGTGACAGAAGTGTGATTTAGTTGCCGAAGTAAAAATGTGTAATTTAACACAAGTTCCAGTTGCAGAGGTAAGTTGATTCATGCATGGTTCAAGACAACTCCATAAACCTGTCTGCGAGTTATATCAGGAAAAAGGTAAGATCAGTTTTGCAATTTTTACCTTTTATGTCGCAATGATATCTTCCTGAGATGTAATAATATAAGAGATTGTAATTATACAGAATTATAGTTAAATTTTTTTTAATTTACTATGTTTACTTTTCACTCAGTAGTTTGGCAGAACTTGAATATTTAGGCACACAAAATGTGTGATAAGATTATGAAAGAATACAGAGAACTAGACACATTATTGCTTCTTGAGATCTTTTTAGAAGAGTAATTGTTTGTGTTGATAACACCAGACATTTTATTTTTCCAAGAGTATTAAAACCAGAGTTCAATTGCAATGGTAAAATAATTATCATAAAATGCTACCAAATTACGTTTGGGAAGGCCATTGGCCAACTGCCCCCTCCTTCCGAATGCAGAGATTTCCAAAATCACAAGTGAATTGTATACAAGAAAAAGAAATTACATTAAACGATCATTTACAAGCTTGCAAACCATTTTTGAACTGCTCGACTGATAAAGCATATGATGTGAAGATCACTTCATTAAGGAGGGAATCCTCGTCATATTTTCTTTTTATCAACAAAATAGAGTATAAATTGTATTGAAAAAATTAGGATCTAGTGAAAATCTCACTAGACCTAGACCAAGAATTCACATCATGATTCTATTATGCCGAAGAGCTGCCCTGTCAAACATCCTGTTGCAAAGAAATGGTTGGGGATGGGGGAGTTATGGTGTCTGAAAATTGCGTCGTTCCTTTCTCTCCAAACAACCCTAAGCAAATGCATGAAGAGTTGAGTTCTCTCCCAAATCCACTTCCTTCCTACGAAGGAAAGGTTACGGTTAGTAGAACTGGCTGAAGTCCACGCCTCCACCTAATCAAGAAACGAGGCAGTGAAGGGGGGGGGGGGGGGTTATAGTTTCTTGGTTTTACAACATGGTATTAAATTGGAATGCCACAAACCTAGATAGCCATGCAACTTCATTTCAGTTGTGGTGTGAAAGCATTTGCACAGAGGTAGATCTTTCTGAAAGTTAAAGAGCACCATCATTCTTGACTATCAGTGTTTTACATATCAGTGCTTAGTCAATAAAGAAAACACAAACACTTTTCTAGGTATATATGAAGGAACAAAACTAGATAAAATTTGTCTGAGAAGTTATACCATCTATTAGATAATTTCAACAAAAGTATAGATATTGACTGTTCCACTGTCAAAAACTGTCGATAAAAATAATAATAATAAAAAAAAAAAAAAAGAGTGGTATACAAAAATGTGGATTTTTCCAGGCACTTGCCTGTATATGCTGAGGGGGGAATGTTGTCCCAATGATTTGATCTGCAACCCCTTCTTCATTCATCTTACTAAAATGTACAAAATACAAATTTGGTGGATCATTGTATGCACAAGTCACAGCTTCTCAATAATCACCACCAACCCCTGTCTTTGGGAGGGACTAGACTTTCGCTTTCTGCCAGTTAGCCGAGGTCTCAGCTGCATAAGATTTGAAAAGCTACGATAAGCTCGAATCCTCAGAAGTTCTTGAAGAGCATGGCTTAAATGCTCTGCAAAGCTCAACATGGTTTTGACGGTGGGAGGTCTTTCATAAACTTTGGGACACCACCAGCTAAAGGAAGCAAAAGAGAGTCAGTATTCCATCAGAAGATGAATCTAGCCATCCAACCCACTTCTGACATCCCTCCCCACATATCCCGAATCTTATCCAATTTTCAATAGGAGGAACACCTTGTGATTTAGCAAAACCTGATTTAGCAAAACCTGAGTTTTTTCTCTCCTTTTTCAAGGAAAATAGGAGGAACACCTTGTGATTTAGCAAAACCTGAGTTTTTTCTCTCCTTTTTCAAGGAGTATGCCAATGACAGTAGGGAACATGGGTGGATAATCCATCTATTTTATTTTAGGTTTCATTCTGTGTTGTTAGGTTTCCCAAGTTGGTAGATCTAGTAAGTAGTAGATCTTTGATTTCCTTGCTTATTTTTAGAGATTTTAGCATTTGATAGCCCTCAATGAATTCACAATAATCAAGACTTGTTAGTCTTATTAGTTTTATCACTTTCTTCTCTTTCTCCATATTCCATTTCGCTCATCTCTTCTACTTTTCTTAACTGAAGCATCTGTGTATCCTTCCCTTTTTATTGATTACAGAAGGACAAGAATGACAAGGACGTGTGAAACAAATTTAGTTGCTTAGCAAGACACCAGACCAAGGAGAAGCACAACTTACTTGATAATGGATCTCTAGTAGTTGGATAAGGTTTGTTGATCCTTCTCTATTGTATGATTGGTTGAAGGTATATTGTCCATCTTGTGCGATAAGAAAGTCATTCAATATGAAGATTTTTGCATATGACCTTCCATTTTAATATTAAGATTTTCTACATGTGGCCATTGAACTAGTTTTTTCAATGTTTTCTGTTCAATGTCCAAATTTATATATTCTATCACAAGAGAAGGACTTGAGTACTTGAGTACCAAGGATTCAATTATTATGACCACTGTTTCCTAATTGGGCATGAGAAGGACTTTTGCAGAAAATTGGCTGGAAGGAAGAGAGAACAATCTAAATCTGATGGAGAAACCAATAAAGAAATTAAGTCTCTAGACAAGGCCAAGCAAAAACAAACTCAGGTTGAGGAAAAGCAAGATCAACATGTGAAAAAGCAAATGTATGTTTCGGTTGCCAAAAAAGCGATGGAAGCAAATCAAAAAATAGGAACTAGCGGAGCCAAAAATTCTCAAGGAGTCTAGGTTAATAGTGCACATGTAAAAGAAACCAAGGAGAACACAAGGGGAAAGGAATTTGAAAATGTGATTTCGTCAAACAAATACGGGGTCCTAGCAGAAGAAAATCCGGAAGGATTTAGTGAGGGTAATGATGAAATAATAAAAACCCAAGAGGAACGCAAGACAGATGACCAAAACACAAAGGTGAGTAAGAATGATGTTGAAAATGCACAAGATGTGTTAAAGGGGGCCGGCTACACAATTAGCGAAATCAAAATGACAATGTTGAAGAAGAATTGTGATGAAGCAAAATATGAAGAAGGATCCGCGAATGCGGCTCCGCTGTGGATCGTTCCTTTTGTGGGGGATAGTAGCTCAAATAATGCACACGAATGTAACTCCAAAACTGCTGAAACAAAGGCTCATCAGTCTTTACAGGAAGCACTTCCAGACAGTGCAGGGGATTTAAACAGGGCCGAGGAGAGACGTAAAACAGGGGATTTAAACAGAGCCGAGGTGCAACACAGAATAGGGGACTGTTTGCAACACTCTGTTTCAGGGATACACAAACCTGTGGCGATGGATTCGGGGGCAAATGCATTGGGAAATATCGGACAGCAGGGTACTAATTCAACAACGAAACAGAGTTTGCAAATCCTGGCACAGCAGCAGGGAGTTGGAGACATTTTATCAAAGATTCTGCATGCTGATCATAAACAAAAACATGGTGAAGCAGTTAATGCGCTGAATTTTCAGGCTCAGGCAGGATGTAACAAACCATGAAATAATGCATTGTCGGATAATGAGTCGGAGGAAATTATGTCATCTAATAATATGGTATCAAGGAATGCTGAAAATGCTGAAAATGTGCAAGCTGAAAATGCTTCAGAGAATGCTGGAAATGCTTCAAGGAATCCTGCAAATGCTACAAGGTATGCTGAAAATGCTGGAAAAAACGATCCAAGGATTGCTGAAAATGTGCAAGCTGAAAATGCTTCAAGGAGTGCTGCAAATGCTACAAGATATGCTGAAAATATGCAAGCAGATGATATAAGGGCACAGCAAATTCAGGTGATAGGTGAATGCAACAGGTTGGATTGTGACGTGGTGTCGGATAATGAATCGGACGCAAACATGTCTTCTAATAATATGGTTGATCTAGGATATCAATCCGGAGAGGTCAAGACGAAAGGAAAAAAAGAAAAGTTCTAAAAACGGACCAGCGGTGGGGACTCGGAGAGTGACGAGAAACATGATTACCCCAGGTGTTAGTAATGATTGATAACATCATGTTTTGGAATGCACGGGTGACCCGTAGTAGACTAAAAAAGCTGGTTAAAGAAAACAATGTGAGGTTACTTGCAATTGCGGAACCTATGATTCAATCTTCAAGACACATGGAGATTGCAGGTAAGGTGAGTCTGCCTTGCTTTGCAACGAATGATGATTATGGCGGCAAAATTTGGCTCTTCTGGGATAATAACTTACAAGTGGACGTACTACTCTGCACAAATCAATTAGTTCACTGTAAGATTAAGATCCTTTTTTCCAATACTGTGTTCTTCATTTCTTTTGTATATGCAAAGTGTTTAGTACAAGAGCGGTGAAGTTTATGGGATGATATGGAACACATTGCAATGGGTTTGAATGAACCATTGATCATTGGTGGCGACTTTAATGTGATTGCGGAAGGTGGAGAAAAATTAGGCGGGTGCCCTCCTAATCTTTTGGCGATGACAGAATTCACCAGTTGTATCTCGACCTGCGGCCTTTCTAATTGTGGGTTTGAAGGACCCAAGTATACATGGTTTAATAATCAAAGAGGGGAGGACAGAACCTGGGCTAGTCTGGATCGTTTTTGGGGGAATGCAGATTGGTTAACTGCAATACAACACACTCGAGTTGATCATTTAATTAGAGCTTGTTCGGATCATGCACCTTTGTTACTTTCTTTGCCATTGTCACAAAGGGCAGATATGTCTCCGTTCAGATTTCAAAGTATGTGATTAACTCATGATGAGTTCTTAGGTTTTGTTGACAAAATTTGGAATGCTAATGGAGAAGGATATGGGGCTATGTATAGTGTGGCTTCCAAACTTAAGCGCCTTAGAGGAGCGCTAAAAATATGGAATATAATAACCTTTGGTAATATCTTCAGTATTATAAGAAGGTTGGAAGATGATATTGAAAGACTGGAATACAACCTATTGCAGGGCTGGGATCCAGATGATATGGTTAACTTGAACAGATGTCAAGCTGAACTTAAATTGGCTTTGGTGAGAGAAGAAATTTACTGGAAACAAAAATCAGGTGAAAATGAATTTAAAGAAGGAGATGTGTGCACTAAATACTTCTTTGCTTCAGTCAAAGCCAAATAGAAGAGAAGAGCGATTACCAAAATTCATGACATGGCAGGGAACTTAGTCACGGATCCGAGAAATATTATTTTGGAAGCTGACAATTTTTTTGGTTCCTTACTGTCATCGGGAGAGTGCAAAGAGGATCTAGAACTCATGGATTGCATTCCTAGCCTGACACGAGAGGAGAACTGTGATTCACTCGTGCAGATGCCAGACCTAGAGGAAGTCAGAAAAACAGTTTTTAGCATTCCCCATGATAGCGCCCCGGGCCCGAACATATTCACAGCTGGATTCTTTTAGAGTTGCTGGGATATTATTGGGTTGGACATATGGAAAGCTGCGAAGGAATTTTTTGCTTGCCAGGCGATGCCAGGTACATTTTCTTCCAATTTTTTGGCACTTATTCCTAAAATTGAAGAACCTGTCTCTTATTCTGATTTTAGACCTATTAGTCTGTGCAATGTGGTATACAAAATTTTCAATAAAATTTTTAGTATGAGAATGGCCAAGCTTCTTCCGAATATTATCTCTCTACGGCAGGGGGCTTTTGTTCAAGGGAGACTAATTTCAGAAAACATTGGGTTGCCTCAAGAACTGATGAGAGAGATAGGTAAAAGGGTTACTGGAAATAATGTAATATTCAAATTGGATATGGAAAAGGCGTATGACAGAATTGAATGGGGTTACCTCTTGGCAGTCTTGCGCAGATTTGGTTTCAATAACAGAATATGTCATTTGATTTCAAACTGCATTACACAGTGCGGGTTCTCGGTGTTGATGCAAGGCAAGTATGACGGATATTTTAAATCATCTAGAGGTCTTCGACAAGGAGATCCTCTCTCCCCTCTCCTCTTTGTTATTGCGGCAAAAGTGCTAAGCAGAGGGCTCTCTCGGGCTTACCGTAGGGGAGAAATTGGTTTTTACCACACTCCTAGGATGGCCACTCCGATCACCCACCTATTGTATGTTGATGATTCATTGATCTTTTTGAATGACAGGAAAACAATCCATTGAAGGATGTATGCAATTTTTAGACAGATATTGTCGGGCTTCAGGTGAGAAAGTTAACATTGAAAAAAACTCATTCATGATTGATGAGAAAGTCCGTGCAGAAAAAATTGTTTCAATCAAAAGGTGGACAGGTTTCGTCTTCAAGCAGTCCCCGTTTACATATCTCGGCGTCCCCATTTATCAAGGTAGATGCAGAATTTCATTCTTTGAAGCATTGGTAACTAAAATCCAGCATAGGATTCAGGGTTGGAAATCCAGATTCTTGTCGCCAGGGGGTAGATTGATGTTGATACGACATGTTCTATTGTCAATGCCAATTTATACAATAGCATCTACAATCGTCCCTATTAAGGTCCTGCAATCTATTCTGAAAAATGATTGCGGACTTCTTTTGGGGAGATCATGAAGGGAGACATAAGCGGAAATGTATAACATGAAATAAAATCAGTGTTCCTAAGGAGGAAGGTGGCCTAAATGTTAGAAGTCTTGATGATATTATAAGAGCTTTTCGTATTAAGTCTCTTTGGAATCTTATAAATACCAACTCTTTATGGGCAAATTTTCTAAGGAAAAAATATTTGTTGAAAGGGGTTCCACTCAGAAAGCAAGAAATAAAAGTTGGGGCTTCTGTTCATAAAAGAGCCGTTGATGCATAAAGAATTTATAGTTGCTAACTCCACGTGGCGGATCTCTAAAGGTAATGTTAGTTTCTTTGAAGAACACTGGGCTAAGGATGAACTCTTCACTAGAAATGAGGAGGCGATTACGAATGATACTTGGCCTACCCTAAGGAAAATGTACAAAGAGAATTTCAGAAGGCTAAACCCGGAGATGCAAATAAAAGCTCAAGAACTCTATAAGACAATAGTGAAAGGTGAAGTTGGTGACCGAGACTCTAGAATTTGGATGCCAAATAATGATGGCAGGTTCTCGGTTAGTTCTGTATGTAAAATTCTATGTGGTAGAGGGACACAAGATGATATTTGGAGCTGGATTTGACATCCGTTATTGCCTTCTAAAATTTCTATTTTCATATGAAAAATTATTAGAAGGGCCTTACCCATTGATGGTGAAATTAGAAGAATTGGTTTCCAAATTGCGTCTAAATGTGGATGCTGTTTTCTATCCGGGGAGGAAACAATGAAACATCTTTTCTTGGAAAGTGATTTAGCAAAAAGGGTGTGGGGACATTTTGATTTGGTGTTTGATATGCACATTCATAAACCGGTTGAAGTCTACACTATGCTTAAGGCGTGGTTTAGGAAAGCGAAGAAATCTTCTTTATCAGGCACCCTCATCCATCTAACTCCACTTTTTATCCTATAGGAAATATGGATCCAGAGAAACAAAAAACTTTATGAAAGAAAGGCGTTTTCGTCATGCTATGTGATTATTAAAGTTTATTATTGGATTAAGTGTGTGGCAAAATTTTTATTCCTAAGATAAAGGAAACAAATGGAGCATTGCTCAGCAGGTTGGGCATACAGGAAAGGATTGTGAAAATGTCCCCTCCTCGGGTGCTTTTTTGGGCTTTCCCTCCTACAAGATGGTATGTGCTAAATGTTGATGGGTCTTGTGTGGAGAATACTACAACTGGCGGATTTGTTATTAGAAATGACGAGGGAAAATTTGTAGCAGCTAGTTAGTGTTTTTTTGGTGAAGGATCAAATAACTCTGCAGAGACGAGGGCCTTGTTTTAGGGTTTAAAATTTTGTATTGACCTAGGAATTCGAAATTGTGTGATTCAAACGGATTCTATGTTGGTTAAATGATGGATATGCCAAGAAGCTAGTATTCCCTGGTTTCTTAGCAATTGGTGGAGGGAGATTAGAGATATGAGTAAGGCATTGACGTGGTACTGTATACACGTGTTCATGGAGACTAATTCAGTGGCGGATGCATTGGCTAGATTGGCGCAAGTAAAGCTATTGTCTAGAACTTATTCCTGGGACGCGTTGCCTAAAAGAATAAGGTCCTTAATTATTCTTGATAAGAATAAGACGGCGTATGTACGGGTCTCGGATGCTAAATGAACATGTTAACGAAAGATCACATGGATTGGGAATGGATTTGTTGCGAAGAACTTACATTGTTTTATGGTTTTTGTTGTTTGGAGTTTGCTAGATATGAGCTCAAGTGGAAGATTAAAGTGGCCTGGTGCTGATCGGTGTTGTTAAGGATGCCACAGTATTGCTATGGATGCCACTTTGCAAAAGGGTATTCTATCTGCATGTGCCTTTTTGCAATTTGCTTTTTTCTGCAGGATGGCTTAGACAGGAATAAATATACTCTACATGTGGTCATAAATTACATATGGAACATGTTGGTTGTGGCATGGTCCGGGTGTTTGCTGTGTCGTCAACGCAGTTTTGGATTAGCGTTGTGCAAATTGAGTATATGCTGTTTTTGCGAAGAAATAGTGCAAAATTTCTTTGACAGAGTCTCCGCACTTGTGTCTGTTTTCAGTTCGTAAGTTTGGAAAGTAGAGTGCCCTCTGCTGCGAAGCTTTGGTGTGAAGCTTTTTCAGGACGGTGTAGCTGGCTAGATTACTGGAACAAAGTGCAAACTGTTGCAAAACAGAGTGCTCTCTGCTGCAAAACAGAGTGTTCTCTGCTTCCTGCTGCTGCTGTTCTGACAGTGCATGCTCGTAGGTTATTTGCAATGTTGCAAATTGACGATGGCGTTAATCTGATGCTAGTGAGACTTAGAGAATGGTTGACGCATTATGTTCATTTAGTGCTAGCATGTTTTTAGCTATACAATATGAAGTTGAATGTTTATGAGTTAGGAGAGTTTTTTCTATTGATTTTAATGATGTATTTTCATTGGTTTCATTCTCGGGTAAAGTCGTCATGTACCCCAACATGTGTAACAAAATTGTTTCCTAGTAATAAAGGTCTGGCATCCCATAACTGCCCCTCCCCACTGGAGGTTTATTTCAAAAAAAAAAAAAAAAAATACCAAGTATACCACAATCCGAAAACTACGTAAATAGTTATAATAATTTTAATTTTCAAAAAAAAAAACAAAATACTTTTTCTCTTACCACATATACATTCCAACAATTTTTCATTAGGGACGGATATACTTTTGTATCATCTCGATTGAAAGAGCTCTGCTATGAGGCGAATTCAGGGGCAAAACTGGAAAAAATTTCAGTTTTTTTTTCCTTCAATCTTAACCGTTCCAAGATCTTGGGAGACCATCTCCACCGTTGATTAGCACTAACCCTACAGCCGCCGCCGCCATCCCTTGGTCGACCGGTCGCCTCCTGCGTCGCCGACGTCCTTCTGCCGACGAGTGGTTGGATGGTTTGGTTTCCTAGGACTGCTTCTTGGACGATTTGGTTTCCTGGACGATTTGGCTTCCTGGGACTGCTCGATTTGGTTCCTGGTCGATCTTTCCTAGACGATTTGATTCCTGGTCGGACTGTTCCTTGATTGTTAATTCCTGGTTGAGTTGCTGGACGGATTGTCCAGGATGATTGGTTGCCTGGACGGTTTACAGATTATGGTCGATTGCTTCCTGGTTTTCCTGGACTTCGATTTGATCTTTGTAATCAAGGGCTGGCTGGGTTTGTCGGGTTGGCATCTCCTCATTTGGCATCCATATATCTAGTCCGTTAGTGAAGGCGGATAGATCTTCATGGAGGCGGCACAGCCAGCCAAGGGGACTGCCCCTGCGGCTGGCAAGGAGGACGATGGATCTTCTCGACGTTCTTTTCCGGAGGTTCTAGGAAAGGCGATGAAGGATGACCTTGATGACAAGCCAACGGATTCCACGACCTTTAGGAAAGACGGAAGTCCGGCTTTGAGGCTATCTGACTCGGATGTTGCACAAGGTGAGTCTCATGTTTCAAATCATATTGTCGTTATGAAGTTCTCCAGTTTTAGGCTTTCGCTAGACTTGATAAGAGATTCCATTCATAGATCTTGGGGGATATCCGGAGAGTTCATAATGGGTCTAATTGATCCTAGGCATGTGATGGTTTATTTACATTCTGAAGAAGAAGTCAAGAAAGTTTTATCCAAGGAATCCTTTACGATTTGGGGAGTTCGATATAAAATTTTTTGTTGGCATCCAGGATTTAGTCTACGGGCGGATCCGGAATTGGCTCTATTATGGATTGAACTCCCTAATCTTCCTTTTGCCTTTTTTCTCCCGACAATCATGAAGGCGATTGGAGATTCCGTCGGTAACTTTCTTCGGATTGATAATGGTACTAGATACTTTGCTCGTCCTAAGGTTGCACGTATGTGTGTTGAGATGGAAGTCTCAAAACCTCTCCCACATAAGATATGGCTTGAGAGTCCGAAGTATGGAGGATATTGGTAAAAACTTGAGTATCCAGGATTCAAATACTGTGCACATTTCTCCCTAATTGGGCATGAGAAGGATTATTGTAGAAAATTGATTGGAAAGAAGAGCGATCAAACTAAAGCTGTGGGAGAATCCTATAAAGAAGCTAAATTTCAAGACAAGGCAAAGCAAAGACAAACTCCGGTGCAAGAGAAACAAGAGCCTCAAGTCCCAAAACAAATGTATGTCCCGGTGGCAAAAAAAACGATGAGAGATAATGGAATCATAGGAACTAGCGGAGCCAAAAATTTGCAAGGAGTAGAGGTGAGTAGTGCACATGAAAAAGAAATCATGAAGAAAACAAGGGGAGAGGAATTCGACAATGTGATATCGTCTAACAAATTCGGGGTTCTTGCGGAGGAAAATTCGGAAGGAGTTGGGGTGGATTATGAAGAAAAACAAAAAATCCAGGAAGCATGCAAGACTGCGGAACAAAAAACAAGGGGGACTAAGGATAGTGCTGATAATACACAAGATATATTAAAGGGGGCTGGTTATACAACCAGTGAGATCAAAATTGTAACGTTGAAGGAGGCATGTGATGAAGCAAAATCTGAAGAAGGCGATGCTACCGCAGCCCCACTGTGGATGGTTCCTTTTGTGGCGGAAAGTAGTTTAGATACTGCACAAGATCAAGCTAATTTTGCTGAAACAGAGGACCAACAATTGACTAATTCAGGGGAGCTACAAAAGGTTGGCGAGGGACACAAAACAGGGGATACAAACAGGGATGAGGGGCAACACAGAACAGGGGACAACTCGGTACTTTCTGATTCAGGTGGACACAAAACATGGGATACAAACAGGGCTGCAGGGCAGCATAGAACAGGGGACAGTACGACACATTTTGCTTCAGGAATACACAACCGAGTTTTGACGAATTCAGGGGCAAATGCTTTAGACAACACAGGACAGCAGGAGTTTTGTTCATTGCTGAAACATAGTGCTGAATTCCTGCAACACCCGCAGGAAACAGGAAAATTCCAGCCCAAGAATTTGCAGGCCAATATTAAACAAGCACAGGAAGTAGCAGTAATTGCACAGAATTTGCAGGTGCAGGCAGGAGGCAACAAGTGAGGAATTCATGCATTGTTGGATGACGAGTCGGATGCACATACGTCTTCTAATAACATGGTAGAGTCAGGTCATCATTCTGACGAAGATAAGGCGAAAGGCAAAAAGAAGGGTTTAAAGAATGGACCTGCGGGAGGGAGCAGGAGAGTGACACGAAACATGACTACCCCAGGTATCCATAATGATAGATAATATTATGTTCTGGAATGCACGGGGAGTTGGTAACCGGGCGACCCGAAGCAGATTAAAAAAGCTGGTTAAAGAAAACAATGTTAAGCTGCTTGCCATTGCGGAACCCATGATTCAAGCTACAAGACACATGGAGATTGCAGGCAAGGTGAGTCTGTCGTGCTTTGCAACGAATGAGGATGTTGGCGGAAAAATATGGTTCTTCTGGGATAATAACCTACAAGTGGATATTTTAATTTGCACCGACCAATTGATTCACTGTAACGTTACAATCCTATTTTCTTGTATCGTTTTCTACACTTCTTTCGTATATGCAAAATGCTCAGTACATGAGAGACGAAGTTTATGGGAGGACATGGAACACATTGCAATGGGTATGAATGAATCCTGGATCATTGGAGGTGACTTCAATGTCATTGTTGAAGGTGGAGAAAAATTAGGCGGACGTCCACCTAATCAACAGGCAATGTCGGAATTTTCTAGTTGTATCTCGAATTGCGGGCTTGCAGATTGTGGATTTGAAGGACCTAAATATACTTGGTGTAACAACCAAAGAGGTGATGACAGAACATAGGCACGACTGGATCGTTTTTTGGGAAATTCAGACTGGATTATTCGTATGCAGCATTCTCGGATTGATCATCTTCTGAGAGCATGCTCTGATCACGCTCCATTGCTTCTCTCTTTGCCTTTGTCACAGAGGGAAGGTATGTCCCCATTCAGATTTCAAAATATGTGGCTTTCTCATGATGATTTTTTGGGACTTGTGGACAGAAACTGGAATTCTCCGGTAAATGGTACTGAGGCTATGTATATAGTAGCAATTAAACTCAAGCGCCTCAGGGGAGCCCTGAAAATATGGAATAGAGAAACTTTCGGTAATATTTTCGGTACCATTAGAGGATTGGAGGATGATATTGCTAGATTGTAATTCAGTTTAATGCAGGGTTGGGATACACATGATATGGTGAATCTAAATAGATGTCAGGCTGAACTCAAAATGGCGCTGATAAGGGAAGAAATTTACTGGAAACAAAAATCAGGTGAAAAGGAATTCAAAGAAGGAGATGCTTGCACTAAAATTTTCTTTGCTTCCGTCAAATCCAAATAAAAAAGAAGGGCGATCACAAAAATCCATGATAGGGCAGGGAATTTACTCACTGATCCGAGAGATATTATGTTGAAAGCGAATAATTTTTTTGGATCCTTGCTTTCATCAGAAGGATACAAAGAGGATCTAGAACTCATGGAGTGCATTCCGAGCTTGATAAGGGAGGAGGATTGTGATTCACTCATGCAGTCTCCTGATTTAGAGGAAGTCAGAAAAGCAGCTCTTAGCATTCCACATGATAGTGCACCGGGCCCGGATGGTTTTACAGCTGGTTTCTTTCACAGATGTTGGGACATTATTGGGCTGGATATCTGGAAGGCTGCGAAGGAATTCTTTGATTGTCAAGCGATGCCAGGTAGTTTCTCTTTTAATTTTTTGGCACTTATTCCTAAAATTCATGAGCCTACATCTTATTCAGATTTTAGGCCTATTAGTTTATGCAATGTGGTCTATAAAATCTTTAGTAAGATCCTTAGTGTGAGATTGGGTAAGATACTCCCAAATATTATATCTTTAGAGCAGGGGGCTTTCATACAGGGGAGACTTATCTCAAAAAACATTGGATTGGCACAAGAGCTTATGAGAGAGATTGGCAAAAAAGTGATTGGGAACAACGTCATGTTCAAGTTGGATATGGAAAAGGCGTATGACAGAATGGAATGGGGATATCTCTTGGCGGTTCTTCGTAAATTTGGTTTTAATAACAGAATATGTCATCTGATCTCAAATTGTGTAACTCATTGTGGATTCTCGGTGTTGATGCAAGGCAGGTATGACGGGTATTTCAGATCTTCTAGAGGTCTTAGACAAGGTGACCCTCTCCCCCCCTTTTATTTGTTATAGCAGCAAAGGTACTAAGTAGAGGACTCACCCGAGCTTTTCGTAGAGGGGAAATTGGATTTTATCACACACCTAAGGCGGCATCCCCGATCACTCACCTCGTATATGCTGATGATTCACTGGTTTTCTTGAATGGTAGGAAAAAATCCATCACAGGATGTATGAAGTTCATAGATAGATATTGTTGGGCATCAGGAGAGAAAATTAATACTGTGAAAAGTTCGTTCATGATTGATGAGAAAGTCAGTGCCGAAAAAATAATTTTGATCAAACTTTGGACAGGTTTCTCCTACAAACAATCCCCGTTCACATATCTTGGAGTTCCCATTTACTAAGGCAGATGCAGAATTACTTTCTATGATGATTTGGTAAATAAGATCCAGAATAGAATTCAAGGATGGAAATCCCGACTGTTGTCGCCAGGGGGCAGATTAACTTTGATCCATAATGTCTTATTGTCTATGCCGATTTACACTATAGCAGGTACTGTGGTACCTATGAAGGTCCTACAATCTATTCAGAAAATAATTGCAGATTTCTTCTGGGGAGATCATGAAGGGCGACATAAACGAAAATGGATTGCATGGCATAAAATCAGTGTGACTAAGGAGGAAGGTGGCTTAAATGTTAGAAGTCTAGATAATAACATAACAGCCTTTCGAGTTAAATCACTATGGAATCTGATAATTACCAACTCTTTATGGGCAAATTTCTTAAGGAAAAAATATTTGAAGGCAGGGATACCAATCCGAAAACAAGAGCTTAAAGCTGGGGCCTCCCTGTTTATGAAAGAGTTGATGGTGCATAAAAATTTTATAGTGGAACATTCCACTTGGAGGATCACTAGGGGTAGCGTCAGTTTCTTTGAGGAACAATGGGCTAAGGATGAAATCTTTCTTAGACATGGGGAACAGGAGACAAATGATACTTGGCCTTCCCTAAGGCAAATGTGCAGAAAGAACTTCAGGAGTTTAACCCTGGGAATGCAAAGAAAAGCTCAAGAGGCGTACAAAACAATTGTGAAAGGTGATGATGGTGATCAAGACACTAGAATATGGATACCTAATAATGATGGTATGTTCTCAATCAGCTCTGTATGTGAAATTTTAGGTGGTAAGGGGACACCTGATGACTTCTAGAATTGGCTCTGGCACCCTCTTCTGCCTTCTAAAATTTCTGTTTTCACATGGAAGATTATTAAAAGGGCTATACCCGTAGATGGAGAAATTAGAAGAATTGGATTCCAGTTGGCTTCTAAATGTGGATGTTGTATTCAATCTGCAGAGGAAACCACAAAACACCTATTCTTAGAGGGTGAGTTAGCAAGCAGGGTGTGGAGACATTTCAAATTGGTTTTTGATATACATTTACATAGACCGATTGAAGTCTATAGCGTGCTAAAGGCGTGGTGGCCAGACAATGCTTTTTTGGGGAAGGAACAAACAATTCTGCAGAAATGAGGGCCTTGCTTGAAGGCTTGAGATTTTGTGTTGATCAGGGTATTCGTAAATGTGTCATTCAGACGGACTCAATGTTGGTCAAACAATGGATCTTCCAAGAGACAAAGATTCCTTGGTCTCTGAGCAATTGGTGGAGAGAGATAAGAGAGGTGAATAAGGCTTTGGGGTGGCATTGCATCCACGTGTTCAGGGAGACTAATTCAGTGGCGGACGCTTTGGCAAGATTGGCTCAAGCGGAGAATATGTCTCGAACTTATTCGTGGGGATCGCTCCCTAAAGGAATAAAGTCCTTAATTATTCTTGACAAGAATAAGACGATATATCTTAGACTTCCGGATGTTATATGACTGGTACAAGTCGTTTATGGCAGTCTGAAGGTCGCCGGATACAATTCGGCGAGAATGCTGCTGCTTTGGTGAGGAATTGGTGGAGCTATTTTCTGGAACAATAGGGGACAAACTCTGTTTCAGATTGGACAGAGTGCAGCTCTTTGTCTTCAGCTCAACGCAGAGATACGGGTCATACGGAGTGGTCGCTGGGGAAGGAACGACTGTGGTCGCTTATCTGGGTGCAGTCCCTTGTTAGTTTGATTGATCTGGAAACTGGACAGCGTGCTCTGTCTCGTTGGACAGAGTGCTCTATCTCACTGGACAGAGTGTGTTCTTTTGGGACCTGCTTTACATTAATCAGGGGTGCGGCCTGGAAGAACAGCGAGCCTGAATTTGCCACTGCTTGGGCTGCGTTATTTAATGTTGTCTTGCGAGTAAGCAGAATATGCAGGTGTTGTCCTGTTTTCGCAGAATATGCAGGTGTTGCAATGGTGTTGTCCTGTTTTCGCAGAACATTGCAGGTGTTGCAATGGTGTTGTCCTGTTTTCGCAGGAATTGGATTGCAATTTAAAATGTTGGTTTGTGGTTAATAGATGTTACATGATCAAGTGGTAAGCAGAATTTTGAGTCCAAGTAGTGTAAGTGACAATTATGTGCAAGGTTTCTTGGTGAGGACAGCGTGCCTGGGGATTTAATGGTTGTCCTGTGACAAGAGTGCTCAGTTTTTACAGAGTACTCCTTGCTGCCTGTTTTGTTAGTTGCAAATTTGGCACTTTGCAATTTGCAATTTTTAGTGTAAGATGCAGAGTGCTAAGGGTTTCTACTTCAAGCTTCTCAAGCTGATTCTGGTGATGTTGCTCAAGGTGCACAATATGTATTTGGTGTTGCTTGCTAAGTTCTCTAAAGATCTATTTGGATTTAGGTCGCTTTGAGTTAGGTATTTTTCTGGTTTTTAGGATATATGTCCATTTGTTTAATTTTCTTTCGGGTAAAGTCGTCATGTGATGCGGATTTAACTAACCTAAATAAATAGGTTAATTCAGCCCACTTGTAATAACCGCAAGTGCACGGTGCCTAACTGGTAGACAACGGCAAGTACGGGTCGATCCCACGAGGAAGGTGGATTAAATTGAATTTTAGAAATTATCTAAACTAATTTAAATGGAAAATGGGGTTACAGTGTTTTTAAAACTAAACTAAAAATAAATTAAAAATAAGAAAACTAAAATAAAAGATAGATGAAATGGGTTTTGTGGGCTTGGACTCACCAATGAGTTAGCAAAATTATTGAAATCTAAATTACTGAATTTAAAAACGAGAAGCTTTAGGGATGAGAATCCTTTGCTTACACCGAATATGTGATCGTTAAAATCCAATTCAACTTATATCATGTTTCTATCAAACATTAACAAATTATTTCAAGCAAATACGCTCTTACCAAATATTAAGTGTCTTTTAGGGCACACTAAATCAAAGTTTAAGCTTAACATTTTTAGCACATGCTTTGAATATTGATAAAGGGTAATTCTAACTACCAAACATATCAAGTTTAATTTCTCGAACATGAAAGGTGAAAGCAATTTATCAAAAATTCAGAAATAAATTGTAATTAACAATTAAGCACACAATTTAGTAAAATAAATCAAAATAACTTATACAACCCATTTAGTTTGTCACAAACTCGATGTGGTGGTACTCAGCAAATCAGCAGGTGGTCCGAACATGAATCCCGAGACAAATGGTCCCAAAACGCTCTGTGGTGGTACAAAGAAGAACTGGGGGTGTGAATAGCCAAAAACGGTTTTGACTCATTCTCCCGCCTCTGCTACAGTGCTGCTACAGTATAGAGCTTGCTCCGCCTTCTTCTCCAGCGCGACAGCGGCGCTCTCGCGGCTTCGTTCTCGCTCCTCGCGAGTGTCCTCGTCCTCCAATTGATTCTGAAACCTGCAAAATAGACAGAAGGTGAGGAAACAATCGAGAGAGAGATGCGAAAAAAACAGAGAGAAATCGAGAGGGGACTCCCCTGTTTCCGCTGTCGCGGTGGTGGTGCGCCGCGGACGAGCCTTTCTGTGGTGGTTGTCCGGTGGCGAAGAGAGGGAGGCAGAGAAGAAGAGAGGGCGGTGATGGCGGAACTCGGTGGTGTGGACGGTCTATCTGCATGGGTCGCGAGGTGGAAATTTGATGTGAAACAGGGTTGTCACGCCCCTGTTTCACGGTGGTGATGGTGGCGGCTCTGTTTCGTGACGGTGGTCAGTGGTTGTTAGGTGGTGGCGGAACGACAGATGGTGGTTGATGGTGGATGGAGGATGATGGACAGGGAGAGGAACAGTGCGGTGATGGTGAAGATTTGACGTGAAACAGGGTTGTCACGCCCCTGTTTCACGGTGGTGGCGGTTGTGCTGTCTGGAGGTGGAGGTGGTGGTGGTGCTCGGGTGATGGTGGTGGCGAGGTGGTGATTTGATGTGAATGAGAGATGGTTAAGTGATGATGGTGAGGAAAATCACCTTGTGAGAGGAAGAGGTTTTGATATTTTTCTAATTCTTTTTCTTCCCTTCTCTTC
The DNA here is from genome assembly GCA_963556465.1 of Berberis vulgaris. Lineage (NCBI taxonomy): Eukaryota > Viridiplantae > Streptophyta > Magnoliopsida > Ranunculales > Berberidaceae > Berberis > Berberis vulgaris. The sequence goes on along the minus strand of OY747137.1, from coordinate 61,729,948 downwards.
CTCCCCTCTTTCTCACCCTATTCTCTTCCTTTTATAGAAAATGATCAAGATGAATAGGGATGAGATGAGGGGATGATTCATCAATGAGGGTAGGATTGGGCTTGGCATTGGGTTTGGGTTTAGGTTATGGATTAGGTTATGAATTAGGTTTCGGGTTTAGGTTTGTGACTGCTTTATACCACCGTTGGAATCGACTAATTGTCGTTCCTTAACTTGTCGCCTTAATATGATTTCATCGTTTACGCTCAAATTCCTACAAAGACATGAAAACGAAATAATTACTATAAAATATAATAATCGAAACACTAACATGTATAAATTAAGGGATATATTATGTAATAATTATGTGAATATCATCATGTACCCCCGACATGTGTACAAGATTTTTTTCAAGTAATAAAGGTCTGGCATCCCATAGCCGCCCCTCCCCACTGGAGGTTCTAATAAAAAAAAAAAAATTCATTTTCTTTGCCCTTCTACATGTTTTATATTTACAAACACACTTTTAAACTCTCAATCGTAGCCATCTTTTATTTACAGTCCTAATGATTTGATGTTGTCCCAGTCAGCAATTGACAATAAAACACTACTCTGAAGATAGATGTATGGATAAGACGAAGATTATATACTTCTATACAGAACATCGGTACTTGTTGAAAGGGAAAAATTACTAATCTTTGTATAGTAGTAATAAGAAATTCATATTGTTATGTAATTCCAACCATAGGAGATTCCTCCCAATGAGGAATGTAGGAAAAATATTATCTTCATTTCCAAAACGAGTTTAATTTGAGTCAAGCATTTTCCATTGGTCATATGATTGAAATAGGATTATAAGAAATATTAAGATAATAAATTGATTATCCAAACCATTGGTCAGAATTGCTAGTTTGTGTATTTAACTTTTACAATATATTTATAAAATACATTGTTAACCTGTATATCGTGATTTTATCATCCACACCTATAGTATTTATAACATCAGATTTGCTAGCCCATGATAATGCTCATATTTCACAACCATAACATATTAAAATTATATAAACTATTGTAATTCCTACATCATGATACGAATATATAAATAATAAACATTTTACAAATATAAGATTTCATTATCCATATACCTTCATGAGAACATTATATAAGCACAAAAACTTATTTAATAAGATGGAAGATCCATAGTAAAAGAAATAAAATCCATATCGTTGAGTAGTTTTAACGTATTATAAGTGATAAAGCTATACAATAATAAACACAATAACTAGAAAGAAAAATAGAGGAAGTGAGTAAAGAGACTCTTATTGATGTAATGGGGGAGAACATGTCTTTATATAGGATAACTACAAGGATTGATGCACAAGAAATACGATTAGGAAACAATCTGATTTCTAATATTCACAATCCACTATAAGCATCCACATGAATATTATGTGATTTTTTGTATAGATTTTGTACCAGCTGTTATTCAAGAAAAATAAATACGTAAAGCTCAAACAAACAACTGAGAAATAAGTAATCTTTATTCAAATAGTCATACAGTAAGGGTGTTGTATGTCACCAACATCTCAGGATGAAATAGCTAGTTTTCACATAAGCTATTTGGGGAACACATCCCATCCCACGATCTTGATCCTACCCACCCCTATAAGCAATTACAATAGAGCAAATGGCAACACCAGTACAATAGATATTATAATACATAATAACAAGACAAGTGGAACTCTTAAATCTTGGAGCAGTCGGCTGGAGCCAAAGAGAGTTTATTGCGCCCAATATCATATTCAACTTCATAGTTGGTTTGAGTCAAGATGCCAAAAACGCTGACGTCATCATCTGTAGGCAATATGGATAAGCACTGCAAATCGTTATAGTCAAGAAATACATTTGTTTTCCTCAGTTTTAGATCTCCCCCTGCGAAATGATATGTCACCACTGGCACGACATTTGCCACATTAAATTTTGCCTTGTAACAAAGATTGAATGATTCTGATGGGTCTTTGGTTGGTTTCACTTTGATGAACTTCTTCAACTCTGATTCAAACATGTTATATAAATTGGTAGTAAGTCGTGATAGTACTGTACCAGAATCAATATAGATGTTTCCTTCTTCATTCACATTCAGACCCTTCTCAAGCCTTTTATTACCAACACTAACACCTTTGAGTGTCATATAATAAGCTACTTCACCATCTTTATACATCAAGGGGGTCGAAACAATTCCTTTACCAGTAATGGTAGCATGACTGCCGAACTTCAGCTTTCCGGTGGCATTCACATTCATGGGTGGTGCGCAATAGGAAAACTTCTTAGTTCGCAATTGAGCTACAATGGATAAGGGAGTATTTGCAAGTCCCAAGATTCCCGATGAATCGATGTCAAAAATGCCACTATTGTTGTTTCCACAACCAAGTACAACGTTTTGAAAGGAAATGGCACCCTTGTTTGTGGAATCAAAGGTGAAAGTATCAGTTGCAAGCTCACCAGAAGTATATGAATTGTCACCGTATACAGTTTTATAAAAACAAAATTTGGTTGTAGTGTTACATGTAACACTATCAACTTTAGACCCAATTTGACACAATTTAGACTTGCAGGGTAACTTTTTGTAGGTTGAAGACTTTCTAGGATCAAAGATGGGGTATATTTCCTTGTAACAATTTAGGCAAGGTTTGCATTGGATCCATGCGATGTCACTCCCCGTGTCAACGACGGGGTAGACTTTCAAGGGTGGGGTACCAATAGATATTTGTGTTACGTAACTTCCTCCAGCCGAGTTAAGCAATTTTGATTCAACATTGGGTTGGTGTGAAGAAGATCGATGAGGATGGTACTTGGTACGAGACATGGATTGACGAATGGCATTTCTCAAGCGATTCGAATCCGTATCAAAGGGATTGTAAAAAGGAGAACGGGGCGAATCACGATGGAATAATTCCATGCTAAAACCTCCTAATGGAGATTCATAGGCATAAGTGGACAAGTACGATAAGGGATTAGATAGGAGTAGTAGTACAAGAGAAATTAGAAATGCAAACTTATTTAAAATGCTAGCCATGGTTACTTACATACAACTATAACTGGAACTGTGTAAGCATGCATCTTTATATATACACATGGAGAAAGTGCTGAGAATTATTGCACTTTAAAAAAATGGTCGTCCACTATAGAAGTGGAATGTATATGCAGATTTTTCAAAAAGTCCCATTTGGGTAGATCTCAAGAAAATCCAACTGCTTAAATTCGATCTTTCCCCATTTATGCATAGCATAGTCTTACAAGTAAATGTGAACTAGTCGAATGTATGAAGAAAATGGATGTCTAATGATTAAATGAATTGTTTTAGTGGTGGGGTTATGCAACCATGACTAGAGAATAATGCTTTATGTGTTTCTCATTTTGTTTTCACTTTTCCTTCGAGCAATTTTTAGATGCAACTAGCTTTCAACCGAATATAAAGAGTGGGGTTATGCAATTTGAATGGAATGGTTTTTTACTAGGACCACGGTGAGGACGAGAGTGGGAGAGTTGGCCAACGGTTCCTATTAAAACCATATACAGCATAGGCATTGTTATTTTGGGATTGATACTTAAATCGTATTTGGAAGATACCAACCTTCTAGCAGTAACTATTGCCTTAATCATATTCTTCATTACTTTTCTTAATATATGATTAGAATAATAATTTTTTTATTTACTTAATGCAAAAGGATGATGATGTTGACACGAATGAGAAACGAACACTGGAATATATGAGAAACGAACATTGGAAGAGGTAGTCGATAATGGCAACTTATTTATTTTAGAAGATATAAGATTAAGTCTTGTAGGCATGCCATTCTTGTCTAATCATGTTTCCAAGTTCATTGATTTTAATAACAATTTTATTAGTGTTCCTAGCATGAGTGTGCACATTTTTAAAATACAAGAGAAATTAGAAATGCAAACTTATTTAAAATTCTAGCCATGCTTACTTACATACAACTATAACTGGAAGTGTGTAAGCATCTATATATGTACACATGGAGAAAGGGATGAGAATTATTGCACTTTAAAAAAATGGGTGTCCACTATAGAAGTGGAATGTATGCAGAATTTTCAAAAAGTCTCATTTGGGTAGATCTCAAGAAAATCCAACTGCTTAAATTCAATCTTTCCCCAATTGTGCATAGCAGAGTTGTACAAGTAAATGTGAACAAGTTGAATGTATGAAGAAAATGGATGTCTAATGATTAATGTGTGATTTATGCAGCAATGAATTGTTTTAGTGGTGGGATGCTTTATGCGTTTCTCATTTTGTTTTCACTATTGTGTCTTTTTCTTTTCTTTCGAGCATTTTTTAGATGCAAGTAGCTTTCAACCGAGGATAATTGGGAATTTGAATGGCATGGCTTCTTACTACGAGAATTCTAAATGTCGAGGAAGGGGGGGGGGGGCGTCCACCCCTTCGGGATGTGTGCGTTGACTTTTCTTGCGCGCATCGGGGGGGGGGGGGGATGGACGCCCCTCCTCGCTGTTTTCCTCGCCCACTTCCTCGACAGGTAGAACAACTCTTCTTACTATGACAAAGGTGAGGATGAGAGTGGGGGCATATCTCATCATGTGACGTTTGCAACTATAGAGAACATTTTTCTTGTTTCATTTGATAATCGGGAGAGTCGGCCAACGGTTCCTATTAAAACCATATACAGCATAGGCATTGTTATTTTGGGATTGACATCTTATGTTGTTTAAAACGATCTAAAACTTTTAGGGTGTGTCGATATACATTCAGTCAGGTAAATACAGATATTTCAAGTTCTGTACACAACTGCGCTCATGAAAAAACAAGTTGCCTGTAAAACCAACTTCGTATTGATTCCCACCCATTAACACCAAAGGATTTCTTTTGGATTCACCAATCCCAACAACCAAGAATAGTGAGGGGAAGAATAAGCCCACTGGAAGAAGATGAATCTTCAGCAGATCAATAGCTTCAAGTATTACTTTCATCATGGTGGTATCAGTTTCCTCTAGGGATCCAATCAATTGACATCCCAACTTTTTTTTTTTTTTTTTTTTTAATTAAACCTCCAGTGGGGAGGGACATCTATGGGATGCCACACCTTTATTATTAGGGAAGAAATTCTGTTACACATGTCGGGGGTACATGACGACTTTACCCGAGAAAGAAATCAATGAAAATACTTCATTAAAATCAATACAAAAAATATCCTAGCTCATACACATTTAAATTTCATATTGCATTGCTAACAACATGATAGCACAAAATGAGCACCATGCATCAGTCATTATCGAATTCCCACAAGCATCAAATTACCGCAATTGTCAATTTGCACCATTGCAAACCACCTACGATCACGCACAGTCAGAACTGCAGGAAGCCCCCAACCCTCAGTATCAGCAACAACATGAAACAGAGAGCACTCTGTTTTGCAGCATGAAACAGAGAGCACTCTGTTTTGTAGCAGAGTGCAATTTGTTCTCCATCCCTCGCATCCGCAATCCAATCAGCTTCATACCATCCTAAAACAGCTGCACACCAAGGCAAAGACAACATTTTCTCTGCCCAGAAACAAAGCCAAATCATCCCAATCAAAGAGTCAAAATGCCAGAGAACCATGTTGCACCCTGCGGCCATCTCCTTGTATCCCTGCATTGCTTGGAACAACACTTGCATCGTACCTCTGTCTACACTCCAGACCCGTGTTCATTTAGCATCCGAAAGCCTTAAATACGCCGTCTTATTTTTATCAAGAATAAATAAAAACTTTGTTATTTTAGGCAACGATTCCCAAGAATAGGTTCTAGACATTTGCTCCACTTGCGCCAATCTAGCCAACGAATCCGCTACTGAATTAGTTTCTCTGAACACGTGTATACAGTACTACGTCAATGCCGTACTCATATCTCTAATCTCCCGCCACCAATTGCTAAAAAACCAGGGGATACTAACTTCTTGGAGTAGCCATTGTTTAACCAACATTGAATCCGTTTGAATCACGCAATTTCGAAATCCCAGATCAATCCAACCTCTCAAACCTTCAAGCAAGGCTCTTGTCTCTGCAAAATTATTTGATCCTTCCCCAAAAATATACTGTCTAGCTGCTACAAAATTTCCTTCGTCATTTCTAATAACAAAGCCTCTAGTAGTATTATTCTCCATACAAGAACCATCAACATTAAGTACATTCCATCCTTTAGGAGGGAAGGCCCAATAAAGCACCCGAGGAAGGGACATTTTTACATTCTTTTCCTATATTCCCAACCTAATGAGCAATGCCCCATTAGTTTCCTTTATCTTAGGAATAAAATTTTTTGCCACACACTTAATCCAATAATAAACTTTAATAATCACATAGGATGGCGAAAACTCATTTCCTTCATAAAGTTTTTTATTTATCTGGATCCATATTTCCCATAGGATGAAAAGTGGAGTGAGATGGATGAGGGTAAATGATAACATAGATTTCTTCACTTTCCTAAATCACGCCTTAAGCATAGTGTAGACTTCAATCGGTCTATGAATGTGCACGTCGAACACCAAATCAAAGTGTCTCCATACCCTTCTTGCTAACTCACTTTCCAAGAAAAGATGTTTCATAGTTTCCTCCCCAGATTGAAGACAACAGCCACATTTAGATGCACTTTGGAAGCCAATTCTTCTAATTTCACCATCAATGGGTAAAGCCCTTCTAATAATTTTCCATATGAAAATAGAAATTTTAGAAGACAATAACGGATGCCAAATCCAATTCTAAAAATCATCTTGTGGCCCTCTACCACATATAATTTTACATACTGAGCTAATCGAAAACCTGCCATCATTATTTGGCATCCAAATTCTAGTGTCTCGGTCACCAACTTCACCTTTCACTATTGTCTTGTATAGCTCTCGAGCTTTCCTTTGCATATCCGGGTTTAGCAATCTGAAATCCTCCCTGCACATTTTCCTTAAAGTATGCCAATTGTCATTCGTTACCGCCTCCTCATTTTTTGTGAAGATTTCATCCTTAGCCCAGTGTTCTTCAAAGAAGCTAACAATACCTTTAGAGATCCGCCACGTTGAGTTTGCTACTATAAAGTATTTATGCACCAACAAATCTTTTATGAAGGGGGAAGCCCCCACTTTTATTTCTTGATTTCTGATTGGAACCCCCTCCTGCAAATATTTATGCCTTAGAAAATTTGCCCATAAAGAGTTGGTGTTTATAAGATTCCAAAGAGGTTTAATGCGAAAGCTCTTATATTTTCATCCAGACTTCTAACATTTAGGCCACCTTCCTCCTTAGGAACACTGATTTTATTCCATGTTATCTATTTTCGCTTATGTCTCTCTTCATGATCTCCCCAAAAGAAGTCTGCAATCATTTTTTGAATAGATTGCAGGACCTTAGTAGGGACGACTATAGCTGCTATGGTATAAATTAGCATTGACAATAAAACATGTCTTATCAACGTCAATCTACCCCCTGGCGACAAGAGTTTGGCTTTCCACCTCTGTATTCTCTGCTGAATTTTATTGACCAAGGATTCAACGAATTAAATTCTGCATCTGCCTTGATAAATGGGGACGCCGAGGTATGTAAAGGGAGACTGTTTGTAGACGAAACATGTCCACAGTTTGATCGAAATAATTATTTTTGCACGGGCTTTCTCATCAATCATGAATGAACTTTTTTCAATATGAACTTTCTCTCTTGAAGCCCGACAATATCTTTCTAAAAACTGCATACATCCTTCAATGGATTTTTTTCCTTCCATTCAAAAAGATCAATGAGTCATCAGCATACAATAAGTGGGTGATCGGGGTGGCCATCCTGGGAGTATGATAAAAACCAATTTCTCCCTATGAAAAGCCCGAGATATCCCTCTGCATAACACTTCTGCTGCAATAACAAATAGGATAGGGGAAAGAGGGTCCCCTTACCGAAGCCTTCTAGATGATTTAAAATATCAGTCATACCTGCCTTGCATCAACACCGAGAACCAGCAATGTGTAATGCAGTTTGAAATCAGGTGGCATATTCTGTTATTGAATCCAAATCTTCGCAAGACTGCCATGAGGTATCCCCATTCAATTCTGTCATACGTCTTTTCCATATCCAACTTGGATATTATATTATTTCCAGTAACCTTTTTACCAATCTCTCTTATCAATTCTTGTGCCAATCCAATGTTTTCTGAAATGAGTCCCCCTTGGACAAAGGCCCCCTGCTCTAGAGAGATAATATTTGGGAGAAACTTGGCCAATCTCATACTAAGAATTTTACTGAAAATTTTGTACACCACATTGCACAGGCTAATAGGCCTAAAATCAGAATAAGAGACATGTTCTTCAGTTTTAGGAATAATAGCCAACAAACTGGAAGAAAATGTACCTGGCATCGCTTGACAAGCAAAGAATTCCTTCGTAGCTTCCCAGATGTCCAGCCGAATAATATCCCAGCAACTCTGAAAAAACCCAGCTGTGAATCCGTCCGGACCTGGGGCACTTTCATGGGGAATGCTAAAGATTGCTTTTCTGACTTCCTCTAAATCTGGCATCTGCATGAGTGAATCACAATCCTCCTCTCGTATCAGGCACGTGGTGAATGCAACAGATTAGATCGTGATGCAGTGTCGAATAATGAATCAGATTCAAACACGTTGTTTAATAATATGGTTGATCCAGGATATCAATCCGGCGAGGTCAAGACGAAAGGAAAAAAGAAAAGTTCTAAAAATGGACCTGCAGTGGGGACTCGGAGAGTGACGAGAACCATATCTACCCCAGGTGTTAGTAATGATAGATATCATCATGTTTTGGAATGCACGGGGAGTTGGCAACCGGGCGACCCATTGTAGACTAAAAAAACTAGTTAAAGAAAACAATGTAAGGCTACTTGCAATTGCGGAGCCTATGATTCAATTTTAAAAACACATGGAGATTGTAGGGAAGGTGAGTCTACCTTGTTTTGCTACGAATGAGGATTATGGCGGTAAGATTTGGCTCTTCTGGGACAATAATTTACAAGTGGACGTATTATTGTAGGGAAGGTGAGTCTACCTTGTTTTGCTACGAATGAGGATTGTGACACTCCCTAAAGGGAAGAGGTCGATTGGGTGTAAGTGGGTTTTCACAATGAAAGACGGGATTCCAAATTCCAAGGTTACCCATACAGGTATACGATACAAGGTAAGATTGGTGGCTAAAGGATATGCACAAGAAGAAGGTGTGGACTACAATGAAGTATTCTCTCCGGTGGTAAATCACACTTTTATCCGAGTCCTTTTGGCTTTAGCAGTGCAGCTTGACTTAGAGCTCGAGAAACTTGATGTCAAAACTTTTTTCTGTCTCAGCCCGACGGATGTGTTGTTGTTGGTAAGGAAGAAAAAGTATGCAAACTGAAGAAGTCACTGTATGGGTTGAAGCAATCTTCGAGGGAGTGGCACAAGAGGTTTGATGCTTTTATGATTGAGCAGGGATATGCGAGGAGTCAGTATGACCCTTGTGTATTCACACAAAAGCTCAAGGATGGGTCTTTTATGTTTCTCTTACTTTATGTTGATGGCATGCTCATTGCTACAAAGAACATGCAAGAAATTGATAAATTGAAGTTGACACTTAGCATGGAATTTGAGATGAAAGACTTTGGTTCAGCGAAGAAGATACTTGGGATGAAGATAATGAAAGATGGGAAGAATGGCAGACTGCATTGTCATAGTGACAATACTTAGAGAAGGTTATTCACCGTTTTGTCATGGATACGTCTAAGCCGGTAAGTACTCCTTTGGCTGTTCACTTTAAGTTCTCAGGTAAGTTATCTCCTAGCATAAAGGATGAGGGGGAATACGTGTCACAGGTTCCCTATGCTAGTGCAGTTGGTAGTCTTGTGTATGCCATGATCTGCACACATCTGATACGAGATTCTCTTGGAGAAGGTGAGTACTCAAGACAATCTAGCTGACACATTGACAAAAGTAGTTCTAGGGAGTTTGAGCAATGTCTCAATGATGCAGATTTAACTAACCTAAATAAATATGTTAATTTAACCTAGTCTTAATAACTGCAAGTGCACAGTGTCTAACTGGTAGACAAGGGCAAATACAGGTCGATCCCACAAGGACTGTGGTTGCAATTAAATTTCAGAGTTGATTTAAACTAATTTAAATCGGGTAAAATCGTCATGTACCCCCGACATGTGTACAAGTTTTTTTGCAAATAATAAAGGTCTGACATCCCATAGTTGCCCCTCCCCACTGGAGGTTTAATTACAAAAATAATAATAAAAAAATAAAAAATTAAATGGAGGTTACAACAATCAAAATATCTAAACTAAAAATCAAATTAAAAAGCAAAATAAAAAGTTTTTAAGAATATGAGAAGGGAAACCAAGGCATTGAATCCACCAATTCAAATTTTCAAGTCATTTTAATCTAACATATTATTTTTTAAAGCGAGAAGCTTTAGGGATGAGAATCTCTTGCTTGCATCGATGATGTGATCGTTAAAAACAATTTAGTTTTAAAATTCAATGTTACAATTAACTTCAGCATAAATTATAGACTCCTAGAATTGAGTGTCTTGTTACAACACACTCAATCACAAATCTAATTTATTAAGTTTCAACTCCTAGCATTGAGTGTCTTATTACGGCACACTCAATCACAAGTCTAACTTAACCAATTAAAACCAATGCTTTAAATATTTGTAAAGAAAACTCTAACTACCGACTAGTCTAGATCAAATCCGATATAATCGGTGAAAGTAATTTACTAATACTCAGAAATTAAATGTATTTTGCAGTTAAGCACATAATAAAATAAAAAGTCAAACTAGAACAAACTCTTGAAACCCAATTGGTTTCATCTTAGCCTTGGCGAAGGGTTTAGCTCTCCATGGTAGCGGTGGTCATTTCCTCAGAATCGGCAAATCAACAATTCAACAACTGTGGATGCTCTGAACAGTCCCGTGGGCGCAAATAGCCTCCAACTTGTTCTACTGTGGTGGTACACAGAGTAAGTGACCGGGGTGTCGATAGCTAATTTTTTTGAAAAACAGTTGTTTCCCACCAGAACAGTCGCGCGTTCCTCTGGTCTTCGTCTCCAGCGAACCGCGCTCCTAGCGAGCTCCTTTGTCTTCGCTCTTCGTGAGATTTTTCTTCCTCCGAACGGCTCCGGTACCTGCAAGAAGACAAAGAGAGGGTGAGGAAACCACGAGAGAGAAAAATACGCAAAGGATGAAGAGGAACATGGACTGTGAAACAGGGAGGCGCTCCCTGTTTCTGCTACTGCTTGCGAGCTTTGTTCCTCCGACGAGCTCTGGTCCTTGCAAGAGAGAGAGAGGGCCGGGAGAAGGAATAACAGAGAGAGAGACCGAAGAGGGCAAGAATGGAGGAGGGAGACAGGGCGATGTCGCTCTGTCGCACGGTGGAACAGGGCGGTGTCGTTGGTTTGGCCGGTGTGTGGAAGGTGGTCGAGAGAGAGAGAAAAAAAAAGGAAGATGAGGTGGCGGAGAGAGCAACAGGAGGTCGTGACGGCTGCGAGGGAGGAAAACAGGGACGTGCTCCCTGTTTCTCCTCTGTTTTGTGCGCGAGGTGGTGGTGGTGGGGGCGTCTGATGGTGGTGCTCGGCGGTGTGGATAATGGACAGTGGCGAGGTGAAGAGAGAGACACGAAAACAGGGGAAGAATAGAGGAACAGGGGAGTCGTGGGCGGTGGTTGTTTGCGACAGGGACAGGAGCTGGAGGTGCGAGGTTGTGCGAAACAGTGAGATGGCGACAATGATGTCTACGATGGAACAGGGTGTGGTGTCTCCCTAGCGAGCGAGGAAGAGCGGGTGAGGGAGGAAGGCGAGGTGACGACTGATGGTGGAGGACGAGGAAGAGGTGGTGATGGCGGGATGATCGCACTGCCGGTTCTCCTATCGAGCGAGGATTGTTGACAGGGTGGATTGGCGTGGTGGCAGAAAAAGAGAGGAGGAAAACACACGTAGGAAAAGAGAGAGCTTTTCTCCAAAATGGGGAGAGCTAAATAGGGTTCTCCTATTTTCTTGGGCTTGGGTTCTCCCAAAAGGTGTTGGGCTTGGGTTTTTAGGTTAGCATTTTGGGTTTGGGCTTAGGTTAAATTAGGTAGACCTAGGTTTATTTGGGTTAGATTTAGATATGTGACAATCTACTTTGTACCACCGCTATAATCAACCAATTGATCATTCATTAAATTGTCGTCTTAATGCGATTTCATCGTTCACGACTCAAATTCCTACAAATACATGAAAATGAAATAATAAGAATAAAATATAATAATCGAAACACTAACATATATAAATTAAGGGATATATTATGTAATAATTACGTGAATATCACTCAACTTGATCAAGCTCTCTCAGTGTTGATGCCAAGAGGGCAGGGCCCTTAGGGGCACGACGACGATATTTCTTGGTGATTTTTGCATGCTAAGGTGGAGATGCTTATATAGTTGTTTGTGATGCTTATGTGGTGGCCTGAAATTGTTCGTCAAGGTGGAGATTGTTAAACAAGGACGAGGACTCAAAGTCCTTTGTGTAGTTGGCTCCCAATTTGTTGTGATCGTGAGACAAGGACTCAAAGTCTCCCAATTTGTTGGGAAGAATAGAGAAGGACTCAAAGTCCATAACAAACAAGTCATTTTTATTTCTTTAAAAGTCATTTTTGTTTTAGTGTCATGTCCTTCGCTAAGTCTGAAACCTTTTCTACCATTTTCATCTATTTCACTAATGAAATATGGGAACAACTGTTTTTTCGTAAGTCTATAATCATCGTTTTAGTTATTACCACTACACCAAATTGGCATTTTTGTAACAATCCAAAAAACAGTAACACTTTTGAGCTATAACAATCCACAAAGCAATTTTACACATTTTCACAAACAAAGTGATTCAATAATTGTATCACTACAAATAGTATGGTCTTACAAATGATGCTATTCTTGGTGATTTAATTTATTGTACCACTTTTTTTGTGTAGTTGTTTTTCATTTTGTTGACTAAATTTAGTTTTGACTTGAAATTGTTTGGTGCATTGTAATAACTCAAAAGTGTTATTATTTTTTAAGTTGTTACAAATATGCCAATTTAGTGTAGTGTACATTTGTTGAGTTCTTGTCTTTTTCTTAAGATATGGATATATGGAAACAGTTTTGAGTCCTTCCTCATTGTTGTTGTCAACCCAAATGAGTAAAGGAGTGAGTGAGGATTTTCCTTCACTTTGTGAGAATCCCATGGCAAAGGAATACATCATTGGCGAACTAAAAAAAAATAGCAAAAGAAAAGAAGGTTTTGTTTCTCTTCTCCTAATAATTGTGACAACTTTTAAATTTCTTGCAGTGAACATCAAAAGAATACTTAAAATCATTGCTTATCCTAACTTCTTGAGTTTTGTAACAGTTGAAGGGTTTTGAATTTATCTATACCAAATTACGTTCAGGAAGGCCATTGGCCAACTGCCCCCTCCTTCCGAATGCAGAGATTTCCAAAATCACAAGTGAATTGTATACAAGAAAAAGAAATTACATTAAACGATCATTTACAAGCTTACAAACCATTTTTGAACTGCTCGACTGATAAAGCATATGATGTGAAAATCACTTCATTAAGGAGGGAATCCTCATCATATTTTCTTTTATCAACAAATCAGAGTATAAATTGTATTGAAAAAATTAGCATCTAGTGAAAATCTCACTAGACCTAAACCAAGAATTCACATCATGATTCTATTATGCCGAAGAACTGCCCTGTCAAACATCCTGTTGCAAAGAAATGGTTGGGGATGGGGTAGTTATGGTGTCTGAAAATTGCGTCGTTTCTCTCTCCAAACAGCCCTAGCAAATGCATGAAGAGTTGAGTTCTCTCCCAAATCCACTTCCCTCCTACGAAGGAAAGGTTACGGTTAGTAGAACTGGCTGAAGTCCACGCCTCCACCTAATCAAGAAACGAGGCAGTGAAGGGGGGGTTATAGTTTCTTGGTTTTACAGCATGGTATTAAATTGGAATGCCACAAACCTAGATAGCCATGCAACTTCATTTCAGTTGTGGTATGAAAGCATTTGCAGAGGTAGATCTTTCTGAAAGTTAAAGAGCACCATCATTCTTGACTATCAGTGTTTTACATATCAGTGCTTAGTCAATAAAGAAAACACAAACACTTTTCTAGGTATATATGAAGGAACAAAACTAGATAAAATTTATCTGAGAAGTTATACCATCTATTAGATAATTTCAACAAAAGTATAGACATTGACTGTTCCACTGTCAAAAACTGTCGATAAAAAAATAAAAAAAATAAAAAAAAAAGTAGTAGTATACAAAAATGTGGATTTTTCCAGGCACTTGCCTGACATGCCTGTATATGCTGAGGGGGGAATGTTGTCCCAATGATTTGATCTGCAACCCCTTCTTCATTCATCTTACTAAAATGTACAAAATACAAATTTGGTCGATCATTGTATGCACAAGTCACAGCTTCTCAATAATCACCACCAAGTTTTGATGTTACACTGCTAAGTTCTATCATCCCCTGTCTCACTTTGGGAGGGACTAGACTTTCGCTTTCTGCCAGTTAGCCGAGGTCTCAGCTGCATAAGATTTGATAAGACACGAGGAACCTTATAATCATACTTGTGACATTTATATAGTAAAGACCACTGAAACCGTATCACATATATCACTTATTTCCAATTAAATGAACATATATTGAGAAGGAACTGTCTAACATACCAGCTCTACGTATTTCAAATGTGTGAGGACTCGTTCCGTCTCCAGCTCCTAAAAAGAAAAACAATATCATTAAAGTTGAAAGTTGAAATAAAAAAGGACAATATGGTCACAAATGAGAACAGAAATCAGTTTACGGAAACTTAGTTACATAATTTCTACATCGCTATCGGGATTTTGGGCGCAGCAGTATTAGCATATCAGTGCAAATGATTCTGTTATTTTATGATGCATCAAATATGTTAAACCTTAATAAGTAACACTTTCCTTGTTTTACATCATTTTTGAAGTTATCCGAAAATGGCTCCTAATCAAGACTTGAAATAGAAGGCAAACGTAGAAAATCAACCCAAAGTCCCAATCGACAAGATATGCTGAAACTGTACATGACATGTTATTTATTGAACAAATGACAAAGAGAGTAGGCAATCATCATGTAGTGAATACAGGTTAAAAACCTGCACCGTTAGAAGAACTGACAACTGTTATTATTCAAGTAAACCACTTGCAAGTTTCCCTTAGCTGGTTTGAATCAAGAACAGAAATGCATGCAAAATCTGCATGACAACTGTAAACCATATAATGTTTATTCTACGATAAGCTCGAATCCTCAGAAGTTCTTGAAGAGCATGGCTTAAATGCTCTGCAAAGCTCAACATGGTTTTGACGGTGGGAGGTCTTTCATAAACTTTGGGACACCACCAGCTAAAGGAAGCAAAAGAGAGTCAGTATTCCATCAGAAGATGAATCTAGCCATCCAACCCACTTCTGACATCCCTCCCCACATATCCCGAATCTTATCCAATTTTCAATAGACAACTCAGGAAAATAGGAGGAACACCTTGTGATTTAGCAAAACCTGAGTTTTTTCTCTCCTCCTTTTTCAAGGAGTATGCCAATGACAGTAGGGAACATGGGTGGAGAATCCATCTATTTTATTTTAGATGAACCTTTTGCGAAATTTTGTAAAAGGATAGAGAAACATTCATGAATGTTTGCAAAAGATCTTGCACGATCCAATCTAAGGGACTCATTAAGCTTCAGTTGGACATGAACTTTGAGGTTTTTAGATGAATATGAAGACATGGAGTCGCAAAAAAGTGCAAGGTTCAAGGACATTAATCTTGAACATCTCGAGGTTGCCTCATCATTCCAATTCATAGCTCGAGGGGGAGTTTTTAACATCGATTAACTGAGGAAGAAGAATGTGGGGAAGAACTTGGGTCTGAACCATTCTAACAAGCAAGGGCCTGAACATGCATTTATTACTTTTACTTCATTTTCTTTTAGACTTCTTATTAGTTATTTGTTTGGTTCACCAAATTACTAGAATCACAGTAGACTTGAGTTTCTATTTTAGGTTTCATATGGTGTTTTCACACTTTGTTTTGTTTACCAAATTACTAGAATCATGGTAGACCTTTGATTCCTATATTAGGTTTCATTCTGTGTTGTTAGGTTTCCCAAGTTGGTAGATCTAGTAAGTAGTAGATCTTTGATTTCCTTGCTTATTTTAGAGATTTTAGCATTTGATAGCCCTCAATGAATTCACAATAATCAAGACTTGTTAGTCTTATTAGTTTTTATCACTTTTTTCTCTTTCTCCATATTCCATTTCACTTATCTCTTCTACTTTTCTTAACTGAAGCATCTGTGTATCCTTCCCTTTTTATTGATTACAGAAAGACAAGAATGACAAGGACGTGTGAAACAAATTTAGTTGCTTAGCAAGACACCAGACCAAGGAGAAGCACAACTTACTTGATAATGGATCTCTAGTAGTTGGATAAGGTTTGTTGATCCTTCTCTATTGTATGATTGGTTGAAGGTATTGTCCATCTTGGCGATAAGAAAGTCATTCAATATGAAGATTTTTGCATATGACCTTCCATTTTAATATTAAAATTTTCTACATGTGGCCATTGAACTAGTTTTTTCAATGTTTTCTGTTCAATGTCCAAATTTATATATTCTATCACAAGAGTGTAGAACCATAGTCTCTTTGAGGCTATTTACAAAAGCAAATAATATTTTGAGCAATGGTGCATGGTGCATCAAAGGTGATTTTGAGATCCTTTGATAGAATCATAAAACTAAGGAACAATAATTGAAATAAACGAAGCAAAAACAAAGCAATAAAATGGAACAATAATCAAAATAAAAACTATGATAAAGTGAATAGAAAACAATCTCTTGCCTTATTTATAATATTTCTAACTTATTTGGAAAGCTAATTGCCCTAACCCTAATTGCCTAATAATGCTCTAACTACCATTTTGGGCTTTACTTAATAAGCCCAATTATACTTAGTATCAATATTGCTAAATTAACTACTAACATCATCCTTCAAGAAAAAAATGGCATGCAATAGAGTGCCTCATGTGAGATAAACCTTGAGAGTATTGTTGAGAGAAACCTAACCCAGACAACTCCAATAAAGGGAAGGCTCTTTACTCAGTCCAACCATCAAGCTGATCTTTGATGTCAAAGCTTGACAGACTCTTTTGAGGTCTTTTGTTTCCACATTCACCCCTTTTAAGGGTAGTTATAAGACTGAGTGATCTTTTCGGGGTAGAAGGTCCAAATAATTTTTCTAAAGGGCAGAATTGAATGGAGAGATTGAATAATCAAAAAGAAGAAGTGATGGAAAGTAAATTCATATTTTATTTATTTATTTACTTATTTAGTTGGGATGGGCTTGAGTAAGCCCATTAGAATAATTTGGGAATAGGCAAGGAAGCACAAACTCCTCGAAAAACTTGTTATATCCATGTTCGACATCGACACTGGCTTCACACGTGTCGGACACGTGGTCAACATGTTGAACACGCCTCTGAAACACCTAGAACTTGGTCAGGATTCAGTCAAGACTCGGAAACTAACTTTGTTTCATTTTTTACTTTTAGGTGTGTACAAATAATCACCTAATTTAATGGTTGTTGATCCATCAGAAGTGAATAACTCTTTCAATTGCAATTCAAGAAAAATAAGGGCGATAAAAGTCATTGAAGCACAAATGTAGTCTAGGCTTCTTCTTAATCTTTGCTTCCTCTCATTTGCTTCTTTTCTTCTCTCCTTTGTTTCTTTACTATACTTTTTATGTACTTTTTTTTTCTTGCAAGAAAGGACCATCCTCTTCTTCACTTTTGCACCTCTTCTTCTCTACGTTTTTTTTTTCTTCGTTTTTACAATCTAGGAAGGCACTTTATTAAATTATTGTTTATCTTTATATGACATTAAAAAAAATAGTATGACTTGTCGACGTGTCCCCAAGTCCTAGTTTGGAGAAATTGTCGAATCGGTGTGTCGTGTCCATGTCAGACAAGAAGTGCATGTCTGTATCCATGCATCCTTGAGAATAGGGCTCCATTAGGTTTAGATTAGGTTGTTTGCTTATGGCTGAAAGTCAAGTCTTGTAAAATTGGCCTTGAATGAATTGAAACTCCAATGGAGATTATTTCGTGTCTATTTTATTTAGTCTTTCTTTAATTTATTGCACTTTATTGTTTTAGAGTAGTTGATTTCGTTATTGAATTAGAGTTCATAAGAAACCTTGAATGGGCAAAAAGTCTTTATGGTTTTTTTAGGATTTTTGTTTTTTTCAGTTGACCCGGTGGATAGTCAGTCCCCCGTCAAGTCCTTAAGAGGCCCCACGTCTCTTTCTGTGGTTTCTGTATCAATATGTTTCCCGCTTATTGACCCTTTCAGCAGCCAGCCACTAATTCCATTATCGAAGCAGCGGAAATTTGTATGGACTATGGCACTGTAGTCATGATAGACCAAGTCCTAACCCTTACTATGGCTAGGACCCAACCGGTTGGCCATAACTTAGTGCATCGCTGCGGAATGGGGATCGACCAAGACTTTGACTATATTACTAGACCGATAGCCAAAACAACTTGAAAAAAAAGGATAGGAGACACCAAGGAATTGCTTTGGTTGCTTGTCAAGAGGAAATTATCACCATCTCAAAACAGGAAAAGTGCCAAACTATGCAATCTAAATTTTCAGCCTGTTATGCAATTCAAATGTAGTTTCGGGAAGTTATCTGTCACAAAGAAGGTCCAGTGGATCCACATTGAGGTTTAAGACGATGAGATTTGTGACAGGATTGGGAAGTTTTATAATCTGGGACCTAATATTTGCATGGTTTTTTTACGCGATCAGGTACGCAGTACAATGGCAGGAATGGTGAAAACCACGACAGTAGTTGTTGACACAATGGAGATGGCTATAGTAATGGTACTAAAACACAATGTTGGTACTGATTACCCATCCCGAGGGTATGCTTATAATTCCCATTCCCATCATATTGATGATAGATCCCCTCATGCTCTGCCATAAGAACTTGGAGTCTTCCCAAACAACACTAAGAAAATCAAGGCATTCTCTTTTCAGAATCACAGTACTTACATTCATGTCATTAAACGAAGATTTCCAAAAATTCAACATCTTGTAAAAAGAAAATTCAGTTGATATTTGGGGATACAATATAAAATATAAAATGACCAAGATAGGTATCTTACCTGAGGAACGGCACAATCAGCATGTATTGGGTCCCAAACCACAGCACAAGAACAATCCCAATCATCAGTTTGAACTTCAAAAAGGGGAGCCCTGCCATGCAGATTCAAGTGTTAAATATAGACTATGAGGAAAATAAATCATTACACACTAAGTGCACATGATGGTGATGGGTGAAGATACATAGATGCAATCATAAAACGCAATACAAAGGCATTACGTGTTAAAGGATACAAAATAAAATAAAAGAGACTGACACTGTAAGTTGATTAAGTATAACCATAAACAGGAACCATGGTGAATGGTAAACTTAGGGGGTGGTATTCAATTATGAAGTTTAATAGATTGTGAAGGATTTTAAAATCCATTAAAATCTAGGGGTATTCAAGTAAGGATTTAAAATTATACATATAAATCTAGGGGTATTCAAGTACAAATTTTAAATTATTTTTTTAAAATCCATCAAAATCAGGGGGCATTCAATTCATACTTTTCAAATGTCCACCAAAATCAAGGGGTATTCAAGAAGTAGTGGATTTTAATGGATTTGTTGAAGTTGTGGATTTTGAAGGATTTGTGAGTGAAAATTATATATAACAAGAGTTATTCCAAATCCAACATTTTCCCTTCATATTTCAACAAATTTGTATTGGCTATTGTTAAATAACACCACCATTTTCGTTGAAGGACACCATCACCCCATTTTTTTGTGATTTGCTGAAGGACACCACCACCTTCCATTCTCTTTTCTCTTCACAGGAGTAGCACCACCTCGCCCCACAACTTCCGGCCAAACCACCATACCCTACCATCGCTGGCTGCACCACCACCCGCACTTCCTCTTCTCCTTTGTTCTTGTTCTTTTTTTGTTATTATTATTATTATTATTATTATTCTCATTTTCTTCCTCTTATTTTCTCTTCTTCTTGTCCGCTCTTCTCTTCATCTTTGGTTTTTGTTATTCTCTTTTTTTCTTCTTCTTCTACTTTTGTCTTTGTTTTTCATCTTCTATTTTTTCTCCTCTCCTTTTTCAATTTTTTTTTAATTTTTTGCCCTTGCGGAGGTTGCTGCGAGTGAAGGTTCCCCACTTGCTAGAACCTTCGCGATGGCAAAAAGAAGAAGAAAAAAAAGATAGGAGAAAAAAATAGAGAGAAAAAAAATGTGGATGAGGAGAAGGAAAAAAAAAGGTGAGGGGGAGGAGGTTGAAAATAAGAAGATGAAAATAAGAGGAGGTGGGATGAGAGGTGGCGGTGGAGATTGATGGAGAAGAATAAGAAGAGGGGGGAGGAAAAGGAGAGGTGGTGGTAGCGTGGTGGTGGTGATTGAAGAAGAAGATGAAGAATAAGGGAGGAGGAGGAGAGGTGGCGGGGATAACAATTTGAAGTAAAATAATTATTTGTATTACTTTTGGACCATCTTCAATGTATTTGAATTTTTTTTTTTTTAATTTGAAGTAAAATTCTCGTAACATACACACAATTGTTTAATTGATGTTTTGAGAGATGTTTTATGATCTGTGTTGGCATGAATAACAATGTAGGTGATGTTCTTTCATTGCTTCCTATGACTAATAACATATTTATAAGAATCCATAACAAATCATTATAAAATCTACAAAATTCAATCATTTAAAATTCATCAAAATTCAGTGGATTTTGTAAAATCATTTGAAACCTGTTAAAATCCACGAGATTTAAAATTATTCATAGTCCATTCAAATCCCGAATTGAATACCTCCCCCTTAATCTCAAATCTTCACATCTACGACCATGGGGATCATATAGCAATTCTATGATAAAGACCATGTAGACGACAGTTTTTTGTTTATTTAGTGTTTTTGCATTTAATTCTTTCTGCTTTTCAGGTATAATAGTACAACCTGCTATTAATTTGTAACTGTTACCATTTACAGGACGCATGTTAAAATAGAAAAAACATTGAATCAAAGTCACAAAAGTAAAATTACCTGCGCCATTTTCCACAAATAGTTCCAGCATCATCATGAACGACCTCTCGACACTGAAGCCAATTACCGACAGATTTGGGTGTGGAAGATCTGGTACCATTCCATCTCTACAAGTTCGAATCAAAAGTCATAAGGACTAACCATAAAAGAAAATCAATAATAGATGTTGTTGGACAAAAGGTAAGAGAATCTTACACATGAACTGTCATGCTGTGTAGGATCTATTTCCAAAGGTTCACCAAAACAATCAAAATCTCTACTTATGGGAAAAGAAAAATGGATTAGACCAAAAGAATGAGTAGCATGCCAATGAAGATAACAAAATGACTTGGAACAACAAACAGAAAAATGGATTCAATCTAACTATTACATAGAACCATGAAGACAAGCACATTTTTTTTTTGCACAAGTTCATTACAAATTATACTTCACCACCTAAAGATCTTTCTATAGATAATTTGCTTTCCTTAACCAATGAAACCATAAGACGAACAAGAGTATAGTCAATAAAACCTACTCGATAAGTGAACCTGACCAATCGGGAACATCTGCTTGAAAAGCTTCGCCAATTCGAACGCCAGTTGTATATTCCTCTGTATCATCCAACATTGATGCTATAGAATTTTCTTCACTTTTAGATGTTCCTATGTCCGACTTTCTATTGGTGGACTCCTTTGAACTTTTATGCTTCTTCTTCGAACAAGGTTGACAATACCAGTCACCATCTGGTATCTTCTTTATTTTGGGGTTGAAGCAAATCATGTGAAAAGCATCATCACAATTATCACAAATTAGCAACTTCAGTACATCTTCTGAATGACCACATGTTTTGCACGATTGAAAACAGTTAGTTTCACCATGAATGTCCTGTGCATCAGTAGAAGCACCTCTGCTGGGAGGGACTCCCACAAGCAGACCATGACTTCTTAATATAGAGATGCACAGTTCTTTTTCTGAGAGACTTTCCTCCAGGGAAATAAAAGAAGAACATTCAGCAGTAACGTCCTGCGGGACCTTGTCAGCCTTTGTGGAAGCTGAACCAAGTTCTACATTGGATGATGAAATGGTATCACTCAGAATGCAATCTGAAGCTGGTTTAGTTTTTTCTGTTTCTTCACTGTCATGCTCTTCTCCACCTGAACATCCATTAATAGACTCTGACTTAAGAACACTCTCTATGTCCAGTCTCTGGCTAACCTTCGTACAAGACGCCTCATCAAATTTCCGCAGATAAACTTTTCCAAAGAGAGATCCCTTTCCTTTAGAAAGATCTTCATTGCAAACAACTGTGGTCATTCTGGCACTATCAATCTCATTCTGCGTTTGGGAGCTACAATGGTCATCCTTTGAACTCATATTGGAAAGACAACCACCACTATCCATTGTACCATTGGTAGCCTGATCTGGCAAGAGAGCAGTGGAACTTGGATGTTTCTTTCTTCGCTTGTAAACAAAATTTGGTGGGGAACTTGCACACATATTTCTGGCAGTTGATGAATCGAAACAGGTCCTCGAATTAGTTAAACAACAGTTTGAATCAGCAGCATTCTCTTTGTCCTCCCTAGTTGCTGAAATGGGTTCTTTGCAACCATCCCAAGGTTGCCCTTTACCCTCAGGACACATCTGCCAAGTTTTATCACTGGATTTCCAATCACGTAATAAGTCGTGTTTTTTGATGTCAGATACAAAAGAAATTGCTGCTTCAATTGAACTAGGAAGAGTACACTGTATCAACATTTCACCTGTCCAGTATCTAAATTTTATTGCTTCTAGCACTCCCAGCTACTTTCCCCTATGATTCCAATGAAAGCTTCTGCAACACATAAAACCACTTCGACGCTACTGATGTTCAAAGATCGTAGAACGGCACTCTGATGTCTGAACTGCCACATAATGAAATAATAAGAGATGACTGATAGAAATGTGCAAAATATATAAACTTGAGACAAGCAAGCCTTTATCACCCAAAATCTTAAACAGCAGTTGGGAAGATGAACTAAGAAATTATCATATAATAATTAAAACTGAACTTGTGACTGCTCAACGGGATAGGTAACCACGAGAAATACTTTACCTAGAAAAGTAAGTCTACGAAAGCTGCTGAAAAAATTATGGGTTTTGGTCAACAAAGGCAAAGTAGAGGCAATAACAATTTTCTATGCACTTTGGAAAAAGCAAGTGATGAGAAATAGACTACAATCCTCAGATGTGGATCTGAGTTGAAGCCTGGCACTAAGCCACCTGAAGTGGTACCATACAAGATGGCAAAGTTGGATCTGTAAAAGGAGGCGATATACCCAAAGACGAAAATTGCCTTCATATAAGTTTTATTGACAAAGTGGTTGGGAGGATGGGACACAGGTATAGGCTTTGATTGAGGGTCTGTGTCATAGTAATGGGGAGGCGGATCCAATCAACTCCTCCTTCAGTAGCAGAAGGCTGGGCTTTTCTTGTTACTAGGGATTTCATCATAATATAGTAATCAAAATTTACTAAATATCTCAAACAAGAAAAACAAAGTACTTTAAAAAAGAGACATGGGCTTCCATACGGAAAGTACAAATTTTGAATACTTCGGCAAAAAATTAGAAATCCACTCGTTATTTAGGTTCCTAACAATCTCATACTAGATTCAAAGAAACATGGTAGCTGAAATGAGAGATTTGAAAGGTAATGAAACCGGAATAAGGAATATGGTAATCAAGGCACACGAATGATTCAAATATCGACAATATGACACCATGTTTATCAAAAAAACTTTTAAAGTAAATACCGATACATACACCAATTAGTTGTATTTTGCACAAATTTCATTGTATATCATATTTGTTATCAGAAAAGTTGTTTACTGATATATCGTCCAATATCAATTTTCTGAATATTCTCTAAACAGGTCCATAAATTCATGGGGCTGGCAAGCTCTGACATTTTGTAAAGTGTATGTTCTTATCGAATAAGGTTAGAGGGAAAACTGGGACATGGCACCTTTTTTGTCTTTTTGACATAAACATTTTATTGAGAACTTCTACTCCTTACTACAAGATGGAGATCAAGTTCCTCCACAAACTTGTTTGGATCGGCCATGTTCCTCCCAGAGCCTCCTTGCAATGGATCATCCTTCATGACAAAATCCTCATTGTTGATAACATCAACAAAAGAAGCCCACCATCCTCAATCATTGTTTCATGTGTGGGCAAGCTTTTCAGAGCCAATAGGCCACCTATTGATATCATGTCGATTAACTCAAGCTATCTGGCAGAAATGTTTCAATGAATTCAGAGTAGCTACCCCACCCATTCCCTCCTTGCAATGTGCAATTCTTCCGAAGTTGATAAGTTGGAGCTTTACTCCTCTAGGCTTTTGGGTTTGGGAAAGGCTGCTCTATGCCTTCTCTGGGGTTATATGGAGAGAAAGAAACAACAAAGTTTGTAGGAATGTTTTTACGTCAATTAACAACTGTGCATAGAGATCAAAGAGACTCTTTGAACTTGGGGGTGGGTAAGGATACTAATTTTCTTCTTTTGTATGTTTGATTGGCGAGACAATGAGCATAAATAGCAATACTTGATGTATACTTTTGATGCTTGTGTTCAGGTGCTTCCTCTCCTCTGTTCACTTGTTTTTCTACTATTATGAAATCATTAGTTTTATTGATAAATAAGAAAAAGAAAAAGAGAAAAAAAAAAAAAAAAAAAAGGAATTACGAGATGGAGGCCTCATAAGCATTAAGGTTCCATAACTAATACATCCCAATTAGTTTACAAAATTTCAAAATAAATTCCTTTAAAAGAAGGAAGATGAGACACCCAACTCCATACAATGATGAAAACATCAGTAACCACAACGCCAAGCTCCACAGTCTTCTCACATAAAATCCTACTGTTATATTCCTTCCACACCACCCAACACACCCGAAAGAGAGTTATCTACATAAAGCCTGAGTTATCTACATAAAGCCTTTCCTTTCACTAAAAGATGAATCTGGGTTTTCCAACTTCTTACTAGCACCATCATAGAGGTAGGCATAAGCAATCTTATACCAAATAATCAAATGAAATGCATCCAAACCCTGTTTACGCAACCATAATGAAGGAGCTGAGCCTCCTGTTCCAGATTACACAAACTGCATCCCTCCCTCTGCTCACTACCTCTGACTTTGTAGAAAGCTTATCCCAGAGAGCCGGCCACATAAAAAATAAAAATATCAGTATCCTTTGGTAACAAGTCATTAGTAATCCATTTTGATCACAAGGAAGGCATGCAATGCTCCATGACATGAGTCACTATCCAAAACATGGTCATGACTACAGACTACATTGTGAACACCCCTAAACTGGCGCTCATATGGATCATACAGCACCAAGCATAACAAAAACAAAAACACCTTACTAAAACTAGCACCAAGAACAACTACAGCACCCATCTATCCAACCTCAGTCCATAACAACTACATCTTATCAAAGTCGATGTCTCCAGCACAAAAATTGTGCCGCACTCATCTTTGATGTTGAAACCCAAGTACCTATGATATAGAACAAAAAATGCCATCCCTCCTCTTGACTGAATCATATTCCGGCTCATCTTTGTTTTGCAGTTCCCCAGCTGGTCCTGTTCCTGTCAGCTTCGCTATCACCAAATATCAGTTTATCCTCTCTTCTTAACATTCTAGTTATGCCCTCCAAATATCAGTGTATCCTCTCATCTCACATTCCTAACTCCTAAGTTCACCAAAAATCTATTAGTCAGATGACTCACAATAAAAAAATGTTTGAATGGCAGCTTACCATTTTTATGTGTCTTTTGAGAATGACAGCCTCGTATAGAAAACATTCATACTTATCTTGAATATCTATATACTTCTCTTTATATATCCATCCTCTTTTTTTTTTACCATAGATAAAAGTTTTTATCTTTAGAGATATCTTGCAATACAATAGTTATGTGACAAGTGGGTCTTTTTATCGGATAACTACGTCCTCTAGCTCGAGGTTTTAACTTTTTCACGATAGTACCCTCGTTAACTTCGGCTTGACTTTAATCGTTTTGTCGAAATCCATATTGTTAGTAGCATGTGCTCCTGCTGAATAAACTAATTTAAAAATGGGATAACATGCTCGATAAGGCATGAGTTCTAGTTTCATAAGTATTCATCATAGGGACGCCCACGACACGAGTATGACAACCGGAAGTGGACATCTAGGCAATGCTTTTACTTGTTGGATGTTGAATTTGCTTCTCATTATGATGCGGATCAATATAGTGTGAATAGTATCACCAAAGATCTACAATGGCATTGCATAACAGACTTGAAACATTTACCCACCCGCTTCCTTAGTTTGCTTCACATAAATTCTTTGAGCCAATTGTGAAATGTGTAACTTTCAAATAATGTTGTATGACGCAATCCAACCCAACGACACTTAGGGTTTAGGGTTTTAGAGTTTAATGTCAAATGTGTGTTGAACAATATATTCCCAGATTTTAGGTTTTTTTTTTTTTTGAAAGATAAATTGGGACTAGGGTCCCTGCTTTATTAGAAAGAATATAAAAAAAAATACAAGGGCTAACCTAAAGGAAGAAAGCCAGAGCGCCCGGCCAAAAAAAAAAAAACCACAGTAGCTAGACAAGGTAATCTTTAACCCATGGTCTAGCTACCTGCTACCCACAACCATTTTGTGAATAAATCATTAGTCATCCTTGACGCAGGTCGATAAATCTTTCTCAAAGGGAGCTATGAACTTGCTGAAACCTTGAGTTCCTCCTCTAGCAGCCAGGTAATCTGCTGCTCCATTACATTCACGGGATACATGCTTGATAGAGAAACTTTGGAGCTGTTATATCACTCTGTTATATCACCAGAAGTTAATAAGCCTTGCTCCATGGAACTTTCCATAACGACCTGATGATATTAGCTCCTTGTTTCTTATCCACAAATGCCACAATGTTTTTAATCCCAATTGAAGACAAAGATCAATTCCTTTCTTGAATGCTAAGAGCTCTGCAAGCAGGACGTAAATGTCATTTCCATCCCCTATATAAACAGCCAGCACCTCCCCTCGTCTCGAAGCAAACCCCCTTTCTTCCTCCATCAACGAGGATCTATTTGATTGCAAGGAAACAACCAGTGCATGGCGCCAGTTCTTTTCCTACTCCTCAAGAATCCATTAAATGGACTATAAGAGTTTTACCCGAGTGTAATTTCAATTAGAAATTTTTTTCCACGGAAGTTTATGCCACCAAAAAATCCAGTAGGATTTTTTTTACCTTCTCCACAATTTCCACCAAAATCATATGAACCCTAGTACTTTTACTTGAACTAAAAAGATGTATCACTCTAACCCCAACACACAAGAGTTCTCTTAAGTGGCAAGTAAGCAATCAAATACATAAAAATCGCAAGTATCTCAAAACAGTCTATTGCCGATCCTTCTTTATAAATTGATTTTTCCACCAAAAGTTTAGGCCACCAAAAAACACGCTTAACAAATGCATCAAAGTAGGAAACTTTACTTCTCCACTATTTCCCACAAAATTGAATGAACCCTAGATGGTTTTTTACCCAATCTCAAAATATTTTCGCTCTAACCCTAACTATACAAGAATTCTCTTGATTTGCAAGCAAGCAATAACCCCCAAGTATCTCATTATAGTCTATCGTTGTCTTTTAGTCTTATAAGTGAATTTTTCTAATGGGATCATGCGTGCATTATTCAATTTGAGAAAAGTTTCTGTAGAAAGTACAGGATACCAAATGAGCTTACCAACAACATCGAGGTAGAAAAAAATTTCTCAGTTTTGTGCAGCCATAAAATTTTAGCTAACCTTCTCTTTTCTATCAACCCTGAAGCATGCAAGAATTCTCTTAAGTGGCAAGTAAACATTCAAACCAGTGTAGTCAAAGCGACCGCCTAGGCCCGCTTGAGGCTTGCCTCAAGGCGTTTTTACAGAATTCTACCTCAATGTGAGGCAATGTGGTGCGGTAAAATGAAGTATCCGCCTCGGACCGCCTTAGCCGCCTCAAGTGCCTCACCACCTCAACTGCCTCAAGCCAAAAATGGTTGCAACCAGCCCATTTACAACCCATTTGAAGCCCAATTGCAGCAAAAAGATATTGCAACCCATTCTATATAGGATTTTATCTTTCTTGGTGTAATATTTGATAAAATAGATAACGTTTTTAAGTTTTGATAAATTTGTCACACTTTTTTATTAATTTTTGGAGAAAACATATCATGTTTTGATCAATCAACATAAATCTTGATTTTTCATAACATAATTCAATGATTTTTATGCTTTTGGAAACCAATAATGATCATAATTGTGGGTTTTTACCAACCATTTCATCAATTTCTTCCAAGTTCCAACAAATGCTCAATATTCTCAAGTTTCTATTCTTTCAAGATTATTGATTTTTAATAATTTAATGGATGCTTGCAAGTTACTTGACCTATGTTATACAACTTTATTATATTTTCATTTCGATTCTATGTAGTTGTGTCACTTTTTGTACATATTTGCTTATGATACTTATCATAGATGTATACTACTATGCTGATATGTTTCAATTTATTATTAAAAAAATCTTTGAAAAATGTTAAGACTGCCTCACTTAACTGAGGCGTCGCCTCACGCCTCTGGCGTATTCGAGTCCATCCGCCTCAACGCCTTAACTACAATGGTTCAAACGCGCGTGCACACACACACCAAAAAAAAATTTAACTATATTGTCAAGGCAATACGCCAAGGTTCGCCATTGGAGCCTTGGCAAGAAGAAGTGATGTCACGGCAAAGCATTATTTCAACAAGAAGATTTTTTAGCATAGTTCTTGTGCCCGACTAATTTATGGCCCTGCAACGCCCTAAGGCTGGAACGAGGCACTCTTTTAAGTAAAAAAATTGAACCTTTAGAGCCTTGGTGATTCCCCGACAACATAGTAAAAAACCCGAGAATCTATCAAGTGCAATAGTCTACCTCCTTCTCTTCTTCATCAGTGTCCTTCATCCACTCCATAAAATCCATAAACCAAATCAATCAAGTTCCCTAAGAAAAGAAAAACCCATTCTTTTCATCAAGTGTTTTAACCAAATTATTCCATTGACTCAAAAACTCAAACCCACAAGTACAACTCCAACAATTCAACTCACAATACCCATCAAGCAGACACAATGGAAACCCTAGAAACTTCAAAACCATTTTATTTATTTATTTATTACAAAACTAACAATCCAAACACCCAGCGTCCTAATCTCATCAACTAACCAGCATAAATGAGCAAACTGAAAATACCCAAACATCAAATAACTCAAAAACTGATTTGCAGAGAACCCAAAATGATGCACAAAGATCTAAGCAGTTTATAAACGAAATTTACTCTAATAAACATCAGATTGTAAAGCAAAGTAACGTTAATGGACCTAAAAACAGAGAGAATTGGAAATTATACCGAAATTTGGCAGAGCACGGGAAACCCTACGGAGGGACGCAAAACCTCTCTCTCTCTCTCTCTCAAGGAAGAGAAGTGGCAGCTATATTATTTGAAAACATGTAGATGTCCTTATTATAGAAAGTGAGCAAAATGTGGGGTATCTTTTAACTAAACCAAAAAAATTAAATTAAATTGAATGTGAAGTTTACCTTAATACCCTTTGGTTCATCATTCATTTTTTGAGTTTTGTGGGAGGTTGAGGTAGATTCACATTGGTTATTAAAGTTGAGTATTTCGAAGTCGTTGCGGTACCTTGGCTTTCGTGATGTCAACGAGTAGGGTATTTCCGGGTGTTCTGGGATGAGTCAAAATCGCCTGCACTCAGGTAGAGAGATTAGAGTCTATACATAAAACGTAGGATGAGCCATATTAGCAATTTTGTCCTTGAGTTGGTGGGGGCGGAAATATATGGGTTGAGAAAGGGTATTTTCGTTTGGGTGTAGGATGCTTTTTCCCTATATAGCCGAGAACAAGCATTGATCATTAAAGGGTATTTATGCAATTTTACAACATTTGTTGTTCAAGGGTATTTTTGTAATTTTGTTTGCAACGGGGTACTTTGTATCCCTACTGCATAGAGGAAGTGATGATCCATGAAGACTTGGCCTTCTTATTGATAGAAAGGATCAAGAACCCTTGATTGAGTCTTAGAGTCTCCTCATCGCGTATTAAGGGTGTTTTTGGTAATTGAACACATTGGCAAACTGGCACAATGGGTTTCGTAAAGTCCCAAATAGTATCTGCAGTATGATGCATTTTAGGGATGCCATCCTCATGAACTATACAAACATGATGCGCGTGTTCCCCCACCCTGGATCGAAGTGATTTTAATCTAGGTTTCAATCTTAACAAGTGATTAAAAGAATTTGTCTTTCATTCACTTCCGGATTGTGATTTTCATGTGTAAGATTGTGTAATGTGATATATTATTCGCTTACAATTTAAGCTAAGCCAAATAAAATTCAGCAACCACTCCAAACGAACTGCCCACCCATCATATTTGTGGATAGCCAAATTTGCTGACAGATGTAGCTAGGTCTAATAATGCAGCACTGTAACATGTTTTGAGCCATACCAGGTTTGAGTTGTGCAGAAAGTCAGAAACCATGTAGATGCATGGTTTCATGTAGATGCAGAAAGTCAGAAACCATGTAGATGAATTGTTACATGTTTAGCAAACAGACTTGTTATGCTTTTAATAAATTATGTTTATTTAATTGATGCCAAGATCAAAATTTTCTGAGTGTGTAAGTTCAGAAAAAATCATGATCAAAGATGCAATAATATTTTTAGATATATAAGCTGGCATATAATGCGATTGTAATCATTTCCTCTGCTAGAATTTTCTGCAAATAATAGTTTTTTTCAGTATCTGGTTCTTACAGTATTTTACATAAGGTAATACTTCGAATGTATTTACAGAAGATCAACCTAATATTTTTTTGTGAAGTGCTATGTCAGATGTGATGTGTTAATGCTTCATGCTAGCAAGTGAAAATATAGAAAACTGAATACTGACAATACCAGTATCAAGATTGAGGTTGGGTAATTGCTTGCAGTAACATATATCGGTACAAGAAAAGGGAATTAACGGATGAAAATTTTCATGTTGATGATGTGCTAGATCGAGGTTGGTGGTCTCACCTTCTGTTAGAATTGCAAAGAGGAATGGGATTCGTTCGCCGATCCAAGACACCTAGGACGTATTCATGTTGTTATCAGACACTATGACAGGTGAAATATAGTAGACTTCAGAAATTCCCTTAGCAGTGACTATTATGAGATTTGGACCTCTGAAAAAAAAGGAGACAACGATTTAGTGGGCTAGAATGACAGAGTTTGTACACAAAAAAGACAGATATTTAGGGATGCAGCAGAGCTCTTTCTGTTTTTGCAGCTATAGTGACAGCAATAAAATCTATATCACTTTGCTCCATCTCTCTCTTTTGTTCTGCATTTGCCAAAACAAAATGGCACAGCTCGAAAATCACATTTGACTTTGAGATTGAGGTTTATACCAGTGATATATGCTCATGTGTTTGTCGAATCACTGACAGCATGTCAGAGCTAGTAACTCGGCACACAAAGAATAGTGGCTTTGCTATGTCACTGTTTCAACATTTCACAACCGACTGTCGCAGGGAAGATTAAACTGTCTTTGTTGAGGAGAAAATCAATAGGATTGAAATATTTTTTGGCAAATCTATGTCAACATTGATTTCAAAAGCCTCACATTATTGGATTGATTGAACAACTAGGAAAAGGCAGGGCCCTATTTGAACTTTCTATACCCAGTGAGATTAGCAATTCTATTCTCTTTCCAAGAACTATCGCATTTTCACAAGGGTTTATAATGTTTTTTCGGCCAAACATGAGAAAGAGATTTCCACTAACTGTACAAAACCTGCAAATATATCAAAACTTGAGATTTTCAGAAATTACTCGTGAGGTGCAGGCAACAGCAACTTCTAGAAACCAATGAGGCCTTGTGACCGTCTCTTACCACTTGGCCACTCTACCTTCCTGCATCAAGAAAAGGAACAAAATTTTTAGCCGCGTCTCTTACCACTTGGCCACTCTACCTTCCTGCATCAAGAAAAGGAACAAAATTTTTAGCCGCATCACATCAAGCATGTTTATATTTGTCAGAGCAGTCTGTTATAACCAAACTGACAATTCTCTTGCCAAAGCTGGTTCTACCAGGTAAAGCTAGATTTGTACAAGATCTCAGAATCAGCTAATTTTGATTTACATCTATGCCTGGTTGACAATCAACAACTTGAGTATCCAAAGCAACAAAAAATAACAAAAACATTCTCATTCACACAAAACCAAATACTGATTTTATTATCATTAGCAATCAAGAAAAAATAAAGAATTGAATATCATTACAAATAAATTGTTACTTCATTGTTCACTGAGACTTATTTTGTTACAACGGTAAAATCCCATCTCATGGTAAGATACCAACATATTGTGAGGTAATACAGATATCAGGAACCAATGTGTCCATGTCTAATGGTTTAATCTGATTTGCTCTGATATTCCATCACAGTCTTCACTGGAGCCCGTGTTTTCAGAACCATTTCTTCATATTCATCTTGTGGATTTGACAGTGCCACAATAGCACCTCCAGCTCCAATAGAAGCCTCACCCTCGTGGATGACAACTGTTCTAATCACTATGTTCAAATCAAAGGTCTGGTTATAAGAAAAGAACCCGATGGAGCCTGAGTAGACACCTCTAGAACAGCTTTCGATAGAATCCAGAAGTTCCATTGATCTTAACTTTGGTGCTCCTGTCATTGAACCTCCTGGAAATGCAGCTTTGACACAATCAACTGGGGTCAGATTGGAGCGCTTCTTGCCACGGATTGTACTCACCATAGTGTGAACTGTAGCATAAGATTCCACCTCCATGAGACGGCTCACATGCACAGAGCCAGGTTCACTGACACGGCCAAGGTCATTCCTTAGAAGATCAACGATCATTAGATTTTCTGCTTGGTCTTTTTTGCTGTTCATGAAGAAAGGAGATAACCAGTCAGGCACATTAATTCAAGGAAGGCGAATGGCTTTTAATATGGAAAACTCTTTTAGGTGCACTTGTGTGTTCGGGGTTCTAATTTTTATTTCAAGTGAAACCAGCAAACTTAGGGTGGGAAGAATTTTCAAGGCATAAATAAAGACTGTAGTCTATCCATGCAAATCTGAAAAAGAAAGAGCTACAACATCGATAAACAGTGCTTTGAGCTTGCAGTAGGTACTGACACTACAACCTGACCTCACGCCTCGTATTTTGGTTATAAATACCTTTTGTTCCTTCTTGAAAAATATTAACACACTACCAAGCAGTAATATTACTTTTAGGCTCAGAAACTAGGGTAGAAGACAGCAATGTAGCAGAAAGTACAGGGAGTTCTGGCAAATAATAAATATTTTTAGCAAATATAGGAAGCTAAACTTTGTTTTCTTTTACCTGTATTGCAATTGTGATTTCAACTGTTCGTCCTCTACTGGTGTCGAACCACGAGCAATAGTGCCCTTAATGGGTTTTGCTTCCAATAAACCAGTTCTATCCAACTGCAAGAACCTCTCAGGGGAAGAACAGCAAATGCATAGATTTTCTGTGGGGAAATTAAGCCAGGCAGCATATGGTGCTGGATTTCTTTCTCTTAATTCAAGATAAAGACCCAGAGAATCTATATCCCCTATCCTCTTCCGCATTTGAGTTGTCAGACACAACTCATAACTTTCTCCATCTTTGATAAAATTCAGACACTTCTCAACATCTTTCATGTACTGGTCTCTTGATTTATCAGTGCTGAAGTTTTCTCTACATGGAGCAGATACAGCTAACTCTGAATTGTGCTCCCTAGGTCTTGATCTTTTAGTAGTTAATTCTTTCAAATAAAGAAGTCTATGCTCTGTATCAGCTAACCAATCAGTCGAGCTTGGATGTGCTCCATTTGTAGTCTCTTGATGATGGACATCATTTAGTGACAGAATATATACCTCGTCACACTGATGATCAACTACAACAACATTATCTGCAAAGAAGAAGCATGCATCTGGTGCCCTTGATTTATAACGGTTAGATGCCATACCACACTCAACTTTAAGGTCATACCTGCTCCATGGAAAATCAAAATAAGCAAGTTATAACACAACCTCATACCATGAAGAATCATTCAAGAGTTTTGGGCACATGTGTGCTGCACTGTATTTGACATGCATATGCTGCACTGTGTGTTGGAGATGTGCCATATTGTGTTACTAAAACTTTCATGGGCCCTTTTTTCTTTGATATACATACTGACACCATTAACAGTTTGGATTTTTTGAGGTTGTTCACATGGTATCAATTTGAATTTCCCCAGCACTCTAATGTAGTAGAGTTTGAAGAATTATTGGTCTGCTGAATGCATGTGTGGCAAGATGTGTTCTAAAAATTCCCCCGCCATTTCACAATGATTCAAGGAGCAGTAAAATGGAAGACCGGATTATTCTAGTCCCCAAGCTTCCTTCGAAACATCACTAACCTTTTATCATGGTACACTATCAAGTCTCGGATTCATTTAACAGATTGCTAATGTACACAGGAAAATTAGTAAACATGTGTCATTGGAATAAGTAACAGAGGGATTCATCCTTTTGAAGGATGAAATTCCTCTCCTCATTAGCCTTATGTCATGACTTTAATGTTGCTCAATATCAAAAACTTACATCCTGATCTACTCGACATAAAAATAACAGTGAAACAGTGTGACTCTGGTATTCGCAATATGTAAGGGCTACACTTTTTCTTTTCTTCTTTTCTTTTTCTTTTCTTTTTTGCCAAATATTTAATTATTAAAAAAATTTAAAAAGAAAAAAAAAAAAAAAAAAAAAAAAGAGAACACTCAAGAGAAAGATACAAAAGCATAAGGCTCAACCTGGGAACAGAAATAAAGGCACTGGCCCTCATTTATGAATCCCCAAAAAAAAAAAAATCTCTATAAGGGCTACTTATTGGAATACCAGCGTTTCAATTTTGGATTGGTTATGCTGATAGTTCATGATACACTCTACTTAAAATTGCATGTATGAAGAAGTTCAGCAACATACCCCATGAAACCAACATATCCACCGCAAAAGTCAAATGGCAATCCTTCGTAGTCTTCTTTCTCATGACAAAATGATCGAAGTTCCTAGTACCAACATCACAAAATGCAATTTTAGAGCTGGCACTAAACCTGCAATGCCTATATATGCATAATATTTCAATGCATAGTTTGAAGACATACGTACCTTGTTCAGATAATTGAAAAAACCATCCTCCAGAAATGTGCTCTTCACAGAACCCTGAGCATCTTCAATTTTTAAATAACCTCCACCTTGCACGGTATTATTACTGAAATCAAAGCTTGCAATTATCAATTTGATAACATCACTATAGCATCCTAGTTCAGAATTTAAACTTAGAAATGCAGAATACGTGAAGGCATCTGTATTATGTAAGGAACATTTATGCCCTGGTCTGTACATAAGGCTTGCTTCTGTAAATTGAACCCCCTAGTAAGGTAACTCTCACCTGGGCTATCAGAGTAGCCATAACTACACGCATCCTTGAATGAAAGAAATAATAATAAATAAATAAATATTAACAATAAATTACTTTAAAAAATAGTATAAAGACCGTGACACTTAAAAATTTGTATAAAGACCGTGACATCACTATGGCCTTCTGAAATCATACATCTGGGAGGCAGCTCATCAAGCAAACACTCTTGGCTAAGAAAGTTACAGTCTACCAGAAAGAACATAAAAGTTGGCCTCTATCACAGAATAAACATCACTTGCTCTAAGAAAAGATCCCCAAATAAATTTAGTAATTAAGATTTGCGACATAGTGAGCATATAAACCTTTGATTTGCCAGTCGAAATGTTAATTGCCTCCACAGTGATCCACCTTTACCGCCCATAAATGAAAAGCGTGCCCTTTTCTGGAAATTTACAGGAAATTTGCATCACAAGCTTTGTCGCATACAGAGTTCATTCTAAATTTGGATCATTCTAAATAAATAATCCAATTGTAGAGATGAGTATCCTGAGTAGCGCATCTCTATTATACAATGAAAGACAAAAACCTTTAACTACAGAATCTTCAAGATTTAGTTCAACAGGCATATACTAGAAAAGGGTGGCTCAAAGGGTTATCCTACTGTGAAAGAGCACTTTGTCAGGTTAAGAGTCTAATGAACAAGAGGGAGGCCCAAGCTGAGTAACCAGGGTAATAAGACAAGGAAACAAATGCAGACAGAATATTGCTGTAAACTGAAATGAACATCCAATGAATGGAAGATAGTTAGGGTAATGGGTTCAATGGTGACAATCAGATATTGCCTCTTAAGCACTTGAATTTATCATGATCATGAGAAAACCAGGTATGCTCATGAGTCATTATTACATGTATATGGCTTCCATGTAGAATCTACTTAACATTTGTCATGAAAATTTTCCCCTTGCAACAAAACATGGGCTTAAAATATAATAATAATAATAATAATAATAATAATAATAATAATAATAATAATAATAATAATAATAACAACAACAACAAATAAATCTAAGATAATAGAAGAGTGGATGTCCCACAACGAAAAAAAAAAAGCAATGAAAAACTTATGAAATCAAGATTGTGATTCAATTTCATGCATGTAGAAGGAGTTGGCTCTATGAATCGGCATTAGAAGGTAAAGGCCGAAATGATCAACAAAGGAAGCGACTAGTGAGCATTTAGGGCTATAGCGTAGAACACTAATAAATGGACAAGGGTGCGGAACTGGAAAATAACCATTAACTAGATAAAAAATGCAACTTATAGTCAAACCTGCTCTATTGATGAACTGTCCAACCAAAATGTGTTTTCAGCTTTCTGATCTCCAAAGAGTTCACAGAATATCTCTTTTGATCCACCAAGTTGACTAGCCAAGCAAGCAAGTTTCTTCCATCTCAACTTCAAAAATCTAGTCTCAAGTGGAAGCACAACCGGTTCACTTACGTGTAAAGGGTTTGCTCCTTTCCTTTTAACTAATG
The DNA here is from genome assembly GCA_963556465.1 of Berberis vulgaris. NCBI lineage: Eukaryota > Viridiplantae > Streptophyta > Magnoliopsida > Ranunculales > Berberidaceae > Berberis > Berberis vulgaris. Next base: position 61,692,668 of record OY747137.1, on the reverse strand, counting down.
GCATACTTTTAGGAAGTCCTCTGAACATTTGACTAGCAAAGGGCATCTGCGTGCACACTAAGTGGAATCCATGTCAGAGAAAAGCGCCGAAAATACATAACAAGCTAAATATCCATGAAATTGCATAAGGAAGAAAATAAACAACCATCAAGGACAATCTCATCTTTCCCTTTCTCTCTGCTGGGGAGATGGTTGAGGGAGGCACCCACCAATAGTACGATAGTTATAGTATATCTCCAGGGAAATAAACACGATTAATTATACTCAGTTGTTAGGGGCAGGTGAGGAGCTGCCGTGGAGGAGTTTTTTTTTTTTTTAATAAGGGTGGAATTTTTAGTGTGATAGCCTTCATTTTGACTAATGTAGGGGTGAAGCGCTTTGAAGAAATTGGAGCCTTTAGAGCCTTGGCAGTTTCCCCGAAAACATAGGTAAAAGGAGAAATATCCGGGAATTCCAAAATAATTGACACCAACACATCTTTGTTGGGATTCAACCCTAGAGAATGTCAAAAAGATTCTGACGCGAAAACTAACTACCAATACATTTAACATAAATAATATTGTCAAGAAATAGATCAAGGTTTACCACTATTCTGAATCTTCCTGTCATGAATTCGCGGTGACTTCAACCAGTAATCCACTGTTATCTTTCTGAAGTTCTCAAAAATTTGTTTTCCATGACAAGTAGCAATACTCTCAGGATGAAACTGAAAAGACAAGGAAAAGAAAACCCCACAACTATTATGCAATGTAAATTGAAGATAGGGAAAGTGTAAACAGGACATGTATTCGGCATACCTGAACACCGTAATGAGGCCACTTCGAGTGCCTAATAGCCATAATGACTTTTGTGCTTTCCCCCTTTTCCGAATTTACAGATGACCAGGAAGTTAAAGTACTCCCATCTACTGAAGAATTCTTCTTGTCGTGTAAAGGAAGAATGTCTCCTGAAGAACTCCAAGCTATAGGAATGACTTCCTGTGGAAGTGACTCTCCATCCACAACAAGGGAATGGTATCTCACAACCTGCAATCAGAAACAATCGTGTGGAAGTATAGTGGTGGTCAGACTAGCTGCAATGCAGTCATTCTGTAACATGTGAATCAAAATACTGTAAGCACTTTATCAGAGCATTAACTGCTTAATCATATAGTAAAAAATTTCTAATGTTCAGAATATATATTGCAACTTTCTCTGAGAATTTCAACAAATTGAGTCTATTTACTAACTAGGGCATGCAGTTTACAAGAAGTGGATATGAAACTGTGCAAAGAATATCTTTGTATATTATAGATGTGCTTCACCTATCTGTACATTACGCTGTTGTGGTTTCAAAGTATCAATATATGTCAGATGTAGAAAGTGAATACAAAAAATTAGAATGCATGGAACAGCTAACCATAAATAGTGTATCCACTATATTTCAAGCCACACTAATAGCAAACTTTTTTAGGGATACAAATTAAAGAATGACTCACATTGAATCCAGAGTTTCTGCCTGATGGAATATCATGGAACAGCTCGCCCCCTGTGTGTTCAATTTCGCTGAAAGGGACAAGGAACAAATTAATGTCCATCACACTTGAGCCCAGAGTTAAGATCAAGTAATTAACTTTCCCCTCCTTCACATCTCAAACTTGTGAGGAGTATTTCTTGGTTTTATAGTATCAGTCTACTAACATGTCCAAGTATCAAATTCCTAGGAAGGGAGATCTAGATTAATGGCTTAGTATTATCTAGAAAAATCATATTGATAGGTGAATGAAGCTCCCAAAGAGGAGAGGGCTACCACCGGGTTAGTACTAATAGATGGGGCTGACAAGGATGTCTATTTGGAAGCATGGTGAAACATTACCATACTAGTTCAGTAATTAGCTTTCCGCTCCTTTGACAGAGAAATTATTGAAGAAATGGTATAATACTATAATAGGTTACAACATCTTAGGTACAAAACTTATGGATGATGATATATGCAACTAAAAAGACCTAAGTAATCTAGCAAAACTCCTTTTGGCTTAATATTTTCAATTGAATAATTAAACAATGTTTATAATTTATTTTATTTTTCTTTGGCTCGAGTTAAACATTAGTTAAGAGTTTTAACATCTTGGCGCATGGACCAGATATCTCAAGTTCTATACTGGTTGTCTTTAAGTATGAGTAAGAGTAACAATAGTTACACTGAATCAACACCAATCTATGTTATTTTATAACTCTTCCTTTTCCTTTGTTCTTTTTTTTTGTATTAATCCAAGTAACAGGTATGACCTTATCAAAATAGTTCATTAGTAACTAAGTAAATATGAGAAAATAGAGCAGTACCATAAACTTACTAAATCTAACAAATGAAGAGTGCCCCAAAGTTTAATTAGCTACTTCAAAAATAAAACTACCAAGAAACAGATGAAATCATGAAATAAATGATCAATAAAATTTTTAAATAAGAATTTACAATACCTTAAACGTCCATGAAAGGGTTCAGGGGCATGTCTAATTTTGGCACCATGCACATATCCCAAGGCCTGTGAATTTGGAACTCTCGTGAGAACTAATTGTATGACAATCAAATGATTAAGCTAAACAAAATGACATAGGCCTGCTTCAAAATGCAACATTATTATATAATATTGGAAACATCCACATGGATTATTTTTTTCAAAATAAGAAGGTTATCATGCTCCATGGATCTGTAACATAGTGCTGTAAGCCAAAGAAATATGAGTCTTGTTTATTTGGTCTATTACTTCTTAAATTAGGTACGATATTTATTTGACATTCTCACTAACAAAGCAGTTGCAAAATCGTGTAACAGCAATACCTGGTGTCCAAGACATACACCGAAAATTGGAATATCTTTGCACTCCTGCAGCACACGTAAACATATTCCTGTACAATCAAATGATACTTTATATTGCCATCGGACCTTGTTACATAAAAAAAGGCAAATAATTATGTTACATTTGAAATTCAGTATAAATTAAAGACCTTCTCTTATGTTACATTAGTGCTACCTAGGAGAAGTACCAATAACATTAAAATATTCCAGAACATGCTCTATTTCCTATCATGCCAAACTCAGTGTCGTACATCAAAAGGGCACATTACTGGTATCAGCATGTCTGATCCTCGTACATCATACAAATTCCTGACTCCTGATAGAATAGAGATGATCTAAAGTATCTCCAGTCTGGCATTACTTGGATGGTCAAAATCATGTATAACACTGTAACACATCAGCCGCTCAGACATGTGTATTCCAGTGTAAGTGTGCAATGGATGGTTGTGAATGAACCTGACACAATTTTATGAATGCTGGATGCCCTACCGACTCCAAACTGATTGCATAAGACAAATGACCCAAAAAAAGACAGGCATGCTTGTGAATTGTGATGGTTATGATCTGCCGAGTGATCAACTGCCAGTGATTTTAGGTTGGCCTAGGAGGTTCATGGAGCAGTGGACCCTACCACATACATGAAACCTATCTCAGAAGAACTAGGCAACTTTCTTTTAGACAATTATAAATCAAGAACTCTTCTTGTCGTGTCTGGTTTACTTTACAAGTGGAGATCTAGTGGTTCCCTTTGCACACATAAATGTGTAAAATGACCGAAAATTGAGAAACTCATGAGCTGACAAATAATGGGCATGTGGATCCCCACAAATCACAAGGGCAAAAGAAACGTGCCTCTTCTTGCAACAGGATAAGCTGTGACAGACTGAAATTTTCCACATGGGAATGTAACCAGACCATTTTCAGCCATCCACCTCAGCCACAATGTGTACAGATAATCCTGTTGTACTCAATATAATTGTTGGTGCGGTTCCAGGAACCCATCCCCCGTAAATTTTGTAAATGAAGGTTATGTCTATTTCTTAAACCACATCTTAAAGCACAGACGAAATTATACAAAGAAATAATTACAACAAACCTATATCCGCTGGACATGTCGGAGATCCGGGCCCAGGTGATATGACAATATTGTCGAAAGCCTTCTCTTCATATAAAAAATAATGAATGTAGTCCCATGTCAACTCATCATTGTGAACAACCACTGGAGGCACTGGATAACAGAAATTAATGAAAAAATAATATATGAAAACGGAGAGAAATAAAACTACGAACAAGCTAAGATCAACTAGATGACTGTCAGCATGAGATAGTATCTTCTTTCTGTTCTAGGAATCCCACATATCACATCATGTACAGAGACACGGAGTGCATAAACGAACAATCAAATGCTATTACAGGATCACTTTAGGACAATAACCTAGCTAGACTTTCTTCCAGATTTTTTGAAATATATGTGCCATAATTCGATCATTTAAGATTTTATTCCAGAAAATTTCCAGGTCCGGAAATGGTAATATGCTTCCAAATAAAAGTGATGATAAGGCTGTTCCACAAAGAAAATAAAGCACTTATAGCAGAAGCTGTTAAGCATTTTTAATCAGTAACAGTGTGTTTGGTTGAGTGCTTTCCAGAAACTGGAATGTTTCCACTTGAAGCAAAATTTGTAACTCACTTTTAAGGCTTCCTTAATTTATGAATTGAAATTTTTGACGTTTCACAGATTATTAAACATGCTCACACTTAATAGGAGAATGAATGCAAATTATCTTATAAAAATATCTGTTGCTGATGGTTGATTTTTCAAAAAATAATAATAATAAATTTATATGCATTGAAGAAATTCCCCTTATTTTAACTCTGTTTGTGATTAATGTGAAATTTTCTGTAGTCTATTATTGTTTAGTTGTATTGTTTGCATCAAAGAAAAAAATGATTTTTTTTCTCTCTGTAGAAAATTTGGGGGTAACCAAACATAGAAAGTTTTGAATTTTGTGACAAAATGAAGGCAACTAAATGTTGGAATTCGTATTTTGCATCAAATTCCTCCCAAAGGAATCAGACTTACTGAAGTTGGTTTCAATTCCGTAGTAGTTTTAAGTGCAACCAAACATGCCCTAAATAGTAATAAATACATAATCTTCAAAGAGAACTTCATGAACAAAAACAATTATCACAAAATATGCATGTATTAAGTATGTAGAGACAGAAAGAGAGCTCACCCCCATTGATGACAGATAACTCTTGGTAAATGTTGTACGTATAGCTATCATAGTTGTCTATCAACAACGTCCGCACATATTTGAACTTCAGACTAGCCCCCTTGTCTTGAGATTTCTGTATAATGGATGATTCTTGGACATGTCCACGCGTCAGAGGTTGATAAACCCCAACCCTCCCAGCTCCCTGATTCAATGCTCTTGCATGGTCAGGCTGATTAAAGTCATTAAGCCTCATGAAAATTTTTGAAAAAAGTGGTTTATCATTTTTTGGTTGTAAAAACTTTGAACAGGGGCATCGAATTTCAGAAGATGATGAGACCAGGCTGAAATTCATTTTCGCTCAGAGAAATAACGGGATTGTTATCAGTGCTATCACCCCCGACTTCTGCAGGCATAAAAACACACCGTTGAGCTGTAGCCATTAAACTTCCAGAATATTTCTTGAATAAATAATAAAGAACAGAGACAACCTTTTTTAGCAAATAAATAAAAACATAAAAAGGGAAAGATCTTCAACAACCTTAATCCATTAGCTAAATGACAAACACAGATTAATATTTAGTATAGTAGAATAAATACATTTCACATAAGATCAAGGCTTGTTCATCACATGGGTCTTCCAAACGCTTGGATGAATGTGTTTCAAAGGACACTTGATATTTATACACCTAAGCACCACAACGAAAACTCGTGTAAGGAAATGTTTGGAAATGCTCAACGGCACTTAAAAGCGATATGACCTATTTTCTATTCTTGGAAGTGTCCACAAAAAAAACTAAGATCTAGTGGCCTAAAGTGGTTCGCTCTTAAATAACGTATCATGCTAACTATTCGCGCTAATGGTTTTTTATTTATTTATTAGACTTATTTTTTCTGTATCACATTTAGAGATAAGTGGTGGAGCTGCGATGTACATGAACATGATAGCAATTCATATCACGGTTGGTTTGTGATTGAAGATGTTGATCTTCTTCCATTTGATCACAACCTTATTGCATCACCACAGGAAAACTGACTTCAGAACAATCACAAAAGCATTGGAGTTTATCACCCCAAACTTTCAAAGTTTGAATTCAAGGCCGCCGATCTAACTTTCAAAAACTAAAATTTGACAGTAAGATACTGACCCATCACCCATCTAAACATCGTATAAGCTACACTAAAATAAAATTAGAGAAATTACAAATGCATTTTATGGGTCTGCAATATGTCTCAAAATAATTTATAGATTCAAAAAACTTAACAAATCTCATTAGCATCACCCCGAATCTTCAAATAAAACAAAGAATACATATTAAACTACTAAATCCAAATGACATAAACTTGGAATATTCAAATGGGGTCCTCCATATCGACAAAGACAATAGGAAAAAAAATACCCAGTTGCTCAGAATTCAACAAGTACAACTTCACTGACATTCACATTCAAATGGGGTCATCCATCCATATACTTGAAAACATTAAACCAACTGCTCAGAACCCAGAAATCTTACAAGTACAACATATCAAATATCTGAAAAAACAAAACTCCACAATAGAATGAATTTGATAGATATGCTGATCTGGGTTATCTCCACATGAACATTACATCAAACAGTGAGCATGCACAGCTCACAAACCAACTAAAAAAGGGTCTAGAAACAAATTCCACAAATGGGGTTCATGTATTATGACAGGAAACATGAAATATATGATCAAAACAACAATTCAAGCTCAAAAAAACCAAATATTCTCAATGAAAAATCTTACTTATTGCTTAAAATAGAAACAAAGACACCAAGAAGCAATAGAAAACTCACTTGCCGCCACCACAACAGGAGGGAATCTAAAGGGATGGGGCGAATCAGGGAATAAAATGGGTTGAAAGGGGTGGATTTATATCGTAAAATAGCGGTTCAGGTGAGAGAGAAGGAGTGCGCACGTGCTGCGGGGTGGGGGGTAGGAGAGATTGTTGAATGTTTTCTCTCTACACAGACAGAGTAGAGAGAATAAATGTTTTATATTTTTTTGAGAAGAAAATGGCACGTGAGATGTCCGTGCTATGGTCCCTAAAGACTAATCAATTATTGTGTAATGAGCGCTTCTACCTGTCGAGGGAGTGGGCGAGGAAAACAGCGAGGGAGGGAGAGGAGGGAGGAACCGTCCATCCTCCTCGGGATGTGCGCATGAAAAATGGCGTGCATCCTGAGGGAGATGGACGGTCCCCTCTCTCCCTCCCTCGCTGTTTTCCTCGCCCACTTCCTCGACATTTAGAATTTTCGCTGTGTAATACATTTTTAGTTGAAAAAAAATAATAATAATAACGACAACAACAACCTTTTTATGGTGATCAATAGTCACGCTTTTTTAATACTTGGCAACGGTAAAATGTTGTTGCTGAAATTTTTTTTTTTTTTTTAGTGAGTTTTGGTTGAAAATTTATGAGTATCTAAATGAGATGTATGGTTCGATTTGTGAATGTATTCTTACTTTCATAGGTAGTATTATATATGTATAAAATGTCAATTATAGTTTTTCTAAGATTACATCTATTGCATCGAATATGTAATTATGTCCACATGAATATCGACCCAAATTTAATTCCTTATAGAACACGTATACGCTCTAATTTGTACAACACTTATTTGGATATCGACAATGTAATTATGTCCACATGAATATCGATCCAAATTGAACTCCTTATGGAACACGTATACGCTCTAATTTGTACCACACTTATTTGGATATCGACAATGCATGATCCATTAATAGGACATATATCTCAATGTTAATATTTTAGCTGGAAGTAGGTTTGACAGCAAAATTAAGTTAGCTCTATCAACATCAAACATCAATTATTTATATTCCATTTTCAAATTTATAAACTCTCTTATTTATGAGTACTGAGGAAATATTTTCACAACTTAATTAATAACAAAAGCTCAAGCTAGTTTAAGAGAAGTGGTGGAAACATCTCTTGTGTGCCTGTGCAGAGAGAGAGAGAGAGAGAGAGAGAAATTTTAATTTATCATATTATATATACTCACCAAACTAAGATATATACATGAGGTTGGTGTTCAACTTAATTCCTTGGATTTGGACAGTTGGGTTCTATCAACTTTGACTTGGGAATTAAAATTAGAATTGGCTCCACCTCTCATTCCTTTGTCCATTAACACTTACTTATATCACTGGTCATCAAAATTTGACTTTGTTTATTTCTACAAGTAATCTACAATGGGGGGATTTGGAGTTTAGTAGATCTTGGAATTACTTACTAAAGGCTTTGTAGCCAAGCGTTGGTAGGTGGTAATACTTCGACGGTAGTCATCCTCCTACTGCCTTCAAGATAGTAGAAACAAATGAAGTTTGGTATTCAACTTAGTTCATTGGATTTGGACGTCAATTGGGTTTTAACAACTTTGACTAGTGACTTAATAATAATGGTTTTTAAATTAGAATTGGCTCCCACTCACATTCCTTTGTCCATTAATACTTATAAGTTATATCATGGCCCTCAAAATTGACTTTGTTTATTTTTACAATTAATTCACAATTTGGACTTACTTTTGTAATCATTTATGTTATTTTGTTTTAATCTTAGATTATGATATACTAAAATGTTGTGTGACTGTAGAAAATTATTGCATTTGAACTCTGATTAGCTAACTAGCTAGTTAACGACAATGTTAGCTTTTGTATTAACCTTGTAATGTTTCAAAATCTTTAGTGCACCGGTCAAGTGTGATGGAAATATTGATCATATTTGAGTGTCCATTTCAACGACAAGTATATATTATAGGGCTGAAAACCGAATCGACTTAGGTCGGTTTTAAAATTTTCAAACCGAAACCGAACCGACCATTAACAAAACCGATCCGAAACCGAACCGATTCTAATTTATGCAAACCGTAACCGAACCGAACCGACTAAAATCGAACCAAAACCGAAATAAAACCGAACCGAACCGAATATTTAAACATATTATATTATTTATATATAAAATATATTTTATTTTTATATATAAATAATATAATATATTTAATATTCGGTTCGATTCGGTTTGGTCGGTTAAAATCACATAGAAACCGAAAACCGAACCGACCACTTCGGTTTTGCATTTTTTAAAACCGAAACCGATCCGAACCGAATTTAAACCGAACCAATCGGTTCGGTTTTGATCGGTTCGGTCGGTTTGATCGGTTTGATCGGTTTTTTGTTCAGCCCTAATATATTAAGAAAAATGACGCGTGCAAACTGATAAGATTACAAGAATTAACAATATAAAGTTGTCAATTATAAATTCACAATGTGCAAGTAGTAATATTTGTGTAAACTTTGCTTCAATTATCAATTGCTTTTGTAAGAAATGTTTGTTGAATAAAAAACTAATTCATACTTGATAATCATTTAAAAACCATACAGATTTGGCAAAACATAATTAAATTGCCAAATAAAAATCTGTCTTTTATTTTCCGGAAAAAAAGATAAGCGTCTCCTCATTGAGAATTAGATAGATGATCACCTCCACATATTTCGCCTACTCAACAAGCTTATGCTTGCGAAATAAAGTCAATCTTCCAGCATATGGATATCGTAAGAGTTCGATGAATGATAATTCGACGAGCGTCGATAAAGAACACAAACAAAATTGGAGCTCGAGCATAGTGGTTATAATGTTTATGATTATTTTTTAATAGCTTGAATGTTTACTGGACATCATGCATTGTTATTCCGTTGGATCACCCAATCCGTATTGCAGGCCTTAATTGTTTGTCGAAAATGAATAAATGAAAACAATTAATGGACATTAAAAAAATAATGATATAATACCCAAAAACAAATCTATAAAAACTTACTTAGAATAGGGATGGCAACGGAGCGGATTAGGACAGATTTGAGCAAATCCATCCCCGATCCGTCAGGAATAACGGATCCCCCAATCCGCCCCGCCAATCCGTTTACAATTTTAATTAAAAATCGTAACCGCCCCGTGCGGATTGGAGGATATTCGCTCCGCCAATCCGTTTACGGTTCTGTTACTAGATCGCCAGATTTCTGCCCCTAATTTAGTTATTCCTCTTCCTAATTTTCTAACCCTTGGAGTTGCTGGTTATCCATCTAACTACAGTAACTTCATTCGTTACATCAGTAATACAAAATTATAACAAAAATTTACAAAGAATTCATACAAAAATTATAACAAAAAATACAAAAAACCATAAAAAAAAAAAAAAAATTGATCTCTGATATCAAATCTCATATCTGAGATGATATCTTGATCTGAGATCTCAGAGCTCAGATCTTTGATTTCAGATCTCAGATATGTTTTTTTGCAGCTAGGGAAAGGCAGGGAAGGGAGAGGGAGGCGGCTGGAGAAGGAGACGAAGGGACGACCCTTCGGCCTTTGATGTGAGAGAGAATAAAGGACGACCCCCTTCGGCCTCCACCTTCGCTGTAAGAGAGAATAAGGGTGGTCGTCCTTCCGCCTTCACTGTGAGAGAGAAGAAGCCTCCGCTTTCGCTGTGAGAGAGAAGAAGGGGCCTCTGCCTTCGCTGAGAGAGAATAAGCCACCGCCTTCGCTGTGAGAGAGAAGAAGGGACGAGTGGGAGTGGCCGACTTTGCTGTGAGAACCAGACTGGAGACGAGATAAGAAGGGACGAGAGCTTCGCTGTGTGTGAGAGGGTGTGAGAGATCTAGGGTTGAATCCTTTATATAGGGGAAGAATATTTTTGTAAATTTATCGGGTAAACGGATATCCGTGGGGCGGATATGGCCAAATCCGTATCCACCCCGATTAATAAATGGATACAAATTGGAAATCCGTATCCGCCCCAAGATCCAGGGACCCTTTACGTTTGGGGTAGGGGTGGGCACGGGACGGGATGGGACGAGATATGCCCTCCCTATCCCATCCCGTTCATACGGGATCGGGACGGGACGGGATGGGAAAAACCTCATCCCGACCTCGTCCCATCCCAAACGGGTTCGGTTCGGGACGGGACGGGATCAGCGTGCTAATCTGGACATATCAAATAGAAACCTGGACTGCTGGAAGGCCTGCTGGAAGCCTGTTGGAAGGCATGTTGCTGCTGGAAGGCCTGCTGGAAGCCTGTTGGAAAGCATGCTGCTGCTGGAAGGCTGCTGGAAGCCTGAACATTTTATGCAAATGTTCATAAAATAAATAAATAAGTAAATAAAAATATTAATAATTAATATTAAAAAATTAGTTCGGGTCGGGACGAGATTGGCGGGATTGAAAATCTTCATCCCATCCCATCCCATTCTAGATCGGGATGAAATTATTCAATCCCATTAAGACCCGAAAAAATCGGGACGGGACGGGACGGGACGGGATCAGGACGGGAACGAGAACGGGATCGCGGGATGGGATGCCCACCCCTAGTTTGGGGCGAGTGGGGCGGATATCCGTGAAAATCCGCCCCACTGCCATCCCTAACTTAGAAGTTAATAATAAATGATTGGTTATTTGATTTTTGGTTTATTATTTTTTGAAAAACATGGCATGTGACCATTATTTTTTTAATCCCTTAACCCTTCTCACCACAGATGCCGCCGGTTGGGTTCGACTTTCCGAAGCTAGGCCTTCGTTAATAGACTTGGCATAATCTTTTTAAAAGCACTTTCAAATTCGTAGTCATGATCAGAGGGCACACGTTAATTTCGATTTTGAACTTGCAAAAGCATTATATTGCCGCAAATACCACTTACACAAGGGTATTCTAGTATTTTCTTCACAACCCAAAACCCCACATTTCAGACCTCCCCCAATTCTTCAACCCAAATTCTAGGGTTTTCAAAACTCAACATTTCAACCCAAAACCCCCTCGATTTCTATCTCTCGTACCCATTTCAAACTCTAGACGTCTCTCTCCCTCCCTCTCTCTGCATCTGGAGCTCTCTTCAACCCAAGGTATCTCTCTTTCTCTCTGTCGCTCTTTCCAAGCAATGCATGTGATTGTTTGATGAATTGCCACTTAGAAGTTTTAATTTATGCAAAGAAGAATCATGATATGTTTAACTCAACTTGGCACTTCAAAGATAGTGTAATTGATGTTACTTTCGTTATAGTACGTTTTGTTTCATGTTTATATTAGTACAAGTTCAGAAAACTCACAAACATATTCAACAAAACCAATGTGATGCATTTAGAAAGAAAAAAGGTACTACCCCAATAAATCCTAGTTATTTTGGAGGAACCCCATGGTTTTCCTTCCTTGCTTTAGTTTATGGTTATGGATGCACCCATCAATATTTGTCATCATAGGGTTCAAGTTTTAATCTGTTATTATATTGTGTGTGTCATGTTTATAACAATAATGGTGGTTAGTGTAAGGCCATCATTCTATGATTCTCTTTTGAGAAAATGATGTAGTTACATGGATTAAGAAAATCAAAGTTAAAAGAAGGTGGAGATTGGGTGTTGAGTTTCGGCTGTGATTATGATTGGTTAGCTGTGGAGACTAGGAAGAGTGTACCGCCTTTGCATAAATATACAAGATGGATGTTAGAGATTGGGGGCTTTGAATTATTTTACAATTATGACTAGGGTTGGCTTGTGTAGTTTACCGATTAGTTAATCCTGCAGTTAGATGGGATGAATGTGAGCTATTGGTGTTGGGTTTTGGTTGAAATGGCTTGTGGGACCTGTTTAAGTCTTTAGCTGGAGGATGCAAAGTCAAAGCGGAAGCTGTTGATGTTGTGTTTTGGTGTTGGTTTTGGCTTTGATTGGTTAGATGAAACTAGGAAGAGTGTACTATTTTTACATAAGGAAACAATAGAGATGTTAGAGACTGGGGACTTTGAATTCTTATGAAATTGTAACTTGGGTTTGGCTAGTATAGCTTAGTAATTTAGTTAAATATGCAATTAGATAGTTTCATTATGAGAAATTACTCGATTGTATCTACATATTCTGATATGTTGATTGATTTGATTGCGTCTACATATTCTAACTTGTTTTTATTGATTTTTCTTAGCATGCAATGTTCTCTTGATTATATTTCTCACTAATTGTATCTTATCCATTCTGAAGAATATTGTCATTGATTTTTCTTTTGTCCTATCTTGCAGCTTTGTAATTTTTCAATCAGTCTTCACTGTCGCACAATATAATAGCTTAGGGTTTCTTTCTGTCCTCCCACATTCAGAGAAATGGCCACTGCTTCGGAAGAAGAGACACTCACCTTCAACACCACCGAAGAATCAGACGAACCATCAAATAGACTATCTACAGAGGTGGAGTTGCTGAAGCGTGCTTGGCGGAACGAAAAGGCAGCACCAGAGATTCTTCAGTTTCAATCTGCGTTGGTTCAGAGAACAAGAGAACATATCCAGAATATGGTACCTTCTCAGTTCCCAATCTTCTTATCGAATGCTCGGTCTGGGTTGCTCGAGAAAATTTTTATTGTAGAGTTAGAGGCGTGATGTAGGGTTAGGTCATAAATCTGACTTGTTCATATTACTAGGATACATGATACATTGAGCTAGCCTACCATACAATGACAAGCAACTGAAAATACAAGTAAAGAGCACAATGCCTAATACATTTGACAAGAATAGAAGTTTCTTCTAATTGACTTTGTAATTCTTGAAATAGACTCATATATACAACTCATTTCTGGTTGAAGATATTTGAGAGTGAGAAACAATTTAGTCTGTTATTGGAGACATTGGTTTTTCAACTCAACTGATAAGTACATGGTGTTAACTACATTGCATTATCAAAGAGTATTTGAAAGAGTTGTTAGGTGATAGGTCTAGTAGAGAAGGGGTAGAATATATGTAGTTGAGATTTGATTTGCAATAGAGTAGGTAAAGTCAAAGGTTTCAAATTGGAAAGTGTTGCACATGGTTGGAATTCATTTGGTCTTAGGATAGTAAAAACAGGCCCAAGATGTTGGATGACATCGCCTACCAAAAAAAAAGGTTTTAGGACATCACCTATTGGAATTTGGAGCAGGTCATAGATGTATAACCTTCGACGGTGTAACTCATACATTGATATGCTTCCAAGGGATTGTCTATGTTAAGGTCCAACAGGAATGTACAAAAAATTGTACAACTCTTGGTGAGTCCAACATCTTCGGCCTAATTTGGAACTTCCCTAAGTTTGGATGCTCAATCACCAGGCAACCTTATTAATTTTACCCACCAATTTGAATCATTGATTTTACGTACCCTATTGTGAATCAAATCATTGCATTACATATCTTTTGTCTATCATTCCGACTAGGGGTGGGCATTCCATCCCGCGATCCCGAACCCGTCCTGTTCCGATTTTTTTGGGTCCTTTTGGGATTGATCAAACTCATCCCGATCTAGAGTGGGATGAGATCGGGATGAAGATTTTCAATCCCGTCAATCCCGTCCCGTCCCGAATTTATTTATTTAATATTTATTATTATTAATTTTAATCAAAATGCTCTTCTAAATTAAAGTTTAGGATGTGTTGAAATTAAATCAATGTAAGATGAAATTCTATATGAAATCTAAATGAATTGAATCATTAATTATAAATGAAATTTAATATTTATTTGCATTCCAAAAAAAGGTTTAATATTTATTTATGTAATATCTATTATTATTTATGATGTAAGTTATATGCATATAAATTTGACATTATTGGTGTGTGATTAATGTGAGATAAAACTTTTTTTGTTATTTTTTATTGGAGGACTATTTAGTACGTGCTCATCCCGTCCCGTCCTGATCTCGTTTGAGATGGGACGAGGTTGAGATGAAATTTATCCCATCCCGATCCCGAATGAATGGGATGGGTCCATCTTGTCCCATCCTGTCCCGTGCCCACCCCTAATTCCGACACCTTGTATTTTAGGTACCATCAAGCAACTCTTTGAAAGGCTCAATTCACCTTTGAGTTTATAAATAGTGATGCTTTCCAGCAATGAACTAACGTTGTTGAACCCATGCTCGATTATCTTGGTCTACTTTTTTTTTTTCAACTTCTCATGAATATCCGACATCCCTTAGACTCTTAACTTTCCTCAATCAATGCCCATTCATCAAAATGTCGTTGACCTTGTTGTCATCCTTGTGTATTTGCATAACATTTTATAGCGCAAGGCCAAAGGTGCCATGGTGGCTTGACTTTAGGTGCCATGGGGGCTTGACTTTTGGTGATTACTGAATAATGGAGTATGGAAGGGAGGGCACAAACGATTATGGGGTGATATCTTGTTTGATTTAACACTATTTATTTATTTAAAATTGCCTTCTTTGACAGTCCCATCTATTTATAATTGTAATTTTGGCAACGAATTTGGATAAGGTATTTTTTAGGAACATGTATTACAATATTGGATTTGAGTTAGAACCCCTCCAACAATATAGACTACACATTCGCATAAGCATACTTCAAGAAAACGTATCTTTACATTTTGGATGAAATGTCTATCCAAGCGTTTAATTTATTTTTAGACTATAAATTTCCATAGACATGTTCCGAAAGAAGACGTTTCTTATACATCTTGAATGAAATGCATTTCCTTAGAATTTTTTAAGGATGACAATTAAAGTGCCACATCACATATGGAATTGAGAGAGTAAAAGACTAGGAGGATGGACGGCTAAACCATTGGGTTTGGGAACAAATGTATAAGGGTTGGTGGTCTATTTCTTTCAGTGGCCCTATGCTCTAGATATTTTATTGTTGGTGATACTCTTAAAAAAAAAAAGTTAAATTGTTGGTGATGCTCTCATTTTTATCATGTTTATTCTGTTTTTATGTGAAAATTTAGAGACGGGTTTACAAATCTAATGAAAGTTCTGCAATATTTCATGTCTTACATTTGAGTGTTGATTTATTTTATGTTTCATTAGTGCCCTTTTAATAGCTTTTCCTTTCATATTTATTTAACATTATTTAGCTCAAACTTAATTTTGAAATTTGTGCAACAGGAAGAAACTATAGAGGAGTACGAGGGAAATGGTTCAGATCCACTCATTGTGTCACTTTACCAAATGGATCTAGATCGAACTCAGTTTCTCTTGAGATCATACCTCCGAGTTCGTCTGCAAAAGGTGGTTATCAGTAAAGCTCATAATTTCTTGTTAGTTTTAACCAATTAATAGTGTTTCATTGGCTTGTTGCTTCAGATTGAAAAATATATGATCCACATTTGTAAAACTGAAATGTGGAACCGACTTTCTCATCAAGAACAAAAGTTCGCTGAAAGGTGAGTACCTTTTTGTACTTTTCACATTACTTTTCAATTGAAAAATCTATTTTACATAGTCATTTCACATTTTTGGATTTCATCTCTTCATGGATAGGTGCACGGATGACATGGAAAAGCACCTTCAATACTCCGTTTTGTCTCGACTGCCATCTGTTTACCAGTCCATGCTGAAACAATCTAGTGCTAGTGAAGCGGATGATATGGGTAAATTACCGCTCTTGCATGTTTCTCTAATATGTGCATACAGTTTTGATAGGTTTAATAATGGAAGTAATATACAAATAACCGGAAACTGAAAACTAAACTTCTTTTAACAATTCTTTTAAGTTTCTTCACTTTATTAACAATTCTTTTAAACTTCAAAACTAACTATAAACTTGATTTCTAACCTAATTAAGCAAAATCCTAATAAAAACCTAAACTTATTGGACTCATACCTGGGCTTACATTGGATTGGCCTAGTTATTAAATAAATAACTAATACTAATATACCATCATTCCCCCTACTTCGAAAAAGCTTGTCCTCAAGCTTAGCCATTTGTCAGCCAGCGACCAAGGAAATGTACTCATGTGCCTCATGACATGTGAGTCGTCTTTGTGTGCGTGCC